>JAREIS010000086.1:1882500-2219389 GCA_030060385.1 Muscicapa striata striata
CCAGACATCAATGGCTTAAAACCACTCATGGGATAAAAAACAGCTTCTTGCTTTAAGCCACTTAATTTTTGCCATCAAATTAATATTTTATTATTCCTTAGAGCCCCTGACATGGTCTTTATGGTTTTAATATGTGCAGCACACCATATACACAAATTCTAAATAGTGTCTTGCAAGTCCATTAGGAAAAGGTGCTGGGACTAAATATTTTAGTTTCCAGCAGAAGTAATTAACTGTGTATAATGTTGTAATAGTCTATTTTAAGTGAAACTGAGCAAGAGAATAAAAGTATAAATAAATACAATTTCTGGATTGCTTGTCTATAACAATGGCTTCTGTTGTCATCTCTAAATATCTTTTTTAAAGCTGTTGATTGAGTATCCTGCTGGTAAGTATAAATTTTATAGCCTAAACTATCCCATATTTCACACAAAAGACTTCATAAAGGAGAAAGATTTATATTTTTTTTTCACTGATCTCAAAATTATCAATTACTTTTCATATGAATTTTTGCATCATTTACTGAGAAGGTATTCATGGCTCTATGGAGCCACTTTTCATCAGTCACTCAGAGGTAAAAGATTTATGAAGTCAAATGTTTTTTATCATGCTCTGGTTCATACAAGCACTCTGGTTAAAATTGGTGATGCTTCAGACAAAATAAATGTTCACAGTAACGAATTTATACTTTTTAATAATGCAGAAGAGGTGAATTAAGAAATAGGGTGACATGAATACATAGAAAAATGCAGATTAATATGGGCCGACATTTTCAGAAAGGACTTTCATTAATTAATTATACCTTCTTATTTGTTTAATACCTGGGTATTTTTTCTAGATGATTGAGAAAAAAACCCAACTCCTGCCACATTTTGAGCCATGACTACATCAAACAAGCAGAAAGGCAATAAATTGTTTGAAAAGGAGACTTAAAATGATATAATATTTAATACAAATCAGGGACCACATAATTAGCAAGTTGTAGGCACTGTAGGATTAGAAATGCTCTTAACCAAAGTTTATGTAGATTTTGGGAAGTTTTCTGCACAGCTCCCAAGGCATGCTCACTGATGTTGGTACACTGTGAAGGATTTAGTCAGGTGGGTTTTAATAACACAAATGGGATTCCTTTATGCCTCTGTAATATGTGCTTCTGTAATAATAAGCCTTTAACTGGAATTTACATGGGTCCATTTCTGTCTGGCTCCCAAGACATGTGCAAGGAATGTTCACAGCTTTATACTAATATGCTTTACACAGATCATTTTACATTAATGTGGAAGTGCACATTTTTTACAGAGCACATGGCAGGTAGACAGTAGTTTCCTGTCAAAAACATGCCACAAAAAAAGGCAGCTACCAGTCTTAGTGGTCATTAGCAAATACCTGGATTAAATTCCATACGGGCAAAATCTGATTATTGAGACAGCTTTCCACAAATGATGAGCAGACTGATTATGGAAAAGCACAGAGGATTACAGGGGAATGACCATAAAAAAAGAGCAGAGTTTGAGAGCTTAATCTGAGCAGAGTGGAGCACACCAACTGCAGCCAAGTAGGGTAGGATGGCTCCACTGGAGCAGAACAAAGTAGGTCAATAGTTTTGGCAGTGGGAAAAGGAGCATGAGCCAAGGCTATCAGGAGGAAAAGAAGAGCTGAGAAGAACTGTTCCTTTGATGAGGAGTGGAATGAGCCAGCCTTTTTTAGAGAGAGAATCAGACCATACTCAGCAGAGGAGAGAATTCTACAGCAACAGCACTTGAAAAGCCTGAAATCAATATTACTTGATTGGAAAGAACTGTAAGTATTGTGCCAGAAGAAGTGGCTTTAAGTTGGAAACAGAGTTAAACCCATGAAGTACTCTATGTAAAATAGCTTGACATGCAGGCAGGCTGCTGAAGAGAAGGTGGGTGAAGGCCCAGCTTAGAGTTTGTGGAAATTGTGTTGATCAGTGCTGCTGGCAGCAGGAGCAGGGATTCAACAAGGCTCTCATGCATTTGCTCTCCATCCATATTTCTGCCCTCTACTCTGCCTCCCAAGGGCACATTGAGAAGAGATAGGTAATCACTGAGTTTTTGAGGAATGATTTTGAGAGAAATGTAATCTAGTAATTCTTTCCACTCATTGTAAAGTATGATGCAAAGGTGAAGTGAGGAGGTGCTCTGGTTGTCCAGTCACAGACAAATGGAGCCAAGCAATAAAAGTTTAAAGTATTTTTTCATGTATATTAAAGCAAATTTTTTCCATTTTATACCTCAGAAATTTGCATTGAAACAGCAGGTAACTCTTTCCTTTAAATGTTGAATCAGCAACAAGCAGATTTCTCTGAATAGGTGCTGAGGAGATGCATCATGCTTCCTGTAAGAGAACAGCAACCCATGTAACAACAGTCTTTGTGCTTTAGTTTAAATATCTTTTATTTTACTTTCACTCTTCCTGTGATGATCTTCAGCTTAGAAGACCATGGGCAGTTCATAAAGCCAGCATGAAGCACAGCCCAGAGCTGTCAGTGACATTTTAAAAGTATGGATTGGTCATTGTGGCCAGAAGTCCACTGGAGTGTTTTATCAATGCAAACTAGAAGCTGGGAACTTAGAGGTTAATTTTTAAAAAATAAAAACATAATAATAAACTTATGTTATTGCCACTTGTTATATATATATATATATATATATATATATATATATATATATATATACACATATACATACATATATATATATATATATGTTTTGGATTTTTTTAGCTTGCTCTTTATTCTGTGTATAGAATTGCCTTGCATACCCCTCTGGAATGATAATTGGTGAATGCTTTCCTACTTCTTCCTCTCCCTAAGCTCAATCCATAGTTGTGGTAGTGATTAATCCTTGAGTATTCATTAGCTTCTCTGTATAATCCTGATCTAGGAATGACAGTAAGGAGGATTCCTTATAATAGAGTGATGTAATACTCTGGGAAATTAGACATTTAAGAGTTCCAGTATAATAATGTTACATTAAAGAGAGATAATCACAAGAGGGAGAAGTCTTGCAGTGTCACAGCATGCCTACAAAAGTCTCTGGGTTATAGAATCAAAGTGTTTTCTACAATGCCCTGTCCATGTCAAGCTTTAATAAGGCATCTCATCATGACATTAGAAAAATCAGACTGAGTTTGCATTATTTTAGTAGCTTCAAGCCAGAAATGCAAATTATGGTTGTGTCAGATAATCCTAGTTTAGAAAAAAAAAAAAAGCAGAAAAAAAAAAGGGGTATTTTTTAATTCTCCAGGGACTGTCTATTATAGGCAAATCACTTCCAAGAAATGAGCTACAATATGTGGTAAATTAACATTCCTGAGAGTGGATAGGAGCTGAATTTTTGCCAGAGAATGAAGCTGCTCTAGAGACCTACAAGTGATGCTAAACTGGAGCATCCAGACAACCATCTGATAAGGATTCATTTGTAAAAATAACAGTGAAGCCATAACAAAAGTCTCAAGTATTTATGTGTGAAAGCCTATATGAAAAAAAAGCCCAGTAACTTCTCTCAACTATGTTCAACAATTGGTGACATAAAAGATGCAAAATAATTGGAATATCACTTAGTAGAATGTTTAATAGAAAATAAGCTAGCAGGGAGCACTGGGAGAAAAGCAAGAAAGATGATAATATGTAGAATGCCCTTATGCTATCTCAATTTAAGTCTAGCCTGCCAACTTTTCTATCTGCATCAACTATTCAGGTTTAGCTTCCTCTTTCCCCATTTTATAAAGGACTTTGAACTGCCTGCTTGATGTTAAAAGCAGTATATATATTGAAACTCTATTATGCTTCAGAGCAGATAAAGACATTGCAAATGCTAAGAAAAACTTTCAAATGAGACACATTGCAGCTGGAAATGCAAACCACGTCAATCCAAGAAGTTTTGAGGGTTTAGTTCTGCCAAAAGAAGAGAGAAGTCAAGGGTGACATTCTAAACAATATAGGGATGGATATGAAACAAAATCATAGAGGGTAGTAAACTTAGCTGAATAACAAATGAAAGCACACCTTGCCACAGAATCCAAGAGACCAGGCAGAAAACCAGCAAAAGTGGCTGCAATATTAAAAGAAGGCATGAAAATCATCAGCCAAATTATAGACATATTAAATGTCTGTGTGTGGGGAGGAAAGGGGCAGAAGTGAGTGACACAGAGAGAGAGTCATTGGATGGTTATGTTGGTACAGCACATGCAGAACACTTGGGGTTTGTCACAGTTCACACAGGGCAGCAATGAGGCCATCCTAAATATGAGATAAAATCTGGCTGTGTTGGACTCAATGTGCATTTTGACATTGATTCTAACAGAGCCAAGATTTCCTTCATTAAGGGAGAACTTTAATACCCACCTCAATAAGGTGGGGAAAAGGAATATTTCATTTAGTAGAGGGCAAACTTGGACTCCAGTAGACAAAAGGTCATATTCTTTTAAGCTTTGTTGCCTCTGTGAGGTCGAGAGACTTTGAATTTTAACAGCCCTGTGTGTAGCATGTAGGATAAGATCTCCAGGCAAGATTTAAGTGTTCAGTTTTCACTAGGATATTCAGGTGGAATTAGTTAGGTAACAAACCAAGAGCACTATTTTGAGCTAAGCCAACAGGAGTAATCTTACACTACACATTGAAAAAACTTGGGCTTCCCCAGACATGCCTAGTCAAAAAGCCCATTTAATGATTTTAGGGGTTTTTTTTTTAGCAAAAACTCTGTGAATAATTGAGAAATATCTGCCTAATTAGCTGAGGTGTGGCACAACCCAAGCACAGTCACACAGCATTGTTTCAGAACAGAAGGTTCTCAGAGCTCACCAGAAGAAATACCAGAGCACACATCCATCAGGTCCCCAGTGTAGGGATGAGGAATCCCTCAGGAAATACAAAATAAAGCAATCTGCAAGCCAACCCTTCAAACTCCAGCTAAGAGAGAAACAACTCCTAGGCATAAGCATTTGTTTGTATCCCTTGAATGAACTGTGCATAAATTTTTTGTCTTTAAAGAGATGTTGGAAGACTTGTTGAATGCAAATTAAACAATTATTGACAACAAAAAAAAATCAGAAATAAATACTGAGAGTACATCCTGCAACACTTATACCCCTTTTCACAGCTGAATGCCCTGCTAAAATTGGGAGCTGTGTACTAGATTTCATTATTCCTGCTGATGAAGCTACTCTTGCTTTATTTGCTGTTTTTATTATTTGTTATCATGCAATGTTATCAAGAAAGAAGGTGTATATTAATTCCAGAAAGTCTGGTGACTCACTCCTTGTGGTGATTATGGCTTGTAAACCTCCTGATGTGTGGAAATGAGTTGTTCCCAGGAACTTAAGTGCTTCCTTGTCTAGTTTTTGGTTTCTGATGGTGCTTAGAGAGATTTCTCACTTGTCAGAGCTCTCCAAAGAGTGTGAACAATGCACCTCTGTATACACTTAAAGATGTGCCAGATACGGGGGGGAAAGAAAAAAAAAAGTGATTTTTTGGCATATAAAACCAGAAATCATAAGGGCATTTAAGGATTATTGGACCCTAAACCTTAACTAAGTCTCGTTTTCAGTGAGTAAGGCATATACAAACATTCACTTTGCAACTGGTTGGAATATCAGAGTGCCCCAAGCCCCAGAGTGTCCTCAGCCAGCTGGAAGCTCACTCTGCTTTCCCTAAACCAAGGGTTACACAAGCACTCCATTTCATCCAAAATCACCAAAATCACTTCAGCTGCTGAACCCTGAGCTACAAGCTCTGCAAGCTTTGCCTGTGAGTAAAGGAGGAGTAGCAGGGTTTGTGCCATTACCTGAGCTGCAGCTGCAGGGCTGGACCTGGAGCTGGATGCAGGAAGGATTTCTTGGATCTCTTTCTACAAAATGTGCTTTTGATCTCCCAGATCTCCCAAGGTTTTTGATTAATGAACTAACTCTCCTTCTTCCTTGCTGCTGGGACTTTCCTCATGACTGTTTGTCCTGGAGTCTGGCAGTCTTTCCCTAGGCAGCTTGTGCATGAATTATTACAGTGTTCCTAATGCAGCAATCAACAAAACACCCTGTCTTATTAAAAACAAGATTTTCAAAATTAGTATTTATGTATAGAGTTGCCTACTAAGATGTTGGTTTTAGTTACAGTTGTCATATTTCATACGCTCCATATTCTGTTTCTGTGTCAGCCAGGGACCTCTCTTGGAACTTTTGTAAGAAAGAAATTAAAACAGCAAGAAAAATTATGTGTTTCAAATAATTTTGGAGTCATTGAGCAGCTACAGTGTTTAGGTTGAATATCCATACACCAAACTAAAGTAAATATCACTCTGGAACCAATAATACCTTTTTTTGTCCCCTACTGGAAAAAAAAAAAACAAAAAACAATTCTATTATCAGCCTAAGTTTCTGACTTAGATTTATGTAAAATTAAATTGGATGCATTTTTCCACATTTCTAATTGTTTCTTCACCTTTAACTACGATAATTAGAGCTGTATTACAGATGAGAGAGATAAAAAGGTTAAGTACCAATACATTAAAAATAATAAAAAAAAAACCCTGCTCAAAACACTTCTCAAATATGTAGGTTACATGAAAGTAATTGGTATAAAAGTTTTAATTATGTTAACATTGGCCAGAGTATATAATTCACCTTAAGCTGAGCCATTCTGATCTCCCACTCTGAGTCTGACAGTGGGTGAGCAAGGGTCAGTGCACACATAACACACAAAGAGCCAGTCCATCAGCTGTGTCCAGCAAGTAATTATGGGAGGTGTTTCATCATCTCTGCCTCCTTCCAAACCTGCTCTGAGCAGGGCTGGGAGCTGCCCTCCCCATCTGCAGCACAGCTGCCACCTGCCCTGCCATGCAGGGACCAAGGGTGACATCCCCTGCAAAGGGGAACCCTCATTTTGAGGATGTCCCCAGAAAACACAAAGAGAGAGAGAGAGAGAGATGCATAAAATTAGAATAATATAAGGCTGATAATCATAATCAATGCTCAGTTCTCTCTGAAATATAAGCAATATTATATTATATTATATTATATTATATTATATTATATTATATTATATAAATATATATAATATATAATATATAATATATAATATATAATATATAATATATAATAATATATATATAATAATATATATAATATATATAATATAATTATATTATATTATAGATATAAATATATCTATATATTATATATACTATATACAAATATATCTATTATATATAATATATACAAATATACATATTATTATATATATAATAATATATATATATTATATATAATATATATAATATTGTTATATTATATTATATTATATTATATTATATTATATTATATTATATATATATATAATAGAATAGAATAGAATATGATATGATATGATATGATATGATATGATATGATATGATATGATATAATATAATATAATATAATATAATATAATATAATATAATATAATATAATATATTATTAGCTAGAATAGTATATATTACAGCTTATAATATAATATATTATTAGCTATAATAGTATATATTATAGCTTTATATTATTATATAACTATAGTAATATAGCTATGGAATTTACTCATGTTCTACAGCAGTCATATAGCTCCAATGTGCTAAAAGATGAGAAGGATTATCAGGGAAAACCAGTCAAAGAAAACAATGCATTTTATTGTCAAAAAAATCACAATGCAACTCATAAAATAATAGCATTTTTAAACACAAGGGTCTGTGAAATACATAAAGTAGCTGAAAGAAATGCTTTCTTTGGATTCATTCATTGAAAGGGTTATCAGCTTAATACATCAAAGCAAGGAAAGTCTCCTGAGGACAAGATTTGGTTTTACTGATCTTAAAGCACCCATGCCATTAGGAAACAAAATCTGAAGAAAAAGAGTCCTGAGTGCAGAGTACTTTTTTGTAAAATACACCCTACCACTGTATGTACAGAAAAAGATGTAGATATCAAAAAGTTACAAAAAACAACAACCCAAATAAATAACAAAAGAGCAGAACAGAGAATGCATATTTTTTAAAAACAAAGGTAATAATATGTGATAAATGCAGAAGTGTGATGGGCTACTCTCTGCTAGAGAGTAATTTTCAACACCTAGCAATGTTGTTACATTTAATTCCCAGTTGTGCCTTTAAATATTCACATCATTGTTTTAGCAACCCTTCTGCTGTTAAAAGCTCTGCTGATCTGAATGGTGGTAAGGATTCAAAATTAGCAAGGTTTGGGTTGTTTGAGAAACAAATTACTTTGCAGCATCTAGTTAGGAATTGCTTCTCCATTGCCTTTATATTCTCCTTTCTTTCTTTTCCCCCAAATAACTGGCTCACAAACAGTGGGTATATTAGACAACAGTGATTAGGCCTAAACAGTTTTTTTAAAGGAATCCATTAAAAACCTTTTTTGTAGCCTTTATCTTTTATTGTGGACTGTTTAGAGACTGCATCATGAAGACCTGTGCAAGTTATAAAACCTGTGTTCTAGGAAAATACATGCAAGCTTAGGAATAATGTGAACATTGTGTATATAAGCAATGAGCCCTTCCAAGATCAAGCCATAAATTTGCACAGTTAAGAATTTGCCAGGGACTATAACCTTGTATACTCCTATAGTCCAATAGAAATGTTCTTTTTCAATTTTGTCTAGTTCAGACTGAAAAGAATTTGCCTAAAAATCATGTATTTGAACAAAAAGCCATTAAATGAGAATCTTTCATTGAAAAGCATCATTAATAGAAAAGAATGTAATAAATCTGAAACAAGTTTCATCTGAAGAAAAATTAAAAGGAAAGCAAATATTTACAGAGAATGTTGGACCTGTTATGCAATGGGAAAAACATGATTTTCACAGACTGAATATTAGTTTTATCTCATATGGAAAGTATATAGCTGTCCTTCTCCTTCAGCCTCTTCACCCCTTGCATCATGCAGCACTTTTTAGTGTTGTTCTAGCATTTGGGATTTCCAAAATTCTCTAGAATTCACTCTCTATCTTTATGCTTCCCATTTCCTCCAATTCAGGAAACAGTTGTGGAAGAACAGATGACACATATCAGACCTTACCTAATGAAAATAATTAAATAAAGTATTAAAATTTGCACTCCTTTATCAGTACTTCCAAAATGAGATAGTAAATAAAGTTGCAGCCTAATTAAGCCATATCCATGTTATCTTATCTCTTTCTTCCCAAGTGTCCTAGACAGCTGTACTTTACAAAACAGATATCACAGATGCCTAAGGAGGAAATTCTCATTAGAGAGCTGCTATTAAACATGCACCTTCTTGTATGTCATACAAAACACCTTTCAAATGCAATTTTACAGCTCCCTTTGTAGCAAAGTACAAATAAGGTACTATAGAATAAAATGGTAAAGCAGAATAAAAATATGTTGCCTGCTCATTACATGAGATATTTCTGCAATGACAAAAGCAAGGGAGTCCCACATGGAATACTATTATTTCTGTCTTATCTCTCAGTGAGATACCACAAATCCCAGCATATTAGGGTTTTCCTTATCTTCCCACTCGAGTGGTCATGTGCCTGTATCAGAGTCCTAAATTTCACTCTAGAACAGAAATGCTCTTGCACTCATTTTGGGGTGTGAATTGATTCATGACTCTTCACAGCTTGTGTTGCTGGTACAGTTTCTAACCTACTTTAATATCATTATCTAATAGCAATAAGGGATTTCAACAGCACAAGCAATAGCTCAGAAGTGTAACTAGCTCACACAACAGAAATTTACTGGAAGGAGAAACTAAAAAAAAGCTGTATTTCAAGCACTTACCATAGCTGCTCCTTCAAAAACCTGTGACTAGCACCTTATTTCATCCCCAAACATGTCATTTTGACTCATTCATCAAAAGCACTTACTTCACTCTCAGGCAGCTGCAAAACCATTTGAGGTTATCTTGCCAGAGAAGGAGCCTTCATATCCTGCTTGACTTAAAAAGCACCTTTGCTCTTTACATACCGGAAGGTAAATACACTATAAAAATGCCAAGGCCTACCACAGTTCAGATATTTGAGAGCCTCATGAAGAAAAGGCACACAGAGAACCCGAGGAGATGCTGCCCATGAACTTTTCAAAGAATGCAAGAACATAATTCTTGCGTCTCTGAGGTGAGCGAGACATCAGCTCACTCCTAATTCATTCCACTCTTAACAAGCTTACAGAGCAAAGAAATGTGTGCTTTAAAGAGAGAACAACAGCAACCCCCCTGAAATGTGTGCTTTAAAGTGAGAACAGCAACCCCTCTCCCCAGCTGTGCTGTGAATCTGCTCAGGAGACAAGAGCTGTGCATGGCGCCGTGCAGCATTTATTATTAACAGTAAGTGGCAGCAGCAATATAATTAAAAATTCCTTTCGTTTCTTTCACTTTGCAAAGCAAAGGATGAACAGATTTGAAGAGTGTTCCTGAGGATAAAGCAAATACCCAGCCAGGCTCCAGAGATGGCACCTTCCTAGAGAATGTTATGTCCATGTTGGGTTTCCCTGTCCATACCAGAAACAATAACAGATGCTTACTTCACCAGCATTAGCAGATGCCCTTTATTAAAGACAGAACAGAATGAACTCCCCCAGTCTGAATTTCATAAAGTTTGTTAAGGAAACATTTCTGAAAACAGAGAGAGAAACTGTGTTTAATGATGTTCACATGTTTCCCCAAAGAAGGAAAGCTGATACGTGCAGGCGTCGAAAGCATTACATTCTAATTTCATTACAGTGGGGGGAGGAACCCAGAAAAAGCACAAAAGTAAATGCTGGTGACCTCCCTGACAAGAGGCTGAAAAGGAACCTGCTCTGGGAAGCCAAGATGTTTTGCCTCTGTAACAACTGGGTAGGTGATGGCTGTCTTGCAAAATTTATGGTATCATTTTATTTATAGCAGATGTCCTCTAAAAGCAAACAGTTTTGTTTTATGCTTCACAAATCTTATAGATAATTGCACAGTGTAATGTGGAGGCTCAGTAGTGCTGCAAATAGCAACATTGTTTTCTAAAATTGATTATGAATGAAAAGAGAAAAAAATGTCCTGATACTGATCTAAAGCTTGAAGATAAAAGGTTAATCAAAACAAGACTTTTGCCTGTGCTTTCTAGGAACTTGTTGTTTTAAGTAGAAAAGGTAAAAGTTGAAACTTTGTATGGAGCTTACTAATTAAATTATCATTTACCCCAAACGAGTCTTGCAGTTCCAATAAAGATGATCAGATGCCAAAATAAGCCTTAAGTAGCACAAGTAGTTATGGTCATAGACCTGTAACCCAAGAGTTTATTTTGGATATGTAACTTTTTGTTCAAGCATAGTCCTACTTGCATCTCTTGCTCTACCTAAGTGAGACAAGTTCAAATTATTGACTCCATTTTCTTAGTGGAACTTAAATGTTAAACTTCTTGTTCACTTCAGCTATAAGTGTTTTTTTCCTGATAAGGCATTGATGAGCTGCATCTTGCAGAAACTGCATCATCTCAAACCAATTAAAAGAATCAAGAACAATAAAATCAGATGTAATTCCATGGAAAAGTTTTATCAATACAGAGGATGATTAAAGAGGAAGCATCACCTTTCAATATCAAAATTTTGATTTCCCATGTTAGCCTCCTTCCAGTTTCAAAGATAATACTTTAAACCCTTGGATATGAACAAAACTACTGTTGAGGGGGTGTTTGCTTCCTTCATTTTTCCCCTAATTAGCAAATTTGAAGGTCGAAATAAATGAATTTTTGGAAAGTAAAATAGAAATGGACAGAAACAATACATCTGTGAATTTGCTGTTCATTATGCATGGTTTGTAAGAATGCATATTTCAAAAAGAAAGTCATTATGTAATTCTGCTGTTCTGTTTTGCAGGTCTTCATGACAGTTTAAGCAATGAAATGGTTTAATCTCTCTGGATTGCAAGAACTGAAACCCCTGACAGGGGATTGGCAGAATTCGTAATCATATATTTTGACTTATGTCAGATATTTGTAATTTCAAGGGCATGATTCACAATGACCCCACTGTAATGATGGGTGGGCATTGTTCTACACTGATACCTACAGAAGAGTTTTCCTCTCCTAGTACAGCTTCAGAGGAAATGCTTGTCATTAAAATTCTGGTCACAAATGTGGGTTAAAATATCTCTAACCTTTACAAATGTATTATGTGGCACTACTGACATAGCTTTTATTGCAGATAAAATCTATAACAAATCCTGTGTGTGACAGGAGAGGAACATGATTTTGTATTAAATTCAGATGATAGAGATGCATTCCTTGCTTGTACTTTTAAAATGCTTTGGATATAGTAACAATGAGTTAGGCTTTTGGCTCCAGTGCAGTTAGAAAGCCATTACATCTATTCCTTTTTATTTCTGCTTTGGTACTTTAATAAATTCTTCTTAAACTGTCTTTCAGGAGAGGATGTAAAAGAGTGGAAATATTTCAACTCACTTCCAATCTTGGTTGAATACATCAGAAGTAAATAAGAAATCAGTTTATTAGCATGAACTATGTAACATCCATCAATGAAAATCTTTTATAACCTGTATTGAAAACAGGCCAGGATCCTCTACTTCTGTTTCCTAACTTCAATTTGCATTCCTGTCTAAAAAGGTCTCACATTAATGTCTTTATTTCCCAAGTACTTTTTTGCACATTCCACTGTATAAACTGTATTTTTAACATCACTTGACTTGCCCATACATGTTGTAGAAAGGTAGTGCTTCCCTAGTGTTTTAGTTTAGTACTATTTAGTCAGTTTAGTTTGGTTTAGCTCTTTAGTTTAGTACTATTTTAGTACTTTTTAGTACTTCTTCTGTCAGGGTGGCCTCACAAAATATATTTGAATCTCTTATTTACTGGTGGAAAGAGCAATATCTGTGTTAGCAGAATACCTTTAATTCCAATGTGCTTTCTTTGGGAAAACGAACAGGAAAAAGGGGCAAATTTAACCAAATGATAAATTAAATAAATTGAATTGAATTAAATGAACTAATAATTATTATGGCATTCTTTAGTTTCCACCCTAGGAACCAGAATGTGACACAGGGATACAGGAAGTGTATCTAATGTGAAATCCAGGGCCAGGACTCTTCAGATCAGTCCAAGTAGGTTTGTGTGCACTGGAAAAAAGCTTGTAAGGGAATATTCCACTCAGATGCTGTCAGCTCTCTGGATCTTTGTTTCTCAGGCACTTCTGTGTCCTTGTACAGTCTTAAGTCAACTCCTGCCCCTAGAGAATCCAATGTTAAGTATGTATGTATTTTGACATTTCAATTTAGAAAGTACACTCAGTGACACATTTCCTTATCTGAAAGAGTGTGAAATAAAATCAGGAAATCTCAAGTTATCTCAGTGTTTCAAATTATTTAATTGGAAATTTTTGCACCCCTCTCAGATCAATTATTTATCCAAAGAACTGAAAAACAAAATCTTTGTAAAAGAAATTATTTTACCAGTGATAGCAATGAAATGTTTCTTTTGAGAGTTGTAAGAATGTGAGGGACTTCTGGATGAAAAGAAGATTATTTAGATAAAAGGTCCCCAACCCTGCTCTTGAATTTTCTCTGCAATTCACTTACTCAATAAGATTATGTGAATATATACCAGTTTTTCGTTGTTGTTGTTTTAAATTTGTTTAATTTAGTCATGATGCTAAATCAGTTCCAGAATTCTTTGTGCAGTAAAGTCATTTGAGATTTGCAGAGAATATTCATTGAGGCCTTTGTTAAACACCAATTTTCCCTACCCTTACACTGAGAATCATGATGCCAAATCTACTTTTTTTTTTTTTTTTTTGGAGAAAGTCTAAAGTTTGGGAAATTCTAAAGAAAAACGCTAAATGAAAGGTATACATACATAATATTTGTATTACAACACAGTTCCTATTTAGTTATTTATTTATTTATTTAAACATACATTATGTAATCTAAAACTTTCTGATATGATTTCCAATTTTTTAAATATATTATTCACATACATTTTAATATCAACACCAAAATCCTGATGAAAAACTCCCCAAAAATTTCCAATTAATGTTACTCACTTATTGTCAGTTTCCAACACCACCGACAGCAATTTCATAGAGATGATAATGAATTTCACATGTTATTCATGAGAACCAATGTCTTTTCCATCAAATAAGATGCACGAGGTTCTGGCCAGAAAAATGCAACTGAGTTTGCAGAAGTGTTAAGATGCAGCTCATTTCTGCAAGAACAATTTGAGGTGTGCATGGAAGAAAGCTGATAGCACTTGATTATGTTGTAAATGACATTATTCTCTCCATACACTGGATTTCTGCTGGAATAGGAGAGGGAGTTAGCCTCGGTTTAGTGCCTTTTTCAGGGGTACTGAACACAGATGGAGAGATTTGTATCAGTCTCAACTTTTGTGTCAAGGAAGATAGAAGTCACTATAAATATAAATTCCAAGGCATTTCAGTCTTCACTCTCACTAAATGCCGGATAAAAAAAAAAAAAAAGTCATAAACTAAAACAAAAAATGATTTTGTTTCATTTTGTTTTGGTAGAAACAATTGCAGAAAAATATTGTTGAATCTCTATTTTTGGAAAAAAAAAAAAAAACAAAACAAAACAAACAAACAAAAAACCCAAACAAAACTTCGTAATTATAAAGAAGACTTTTGTTCCATTTTCTATTTGATTTTCTGTAATCTGTTTTCTTTAAATACAGTGTATCCTTATAGCCTGAAGAACAAAAAATTGCAGAAAAATATTGCTGAATTTCTATTTTTTAAAAAACAACCAAAAAAAACCCATAAAAAACCTAAAAAAACCCCAAAAACAAACAAACAAAAAAAACCCAAAAAAATTCTTAATTGTAAAGAAGACTTCCGTCCCATTTTCTACTTGATTTTCTGTAATCTGTTTCCTTTAAATACAGTGTATCCTTATAGCCTGAAGAACAAAAAATTGCAGAAAAATATTGCTGAATTCTATTTTTAGAAAAAAAAACCAACAAAAAAACACATTAAAAACCTAAAAAAAACCCAAAAACAAAAACAAAAAAAACCTCCAAACCCCCCAAAAAACTTCTTAATTATAAAGAAGACTTTTGTCCCATTTTCTACTTGATTTTCTGTAATATGTTTCCTTTAAATACAGTGTATCCTTATAGCCTGAAGAACAAAAAATTGCAGAAAAATATTGCTGAATTCTATTTTTAGAAAAAAAAAAACCAAAAAACCACATAAAAAACCACATTAAAAACCTAAACAAACAAACAAACAAAAAAAAAAAAAAAAAAAAAACACAAACCCCCAAAAAACTTCTTAATTATAAAGAAGACTTTTGTTCCATTTTCTTCTTGATTTTCTGTAATCTGTTTCCTTTAAATACAGTGTATCCTTATAGCCTCAAGAACAAATCCATCCTGATTCAGATGTGTGGCACACCACTGAAGTGAACAGAGTTGCCTCTGTACTTCATGGATTTCTCTTTCCACCTCTGTGTGTGTCACACATTGTCATGTCAGTGCTCTCCACACAGCCCAGATCCTGCCAGGTCCTGAGTGCCTGGAACTCAAACCAGCCTCAAAAGCAGCACTCATTACCTCCACACTATTTCCTTCTATTTCCCCCTAATTACCCAAGGAAATACTTTGAATTGTACAAACACTGAGTGTAGTCAAGTGCCAGAGCCAGCCTTAGTGCTCTTGGATAGATCTGTGACAAGTTGTATTTGGTTCATCTTTTGGTTTCTCAGCACCTTTTTCTCTCCTCTCCCTTCCCCACCATGCAAACCTAACAACCATTTTTCATGCAATTTTGCCCTGAAAACCCAAACTGGGTTTTAGAAGTCTGTTGGAGGGTGAGATGTAGACATGCTGTGCACAAAGTCTGAGCCCACATATGTGCCTCTGTCTCTCAGGGCTTTTTGGGGCAGGTGATAGCTACAATCCCCAGAACACTTTTTTTTTTTTTTTTTTTTTTTTTTTTTTTTTTTTTGCAAAAAAACCTGGCTGGTTCTACCTGTCATCAGCTTGCAGAAGTCCCTGTCATCATGAAGGAAAATGCCAGCTATAAACTTATGTCACCTGCTCCAGGAACTGAAATGTTCCTCTCCTTTCCCAACTATCCCACACAGTCAATGCCTGCAATTCCTCCCAGAACAAATTTTTAAAACTTTATAAACTGTTCTTGTTCCTACACGGTAAATTTAGGAGCTAAGCCCACTAAAGCAGCAAAGACCGCTTTTTCTTTTTTTTTTTTTTTCTTTTTTTTTTCTTTTTCTTTCTTTTTTTTTTTTTTTTTCCAGGCTGCTTTTTACTACAGATAAGGGAGAGAAGCAGAGCTGGGTTATTTCAACCTGAGCCAGGACTGGCAGAGGAGAGAGCTCTGCTCTGCAGTTCCATGGCTTGAAACAGCACCTAGGCCTGAACCTGCCCTCAGCTCCTTTCAGCACCTCTGACAATCTGACCCAAAATAATCCAAATTATACTCGCTGTGATAAATGTTTTTAAGGGTTCTGGATGTGAACAAATGGACATAATTCTCCTCCCCTCTTCCCAGTTTTTTTTTTTCAAAGTGATGATTTGTCTGCATAGATCAGATCTTCTGAACAAAGTGCTGGCACTGTAATAAAACCATGAATATTAATAACAGGACAAAGCATAGGACAAAGTGTCATGAGAGAGTGACACAGGAAGAAAAAGGTGGATAAGCTTTACACTCTTCATAGAGTAATTTCTTTGCATTACCTAACCTAGTGGAAAAGGCTAAAGTGATTGCTTAAATTCAACCTTCAATATTGCTTCTCTGCAAAAATAAATGGGATGAATTAAAAAGTAAGACTTGCATGAAGAACAGGTTTGCCTGAATTCCTGAGCTAACAGAAAACTAGTCCAGAAAGATTTCTTTAAAGACTGATCAACTAATTTGCTTGACCTTATTAACTCTTCCTTAGCAATTTTGTTGATTTTTGCCCATCAGCCCTCAGCTTCAAATCAGCTTTGACACTTATAAGGAATATAGTTTGGTAGTATGCAAATCAGTTTTAATGAAAAGAGCTTCCTAAAGGCAGCCAGAGAACTGAAAAATTTAATTCATCCAGGTGCTGCCCAAACTGCTTCCATTCACTTCTGAAAGGGAGGAGTTGAGTTGCTAAAACAAGTAGTGAGAGGAAGTAATAAAAATATCTCAGGAAAAAAAGAGTCCTTGATTAAAAAAGAAAAACAAAAAAAATAAAAAAAGAGGCTGCTAGATTTTCTGTTCAAATCTCCTGGGATGAGATTCTCAAAACAATGTCAGCACAGACATCAAATTGTTACTAACTGTAGTGGTAAATGGGTATCAACATCCATTAACTGCTTGTTAAAAAGATCCCAAAATAAATGTGTTCATCTTTGACACTGCAAACACAGCACTCCTCATACTCAGCTGGAATAAAAGACCACAGATCCATTTAATTAATCCATCTTCTCTGGAAACTTGCTGTTGCTTCTTCACAGGTGAAACCTCAGTTCAAAGGTGAAATGGAAGGTTGGGGCCCCAGCCTTCCCTAGGTGACCTGGATTGCTCTTTGAAGGAATGGCTCTTTCTCTTATTTTAGAGTATACAGATAGTTAGAAATATGAGGCTTCTAGTGCAGTATTTAAATTAAATTTTTAATGTCAGGTTTTATTGATATATTACAGGATTAGCAAGAAATTAAAATTCTTAGTCTTTAAAAACATACTTTTATTTACATCTTTGGCCTTAGCCCCATTAAATAAATGTTAGAACCACAGAATCATAGAAAGGCCTAGGTTGGAAGGGAATTTATAAGTTCCTGCCATGGTCAGGAACAGCTCCCACTAGACCAGATTGCCCAAAGCAGGGAACCCCAGAGCTGCTTAATTTTAACAATCAATTTTATGTGCTGTGTACAGTTACACTGAAATTACTAGAAACAGGAAATAGGAAACTAAAGAATAGCCCTAAACCTTTCAGGAATCAAGGTGTGAAATGGGAACATTCTCAGCTGAGTTATTTAATATACTTGATCATCATACTGTTCCTGAAATTAAATAGCAAATCTCAAAATGGTGCTTGAAAAATGAACATTTCATATCCTAAAATACTACATTGGTAATTGAGAAGAAGAGTGGAGATTGCTGTATGTTGTTGGTGCAAATATTATTGTGTTCACTTGTCTAACCTTCTATTCTTCTGCACAGACCAAAACTAACAGATTCTGCTGAAGGGGGGACGAAACAGGAAAAGAAACAACATGACCTAAAGCCAGGAAAATACCCAAAGACTCCAAGTTAATCAGTCACTGAAAACATCTATCTGTAATGTTAACAGATGTATTTCTTCAATTGCAAAGACAAAGGTGGGAAAGTGAAGTCACCTTCACTTCTATTGGCAGCACCAATATATTTACAGAGAAGAGACATTGGATCTTTTACAATGACAAGGGACTCACTCTTCTGTCTTGTTTGATGACATTGTATTCATAAGAAACAAGTGGAAAAAGCCTCAAGTAACTCTGAAAACAAAGCTCCATCCAGACAAAAACTCACTGATCCCTCTCTTTCACAGAGTTTAGCAGACGGGATTTGTTGCAGTTGGTCATTCAGAAAAGAGATGTGACAGAGCTGTATCAAGTGTTACACTCTGATATCAATCAATGGAATCAGATGTGATGACTGCAGTATTGCAGAACTCACTGTGGATTCTGATAAAAAATCTTGAATACTAGTAGATAACACTTCTGAAATAGAGGGCTTTGAAATTTTTGCTAATCTTGGTAAAACAGAATCCCATGTAAAACAAATCAAATGTCTTGGATTTTTTATTTAGAGTCCATCATGCTGTTTCTTAATTTTTTTTTTTCTTGCTGAATTCATCTAAATACGTACAAGTTTTCACTCATATATCTAAAAAAGAAAAACTTCAGATACTTTAGAAATGTAAGAAAATAGTTGTTGCAAGGACTAGCAGGTCCTTTGAGGTGGATAATAAAGACAACAGATTCATGAAAAGAAAATAAAAATATAAAACAATTTTTGTTTTAAATAATTTTAAAATATGCATATTTAGTTTCCATCTAATATTGTACTATTTGTTTTTAAATTGCTTTTTAAAAATATTGGAAAGTGGATAAGAATATAATTATGAATAGAATTAAATTTTCCATATTTCCTTTTTTGCTTCTGTAATAATATGTTTATGGATGGACTAGTTGCATACTCTTATTGGGAAGTCTGTGGTATTTTATCCTATTCTGTCACCTGATATTTATGGTAGATTTTCTTTCCCTGTGTGATGTTCCTCAGAGTCCTTTATGATACTCAGAGCTTCACAAGATATAAAACTGTTTCTCAGGGTCAGTTAGCATAATTATGCATAACAGGGTGTCTGTGTGAAAGCATTCTATCTTTAATATGGAGGTATCCTGTGTTATTTTTATTTCTTCTTTCCTATCTTCCTGTGCTTTCTCCAGTCCATACCTCATTTTCAACCATTTCTTAGTTTTACTAGACTTTATTAAAAAAACTGTTGCCTCTATTATTCCTGTTTAACTAATGCAATTTAATGAATCTCCTCTTTGGCAATTTCTTGTCTTAGTCTGGTTAAGAATAGTGTTTTGTTTCCTTCTGAGCAGGGTAACAGACTGGCACCAAGAAATGTGTTGAGGCCATTTATATGCAGATGATCTCCTGTCCTGCTTCTTTCACTAGGTGCCATAAATTAGCATTCAAATTTTGCTACAATTTTGTCAGGTTTTTTTATTCGTTTCATATGTATTTAATCCCACATTAGCTTCAGTTCTTCTGCAATATGTGCCATATTGTAGCAGCTTTTTGGCTGCCACTGATGATTTTCACATTCCTTTAGTGTGAGGCTTTAATTCTGCTAACACTTTTGTTAATGAAATACATTTCACTTAATGGAATTAAATGCATAGTCTGTCTATTGCTCATTACACTATCCAGTCTTAGAGTCTGGATTTAAATTTCACCCTTCTTCCATAAAGATTATCCACCACATTTTGGCCTAACAGGCTCTCTGTTCTTTGTATAAAGTGTGGGAAAGCTGTCATTGCAAGTAAAACACCAGTAATTGTTTCAGTGTTCTCTGAAATGTTTTATTTTATTCCTTTTTCTTCTGTCACTAAATATGTTTTAAATGCATTTTCCACCATTTCTTTATGTGGGGTTTTGAAGGCTGAACTAGCAATTTGATCACCTCCAGACATCACAGGTAAACCTCAAACTATCCAGAACATTCATTTTTCCATTAAAAAAAAAAATACAGTGTGAAGCTACTTCAGAGATTATCTTTAAATTTAAAAAAACATGCATGTCTGCATGCATACAGGAAAATTAAAGTCATACAGGAATTCATCAGTGAAATAGTTTCTCACTAGGCACCAGCTTGCTTTTCTTACAGATTGCACACTTTGTGAAAAATCCATGGAATCCATTTTTTCAATTCAATTTTTCTTGGGCTGTGGATTCTCAGTTTCTGAGTAATTATTCTGGGGCTGAATTCCACATGCATAACCTAATATCTCCTAGAGGGTTAAATTGGAACCTCCTTCAAGCTCAAATCTGAAGATTGGCTGCTGTTCAGACAGGTTGTTTCTGAGGTGATTCATTGCCTTTTATGAAAATTTTGGTACAAGGTGGGGTTAAAAAAAAATAAAAATAAAAGCTTTTTGGAAATTTCAGGTTTCTTCAGGGAGAATTCATTTCTAACTGAATTATTTTCTCTTTCACACCTACAGAATTTGAGATTCTCTACAGAAATAGTCCCTTTGCATTTCCAACAGGTAGTTGGAAAGTTCAGTATCTGCCTCACAGGATTAAGAGAGTTTTGTTTCTTTATTTGTTTAAATTAATAGAAGGACCTTTATTTTTCTTTATTTTCTCCTACAACTTCTGAATGAAAATTAAATCCCACCTTTGTTATTATCAGTGAGTTTATCTAAGCAGAACAGTGAATATATTGCCCAGAGTTAAACACCTGAGACAGGGAAAACAGGGCCCAAAAACTCACAGCCAGCTTCTTCCATTTCTTCACCTCTGCAGAGACCTGCAAGGGATCAAAAGTTTCCTTAGAGCCTTCCTTGGCATCTACAACACTTTATCAAAAGTTCTCCAGTTTAACAAAGCAGCTTTTCTCAATGAAATTTCTTCAGCCAGAAAATCTCTGACTGGCTTGGCCTCCTTCAAAGGCTTCATTTAGAGGGTCACCAAGGATCTGATTTCCTCTACTTTTCTCCTTAGGAAACCAGATCATAGGCTCTTCTTTCTGGAATTAATCAGCTCTGCTGGAAGTATTTCAGGTAGAACCTTTTGATACTGATTATTTTGAATATTTGGGATTTAGTTACAGCTTGCATCTGCATTTATAATAAGTTATGAGAAATCCAGGATCTCCTATTATATCTGAATGTGTTTGCTTGCTACTGATGTTCACATCTGCCTATATTGGGAACAGGAATAAACAAAACCAGCACCAACAGCAATCACATTGCTGGTTTTGCATATTAATCTGACTTTGTAGGTACTGAGTTATATCTGCTGGACTTTCCTTTCTGGGATGCAGCAGATAATGTGATAGCCAGTTGTTAGAATGTATTTGGCTTTTCTGCTGTTATAACCATGATTGGTTCTTTTCTGCTTTTCCATTGTCTAATCAACAGAGAATTGTTAACAGGGTGTACAATTGCAGAGCAAGGATGTTCAGGGGGGATTTAAATAAATCAAAGGGACCTCTTTTCTAAGTGATTCAAAATCAAGCCTCTTGTAAAGTAAAAAAATGTTTTCTTGAATTTCTTTGTCCATTTTCTTTAATCTTTTCTACATCCTTCACTCTCTCTGCCTGACTTGCTCTGTGATTTCAGTCATGGCTAAAAGTTAATATGCTTTTCTCACTTCTTTTACTCCAGCAATATTTTCCTGGTAAACTGCACTCTTGTCTTTTCCTGCTAATTTATCTTGCTCCTTTCTATGTTTCTTTTCTTTTCCTTAGTTATCTTGGATGGAGTACCTAACAGATTCTGTACTGGATGCTAAAATAATTGTTATATCTGTGACATAACCTTTCCTTATCAGACAGGTTTCAAAATGAAGGGAAGAGGAGGGAAGAATGCACAGTGCATCTACAGACAGCATATTCTGAGGCATGACAGATACACCATTGAGTCTTCAGCAACACCAGGGACACTGATTGGCACTAAAAAAAGGGGAGGGAGAAGACACATGACAGGTCACAGAGTTCAGTGGAATATATTATAGAAATTGGAAACAAAAGACTAGGAATCTCTCAAGTCTACTCTACTAATTGCATAGGCAACCAGGTGAAAGGACATCTTTAATAGAAGAATCATTCTCCATTAAAACACACAATTTTTTTTTTTTACCCCTACTGCAGCTATTGGGAGTCTGGAAAATTCACTTTTCTTATGGTTGAAATCCTCCTTGCATTTCTTATCTAAGCATGAGCTGCTTTTCCATTTGTCAGCCTTGTTCCATGGCTTTATTCAACTGTTCTCCAGTCTCCTGTCTAATAAGTACATTTACAGGCACCAGTCATATCCTCTTTCAGTTTTTTGCTTAGTCAGACAAAGGCAGCTAAGTATTTTATTCTCCTCCATGAACAGTGGCTCCCCAGTCTGCCAGCCATTGCAGTTGCACCTTCTTGAAATTTTCCCAGTTTTTACATGTTTTCTTCATTCCAAGTGACATACAGAATTTCAGATAAGGCCACACTCTCAGGTCTTTTCATGGCATAAATATTGTCTTTTTTTTAATTACAGAAAAATATAGAACCATATTTCATGTGTGTGTGTGTATAAAATATTCAGGTACTTGTATTTTAGGTAATTAAAAACCCCCACTCATCCTGTTTTGTAAGGACTTTGTTTCCTAGATTTTTGTGTGTAGATTTCATACCTCTTCTCTTCATGCCTGAATGTTAAAAAAAAGATTGACTGAAAGGCTGATTTTTGAAAATTCCTGCTAGTAAATTTCCAGCAGCTTGATGTCTCTTCTTTTAATGCCACCTGTTGCCATCTATCCATTAGGCAATCTCTTATCCACTTTACAACTCTTCTCCTAATCCCCTGTTTCCTATGTAATGCTGTATCATATGCAGCACAGATAGAGATAAGATGTTTCACAAATCTTTTGTTTAGAAAATCAGTTATCTTATTAAAGAGTGATAACAAATTCACTCTGTACATTCCATCTTTAGTAAATCCTTTTTGTATGTTATCCCATTTTCCATTTGCCTCCCTGTCTTCAATTATTTTTTCCTTCAAAATTTTTTCCTAAAGCAACTGAGGTCAAACTAATGGGTTTGTAGCTGCACAGGTCTCCCTTTTATAAATGGATAATACATTTGCTCTTCTCCAGTCAGCCAGTATCATGTCTGAGCTGCTTCCTACCAGCTTTGGGATTTCATGTTCCCTTCCTTGTCAGATTGTGGAAAGGACTTTATTTGATACCTCTCCCTGTCCTGAGTACCCTGTGCTTTTAGTTTTGCTTCCAGTTTGATAATTTTTTATCATCACAGCTTCTTTCCCACTATTTATCCAGTTTCCTCCCAAAACATACACAAAGTAGTACTTAATTGCAGATACATTTTCTTTATTTCTATTAGCTTGTATTGGAGCCCCATGGATTTTTTTTTTTTTTTTTTTTTTTTTTTTTGTGTCTCATCTGCATGAAGATTGTTTTCCTCTTTGTTTAAAGAGCCCTTCCAAACTATAAATCAGTTTGGCTGCTGACAATTTTCACTTTATCTTGTATTTTGACCTCTAATACACATCTGTCTGTTGATCCATCTTTTTTTCTTTCACCCTGTGATTGCATTTCTCTTATAAAATGAAAGAGCTCTTCCATTTCATGGAACAGCTTGACCACTTTTCCATGCATTGTCTCATCTCCATCTGCTGCACATTCCTCATATCTTTAGCTTCTTTAATCTAAAGGAATTCCAAGGGTCTTCCATATTCAAGGTCTTGAATAATCTGGGCTAATTTTACTGACAACATCTTCTTTGCTAATTTTCATTGAGCAGATTTGCTTCTTGCATAGAGCAAGAAGACGTGAAGCTCTACCAAAGTTTTGTGTATTTCTAAAGGTTCTTTTTTTTTTTTTTTTTTTTTTTTTTTTTTAAATAATGTGAATCTCAGTTCCAATTTTTTCCATGGATATTCAGCCAGCTATCATTCCCATGAGTCTTCCCTTTTTAGGCATTTTCCCCTTACCTAAAATGAAATAATTTAGTCTAATCATCTTTGATTTATTCCAGGGGGAATTTCTTAGCATCATTTCCCATTGAAGAAAACTAAATTAAAAAAAGAGATCCTTCCCTATTCCCAGCAGAATACATTTTTCCTTTTCCACCCACATCTTCCATACTGAGAAATTACCTCACATCCTGCTCTGTGCAATTGATTTGGTGACAGTTTATTTGTTTCTCATTAACACAGGCTCCCTCTTCAAGCAGCCACTATTTTTTTCTTAGTCCATTTTGCCTTCTATTAACATATGATCCTTATTTTTGTTTTTCCTTGCTCACTAACTTCTCTACTACTCCTTTTTGGAATCTACAGGTTTTTTTCTGGAGTTAACTTTTCCACTTCCTTTCTACCTTCTGCTTTGGCTTTTTCTGTTGTAGTTTTTGAGTCTCCCAGACAACAAGCACATTATTTTGCTTTCCTCTGTTTCCCAGATTGCTTCACTTGTTATATTTTTACAGACTTCCCTGACTCACCAGTCTCCCCTGAGGTATCTCTTACACGACCCCTTGCTCAACAAGTGCCCATAATTCTCCAGTTGCCCATTCAGTTTTCTCTCTCTTACACCATTTCCTCAAATCCACATTTTCATTCAACATTACCCCCAGGCACATCTCCAGTAAGGTCCTCCCTTGATGAACTTTACCAGATGACTTTGCAGGCATATATATCTTTCCAGAAAGTAAGATACACCCTATGGTTTCTGAATTCAGTGCACACTGTCCCTGATTTTTTCTTGTAACTTCTGTGGTTGTCTCAACTCCTTACAAAATTATTTCTTCTTACATGTACCTGTGAGGCAAAAATCCTTCTCACTGCTGGATTATTTCTTCCTTTTTCTAGGACTGGTGACACAGAGTTTGGTGGGACTGAATAGCCATGCCATTATCAGCTTGGGTACTGCAGCACTGAGGAGTGTATTGCAGGGTACAGAGTAATAAGAGCAAATTTGGCTCACAGTCCATCTTTTACAAAGCCATCTATCAACCAGGAGGCTGCATTACACAGCTATCACATACAGGTTTGATATTGAGACTCGACTTCTCAGTGCCCTGCTGGAGTCAAATTCATCTGTTATTACCTGGTGAGTGGTCACTGGAAGTGGAGTGGTCACAATTGAGAAAATAGGAAATAAAATTTGGGGTCCAACTTACAAGTAAGATATTACCAGAGAACATAGTTGAGAAGTTCTGGGCAGTGCACAGGGAAGGATGATATTTCAGTCCTGTTAAACATTATCTGGGTAAGTATTCAAAGAGACACAGCCTAGTGGAAAGATCCTTCCCTCTCCTAATAAAATAATCAAAGTCCCAAACCTCCAGTGAACAAAGAGCATTTCTCAGAGGCAGAGCTTTAAATGGTACACCAAAAACTGTGTCATATAGCATGTCTGAGAAAACCCAAATATATCCTCCATTGCTTTTCCCAATGTCAATGGGATCATTTATCTGTAGCAATTTTTACTCAAAGAAGCAGTTTCTCATTCAATTAAGTATAGTACTTACCCTATATTCTGTTCAGATAAAAACACCATTCTGGATTCTGTGTTACAAATAAATGTTGGCATCCCCAGAAATGTGAAACCCAACAGATTTATGTAGGACTCAGCTTGATTTACAAATGAGCTAGAAACAGACCTGAGTCGTGGTTGGCTTTGTACACAGTGTCATTCTATTTATCTCTGAACAAGCAGTATTTTACAGTAAGTAAAAAATAAAATAAGACACATCTTACAGGGCAACATTTGAGTCTTTTGAGTGCTAATACAGGCCATTTTTGTCCCACCAAATCTCACCAATGAATCATTCTCAATTGCATCCATTCCTATTTTCAGATGTTCATGAAAGATCACACATGACCAGCCATTCTTCTATCTTTTCATGTCTTTAGGTCTAATTTCTGAGCAAAATGAATCCATGTAAAGGTTCACAAAATTCTACACCATTGTACAAAGAATTTACTTTAAATATTCTGAACAAAAGAAACAAAGTTTATTTCAGGATCCTCTTGGATTGGATGCAGGTTCAAGAGGGTTGAACATACTCTCATATTTCTCTAATCAGCTTAAGTACTGCATTTAAATCAAATCAGGAGTGTGCAACAGGTAATGTTTGTGGTATTTATGGTAATAAGGGAGAAATTCTGAAGTGGTTGAATGCAAATTTTTTTTTGTCTCTCTTTTGTCTTGATAGATTTTTAGATAACATTGGAACACACACCATCCTCTCTTCGGGATCTTCCCGCATGCATGCTTTGAATGCTGCCATCCCTCAGCTATTTCAAAGGCACCTGCACTCTCACAAATAGCAAATCTGGAAATAACCCATCTCCACTTGTACAAGTTGCTAGTTCCGAAGTATTTCTGTGCTTCAAGCCGTTTAGCAGGGTTTATAATCATGTGAGGCTCGCAGCCCAAAACCCCGGGCGCGCGTCGGGCGGAGTTATTAAGTGTTTATAGAAATCTGATCGAATGGGCCATGGCGGGCCGGGGGAAGGGGGGCGGGGGTGCTGTGCTAGCCCATAAAGGAGCTTTGCTCGCCTCTCGGTGCCACATCAAGAGGGAGCTGTGGCTCTTCCAGCCGGGCGCTGCCGGCTCAGCGCGCCCGCCGAGCGCTCCCTCCGCTCCGCTCCGCTCCTTCCCTCCTCTCCTCTCCCTTCTTATTTTATTTTATTTTATTTTATTTCATCCCCCGTGCCCCTGTGCCAGCCGATTTAACTGTATCTGTTCAAGTGGAGATAATCCATGCAAATCAGCGGCACTGGCTCCCAGTGCTCGATTCACAAAGAGAACTCAGCTTCAGGAGGTCACTCGTTCACAGCTGCTCCTCCCATTATATTTTTCCCTTATTGCAGAACTACTGCATGTACACAGGGACTGAAAGGACTCAATTCACTGCAACTGCTGCCTGGCTTTACTTACAACTTTCTTTAAAGGGGGACTTACCTTCTATCACTCTTGCTAAGGTAGGAAGTCTGATTCTTCTAAAGACATGTAATGCCTCCAGTGTTTGCTCTTTATCAGATCCCACTATAATGATGTATATTGTTGTCAGAATTAGGTCCTAATAGACTTGCACCTGGTGCCTGATGCTTTTATTACTTGTGTGTATAGATACAACTGTTTAAACAGCTCATTTACTGTTTATTTAGCCAGCTATGTATCCTCCACCCCCTGGCTCTCTTTTCCTTTACATAATGGCAGGTAGGATCTCAGTGCATTAGCGTTCTAATCTACAAATGTAATCTGCAGCCAAGTTTGTACCCTGTTTTAAAAATGTTTTCTAATGTCTGTGTAAGTAAATTCGGTGAATTGTACCCCAGCAAAAGAAAACAAAAGAGCTTCCTGGCCTGAAACCTTATGAAGGTATCTCTGGAGCAGAACAAACTGTTGAAAGGTTTTAAACAAAAACAAAAAGGTCACCTTTTACTTTGCAGTGTTGTAAACAAGGGAACTCCAGGCCTCACTGCAAATGGGCCTGTCATAAATTTAGACCACAAGATAAACATATAGTTAGTAGAATTACCAGCAGAAGTGATGAAATGGAACTCTCACTAGTCTGTGTTAATATTTATCGTTTAGAAAGGTTGGATGTGCAGTGCTTGCTCTGCAAACAAAGTGCAACTCTGAAACAACTCTTTGAATATGATTCCTAAAAAACTCCTTAAGAGTAGGAAAGTCAGTCACTACGTCATTAGTTACACTCTAATTTTGAGCATACCTCACTTGAAATACTGAACTAATACACCTGGCAGCACACACTGGTTTTATGGAAGCAGACAGAAATTCTTGCGTTTATTAATGTATATTTCTTTGAATAAATTGTCAGAATTAAGAGCTGAAAATAGTTATATACATAACTATATAAGCAACATCAGATATGTTAATTCACAAGTAATGGATTTAAATACTAATATAGTGCTAAAATTAGAATTTTTCTGAATTGTACTTGTCCCACAGTAAAGTTCTTGTTTGTTGTTTTGCACAGCTGGATTTAAAAAATGACAGCAATTAGATTGGGAGCCACCCTGCTTTTGGATAACTGGCTATCTAACATAGTCAAGTTAATCAAATAACAGTTCTGTGAGGCTCTAAACAGAGTTCAAAATGACAATTTAGTTAACCAGCCAGGACAGAGAGATATTCCCAAACATATCCTGTCTAATTTCTTCAAGAACACTTGAGTCATACATTTTCATTTTCCATTTCTGGATTAGATATTTTTATTAAAAATGCTTCAAGAGAGTATTTGCTTACTATATTAAATATTTCACTGCCTAAAACGTACATCTTTTCTCTTTGATATACAGTCTGCTTTTTGATCCAAAAAATGCATTCTGATTTTGGAGAAGAGTGCAAACTTAAAGAGCCTTGTCATTGTTAGCATAAAGAAGACATCTACACAAGTATTACTGTGCAGAGGGCAATCTTTCTTTCTCTGGCATTTGTAAGGTTACTGTACATAGAATTTAGCAGATAAATATCTTTTGCTTCATGGCATTTTGGAGATCCTATTGGTATGCAGGTTACTCTGTGAGGATGGCAACTGAAAAAAAGAAATATGTTTTATAGCAGTGTGTAATAAAAGCCCTTCACAATGATGTAAGTGGAGTCTGACCTTTCTTTCTTATCCTGTAATTAGAATTTTTATTAACTCTTTCAAGTGCAGAGTTTTTTGAATAAATTAATGTCAGAGAGAACAAGCATATATATAATATGGAGGAACAAGCATATTTTTTTGATATATGAGTTTTAAAAGTAAAATTTGAGAATCTTTTCTAGACAGGAAAAAAAGAAAGATATTCTTCCTAGAAACTCAACTTGCTCCAAACAAAGAAATTTTGATTTGCAGAAGAGAGACATTTGATACTGGCATTCTGCCTCCCCAGAGGAAAAAAAAAAAAAAAAAAAAAAAAAAAAGAAGGGGAAAAAAAGAAAGCATTTCTAAAAAAAGATTTCTTTCATTTTGTGAAAGAGAGGTGAAAAGCATTTTAGAGAAGTGAACTGAACTTAAGGAAAGACATTAAGGATCTTTTGTCTGACTGAATCTCTGGCCAGGGTAAAGTTGGGAAGTAAAGGTGATCCCTGTGGAGTTGAGCAATACACAGAGATGAGATTAGATGAGTCACCACTGGAGATATGAAAAAAGTCTTTCCAAGGAAGAATTTTTGTAAGTGGATTAAAATATTGTTGGAGCAGACATCTATTTCCTGATTCTTTTCCATCTTTTACCCAATGACCAGTGTCTCACAGGGACAAAAGTGGTCCTTAGTGAGTCAGCAGCAGCATTTCTCCCAAATTATGTACTCAAATTTCCTTTAAGTACACCAGGTTTACTTGACACAACTCAGTTTAATTCTTTGATACACTGAAATAAACGAGATTAAACCAGCTTGAGATGAAATATTATTAAGGCCTCTGAATGAATTCTCAGTAAACTTTCAAAGGAGTGAGACCCTGTGTTTCATCACAGGCTAATTTATGCAGTGGAGTTTTCTAGAGAAGATTGTCAGAGACTTTCTGCAGCCAGCTCCTTTTTCCATTGGTTTGGTTTCTTCCTGTGCCATTGCTGGAGTAACTCAGCCCAAGCTCTCTTCTGGAAAAGTTACTGATGCTCTGCCCTGGTGTGCCTTGCAGCAGGATCCATGGGATGCAGCAAACCTTAGAGCTGGATATTGTAATATAATGCAGGGCTCTCCCTCCCATCAGGCTCTTTTCTGCTGCTTTTATCATCTTAAAAGAATGCTTTGGAGATTGTTGTCAAGTTCCATGCAACTTCTTGAATGCCTTGTTTACAATTCTAAGCTAAACAACACTTTAAAAGTATTCTGGAGAGGGGAAAATAACGGGAATCCTAAAAAAAGTAAGTTGCAGAGCTTTGGAGAAAACACATGGCTAAAAATAGGAAACTTAATTGTCAACAAAGTCCTCAAGGATTTGTTATTAGTAATTTCTGTAACTGAGTAGAAAGACTATGTTCCCCACAGCTTCTCATCAAATTACATACACAATTATATTATATTCTCCTTTGTTATTATTGCTTTGTGCTGTAGATTATTAAAATGCAATATTGCAGAGTACAGATCTTGAATATCTTTTGCAGATAAAGTGTGCTTATATCTCTGGGGGTTAAAAGCTGAATCAGATCTATAACTTGCCTACTGACAGCCTTTGAAGTTACTCCTTACTTAGTTATTTACTTATTTGGTTGGTTGGTTGGTTGTTTTTTATTTATTTATTTTATTTATTTATTTATTTTAGATTATAAAGATTTGGATTGACAACCTTTAACATGTTTGGAATTCTTCAGGAGATATAAAATACTTGGTAATGACCACAGTTAACCTGAGGATTTATTTATCCATCTTCCCCAGGAACTGCACTGAAGCTTTAGTAAGAGTTGAGAATTTTATGCAAACAACTGTTCTCAAGAGAACTTCTCATTTTTCTGCCCAATCTTACTCTCTTTATAATTCCTAGAGGTGATTTAAGTCAAGTCGAACTCTTTTGCTTCCCTCTCTCCCAAATACCTGTTCTGGGAGTCTACATGAAAATTTTCATAGATGAAATGCACCAAAAGAGAAGCTGATAAAAAGAAAATAAGTGGAGTGGAAATGAATCTTTAAATGGCAAGTCTGTGAAACACTGAACATGGTTATCTGACATTATGTCAGTGAGTGTTATCTCTTGAGGAGAAATGAGCAAGAGCAGTCCACACAGGAAAAGTAATTGTTGCTTTACTTCTGTCTGTTTATTTGGGACAGCCTGAACTGCCTCCCACTTTTTTATTTTTCTCAGTGTGAAAAGATTAAGTATTAGAAATGCAGCCAGTAGGCATCTGACTCAAAGGCAATGCACATTGTGACCTTTGGACACAAAATATCTAATGCAAATGAAAATCTAAGCAACCTCAAAAATCACTGAATACAAGAAATGTGGGTCAGTAGAAATTCAACACTTTTAAAAATGAAAACAAAATAAACCACTGAAATCACTTGGTTAGATTAATATTTATTTCTCCATTCCACAGCAGAATATCAGATGCTGAACTTTTGCCCAACTTACCTGAGGCAAAAGACCTGTGGCAAAATTCAGCATTAGTTTTAACAACTGCAACTCAAAGATTTTGGAGAAGAATACAGGGAAAAAGGAGGGTAAAAGATCCTTAATCAATACATACATATTTGTCAAAAGCTAGGTTTTATAGGACACAAAGTGTACCTAGGAATTAAGATGCATTTAAATGCTGCCACTTCTTTGTTTAAAGGTTACACTTATCACAGAAGGAACTTCATCCTTCCCACTGTTTGAGTTCTGCTGTTTTATTTTGGGGCTGGTTGGTTTTTTTATCATCAGGGGGGAATGGCATGTGAAAATGCATGAGTGTGAATGATAAAAATCCCTCACTCACTAGACACTATTTCTTACTTCTCTTCCTGCCAAGTTATGAAGGAAGAAGGCAGAAAAGATAAAATTTATTCCATGTGAGACAAAGGACTGAGAGAGGGATGCAGGTTCTGTCTCTGGAGAAATAAGACGAGTCACAACAGGCCTCTGGAGCCAGAACTTTGATACCTGACTTGCCCCTGCAGAAAAGTCTATGACTTAGAAATTGTGCTCTAAGGAAGAAGATGAAATACTTGTTAAAGTCAAGTAACAGTCCCCATGCAATTTTTGTTCCTTGTCTTTGCCATGGCTATGTTACATGAGTTCACAGAACAGTAATAATATAATGTCAGTTAGCAACCTAAAATTTAGAAAAGGGAAAAAATTTCAGTATTTTCTCCATTGAATCTGAGAGTATATAATTCCCATTACCCTTAGAGCTGAGGCAAGAATTGTTTACCTGGAGGATGATAAATATATTACATATACATACATATACACATATATATATATACACACACACATATATATACATATACACATATATATATATACACATACACACACATATATATATATATACACATACACACACATATATATAGGGGATATATATTTAGTTTTGCTTATTTAGCTTTTCATTGCCCACAGGCATCCCATGTTCAAGTGACTTTGTTCAATATTTCCTCCACAGATTCAAAAGTTTCTCTTTTTCCTGTCCAGTGAGTAATGTGTAACCTGCCTCCTTTCCCAGGGGAGGAAGAGATAGTCAACTAAGAGATGTCCAAAAGTTCAAGATGAGTGTTGAGCCTGCCAGGAAACTGTGCAGGCATTGCTGGATGGCTCCCCAAAATCCACCTGCCAGCCCCAAAAATACATTTATAAGTGGCAAGATCAAAAATGTGTTACAAGTTCATGCTATGTGGCAAGTTTTTATGTGAACTTAGCAAGACAGACAGACAGACAGACACTGGAGAGCATTGAGATAATGAGGGACAGTCAAGGACATTATAGAAGAATGCTTAAAAGAGCAAGATGTGGTTTACAGTCAGAACATTTATTTACAAATTCCATTAATAGATTGTGGAAAAACAAATACAGCATGCCATTTCTGGGGATCTTCCTTGTGGTGTTTACTGTGGATGTTTTCTCAAACCCTGTGGTCTCTTCACCAGGCTTCCCTCTATCCACCACAAAAAAAACCCCACCAAAAAAATGTATCATAAAACCTGTTTAATTTCATGCAAAAGATTATACTAAGTGTGCTTTTAATGTAATGATGTCAGTCGTGGATGATAACATGTATTAGGTAGTGCAAACTGCTGATTATCTGTCAGGATAAATCTGTTTATTTCAGAAATAGCAGTCTGACAACCCCCTGTTGTTAATCATGAAAGTACATGCTAATGCCAGGTACTGTTTGGTTGGAGCCTCTCAGAGGAATGTGTTTGTTAGATTTGTGCTTTGACAGTCTTTACACTGAGTTTTGCAAATTTTCTGTATTTTTTTTTTACTTTTTTTTTTTTTTTTTTTTTTTTTTTTTTTAATACAGAGGCTAGAACAAAGCTGCTGATCTACAACTTAGGTTCACAGCAATTCAGAGGAAGGAATGACTTGTGAAAAGAGAGAGTAGATTATAGGATTACACAGTGGTTCTGACCGTGCCCACTGTGCATTCATCTGTAGTAATTTCAGCTCAGACCCATTAGTGATGAGCAGAAAAAAACCAAAATGAAAGTTAGGGAGTTCATTTTTCCCCAGAGTCACTCCTCTTAAATTTGTTTATTTATTTTTCAGCATTTACAGCAATTCCTAATTATATCCTGAACTAAAAAGACCATCTCCATATGATGCTCATACCATTCCCTCTTAATGAGGTAAATGGCAAAGTTAACCAGACAGCTTTTATAATATTTTGAATTTGACCCAGATTTTGTGTTGTAGAAAATTACTATTATGCATTTTGAGTGAAACATAAATGGAATACTGAGGTACAGTTTGTCAAACCTTAGGTGAAAAGGTGTTTTATCTGACTTTATTGCATTTTCATCATTTCATGAATGCCATAAAAAGCTGAATAGCATAATAAAAATTGATATTTATATTGACATTTCAGGATTCTAAATAGAAGCTGAGAAAAATCTAAACACTCCTCAGTATCTCTGCAGCTGTTCCTCCAAAACCATCTGAGTTCTGACTAATTCACTCTTTCTCCCCATATACCCTCAATTGCTGCTAATATAAACATTCTTTCTAAAGCAATTTCTCCCTGGAAGATTATGCACATCTTCATCTTAATTCAGAATTTACATGTGTACTTTGCATATTTTTGCATCAGTATGTGTGTTTTAAATTAGATAAAGGTCACTGTCATTCATAATCAAGAAGAAGGTGCATAAAAGGTCAGGATTCAATAAAAAAACTGATTAGATGTAGAGGTTTGTTCATATGATTCAGTATATCATTGGATAAGTGGAAATCATGAGTCAACAAATTAACCTTGGTATAATGGGTTACTTGCTTCATTAGGATCAGAAATGAGATTCACAATTTTTTTTTTCAATATAGTCCTTGTTTGTCACCATAATAAGAAGAAATACTATGGTGTTAGTAGTTACATAACTGAGTATTTTTATAATTTAATTTGGCTTAGAATGTGACACAAATGACAATTCCAATGTGAAAAAAAGGAACTGAGGCACCAAATACGTTTGCTACACATACATGTATCAATGGAATAAAAATTATTATTACTGTAAAAATAGAGAAGTCAACTTAAAATAATGTTTTGTATGGTTCATATAGGCTTTAGCTTGAGCACATAAAAGAATCTGTGATGAGTCAGGCTTTCAAAATCTAGTGTCAGGAGGAGATGCAAGTGAGCCTGAGCTAAGGGTGAGGATAAACTTGTGCCCCACATGTTGATTCTGCCACAAACTTCCCACATGTTCTTGGGTAAATCACTGGCATTGACCCTACAGCCACTCACATCTGCAAAAAATGAAAAACACTAATAGGGCTGATCTTGAGTCTGCAGACATGGGGTGAGCAGGAGGGCTAAGGTTTTAGGATTTCCACCACTGCTCTGTTTGTTACACCATATTCCTGGTCATTTCCTGCAGTCAAACTGGCAGAGCTGGGAAATTGCAATAGAAAATATCTGAGGATTCTTCACAAATATTCTCCAGCATAGACAAGAAATACCAGAAGTACAAGACCCTACTTACAAAAAAAAATCTGCCCTAGGAAAGACAGCATCAATTATACAAAATGATAATGATATATTCTCAACTTTGGTCTGTATAAACTTGGTGCAATTTTTATTACTCCACTATAAGCTCTTCCAAACAGTTTGGGGTTTTTTGGGTTTTTTTTTGGTTTTGTTTTTTTTTTTTTTTTTTTTGGTCTTTTTTTTTTTTTTTTTGCCATGGTCTTTTGGATTTGGAGGTTGGTTGAGGGGGTTGGTTTTGGAGTGTTTTTTCTTTTTGTCTGGAAATTATTGTAACTATTTCAAGCTCTACCATAGCAGAATGGTCTATTAGAAAATCAACATTACAATTAAAATAGTTATACATGTCAATGTTTCAGACATTGTGTATTTCTGTGAGCTTTCTTCACGTCTGTGTAGAATAAATATCAAGTTACTACTTGTTCATTTTTTTCCCCCTTGGGCAGCATTCTGTACCTATTAAATCCTAAGTATGAAAGAAAATTAGACTTGCCTGTTACCACTATAAACTTACACCCAATGGTTTTTAAATACCATGTAGGTAATCTCCCTTCTGTAAACATAGAGAGTTGGAGTTGCTCATAATTAAAGCTGCAAGTATCACAAGAAAAGCTGACTCTTCTGACATTCATGTGGCTCATTCTCACACCAAATGCAGTGGAAATACACTGAATCATAGAAAAATTTCTTTATTTACAATATTGTTTACATTTTATACAATCTTAGTACAGCCATAGCTTTACTCTGTTATTCCACCCTTTGAAAGTCAGCTGTGTATGAGTAGGACTCTCAGCTGGGGCTCAGTATGTGAGACTGTAGGATCTGCTCCTGATCATTAACAATTCTTTGTTATCACCTGGCTAAGTTTACTGCAACTCTCAATTTCCATTACTTCTCCTTCACAGATTTCTAAGCTTCAGGTATTTGCCACTTCCCACCTTACAGGGCTCTACTGTGGGCAAGCTCCTGATGGATGCTGGCCCTGGAAGCACCAAGGCACAGAACCAGTGTGAAGTTTGTGCCTCAGTGAGGGGGTACATCAATTACAAGTACATCAATTACAAGTACATAAATTACAAGTGCACTCTTGAAGGAAATGCCCCCATCCTCCCAAAACACTGAGACAAAGCAGCCTTGCTGCTTCTGGATGTCACTCAGCTAGAGGAAGAGTTTCAGGAATGCCTCTGGTGGGACCTGAGCAGTCATGGGCATCTAAACCACAGGAAGAAGCCACAGCCAGCCCATATTCAAACACATGGCATCCAGGCTGGGCTCTCAGTGTTTGGTGATTCACATTACAAGCTGACTTCTGCTGAGTGGCAGTGCTCACTGTGGTAGAAATACATCCTGAGAAATATTTACATAGAGAGCTGGCACTAGGCAGAATTCACCAGCTGCACCCCTTCTTTCAATATTAGAAACTCACTGTGTGTTCAAGCCATTTGTCCTTGAGCCTTGCTGCAGACCTAACACAGAAGAAAACTTTGGCTGCTTCATCAAACCTAGGAAATCATCCAGATGAAGGAACACTGGTTCTGTAATGTCACCATGTCCCAAGCTGTCAGCTGATGAGGAAGATGCTCCTCACAGTGTCCCTTCCCAGTACAGTACCAACTAGAATTGAGATAAATTCCTCATGCTCTGCTGAAGCTGAGAAGTGACCTTGGGACACTGGACAGGATGATCTGGTACACAATTTCACAAAAGTATAAGCAAAGCTGAGCCACAGTTTTGCAGCCACAGCTACTCCAGTCAGTTTTGTGTAACATGGTAGGAGGTAATACACAAGCAGGTGAGAGGAGTTTTTATAAAATGACCAGATTTCTTCAGTGTCTTCTCCATGAGGCAGCGTGGCCTCAGCTGTTTTTGAAATTAGGCTGATGTGGGAAGAAGGGAAGATTCTCTTGTCCTTTCAATATCTGAACTATGGTGCAGTATTCCCTGCCACTCCAACTTCTTCAGCTGCACAGATCTACCATATTCAGATTTTCTTAGTCCTTTTTTTCTCTGATGGAATCTCTGTGAAAACAAGGTGCTGAAAATCAAGAATCTCCTAGGTCTAACACTGGTTTATAAGGTACCCTTGGAAAAGTCACCTAGGAGAATTTTTCCAAACATAAAGTTGCAATTTTAAATTTCATGTTTAAGCATCCAAATTAGTGGTCTGATTTTAATGTGTGCTGACACTCACATTTTCAATTGACTTCAAAGGGAGTTGTGAGTTCTCAGAAGTCTAAACCTATGAAAATCAAGCCAGTTAGAGACTCAAACTTGAAAGGTTTCTCCCATACCATTATTGTTATTTGCATTACTTTAGTAGCTTGACACCCCAGTTATAGGAAAAAAGTGCTAGGCACTATATTTTTACTTCTTTTTTTATTTATTTTGCTATATGCAAAACCTGACACACAAAGTTGTTGTGATGATTTTTTGTTAATATTTGTATACAGCTTTGAAAAATAAATGCTCTGTAAACACAGATTATATATTCATGGATAAAAAAAACACAGATTATAATTATTCATTCCTTTTTGAACAAGTTCCATGGATTTTGAACCTGTCCTTAAGAAACAGACCTGATACTGCATGCAGTATACATAAAATAAAATAGAGGGGCCAAATTCATCATTTGTTGTTACAATATATGTTGTACCTGTAGTAGTTTGAACTGTAAACAGAAATTAAATACTCATACTGTGTTCAATTTAAACAGAAATCCACACCATTTAACAACTCCTACATAATCCTCAAAGAAATTAAGTAGGATGATGAACCACAAAGCTTTCCTTAGAAACTTTTGTCTGATCCATACCTCTTTATTTTAGTTAAGCTGATCCTTACTAGAAAATAGTAGACTCTTTGTAAGTGGGACCTATGCAAAGCTTTCTTTTTTTTTTTTTTTTCCCCTGTGGATTCAATAACTAAGCTGCTTGGAACACCTTTGATTTTGACAAAATGTTTTGCTTAACAGAAAGTTTTTGCTCACAAATATTTAAGAAATTTTCCAAAGCCCATTTTTAGTTTAGAACTTTAAAGCATGAGGTGTTCTTGGACTCAGTTTCCATCAGTTTCCTGAACAGCTAATAACTTCAGTATCAGTGTCCCCATTGACTTCAGTGATACAGCACAGCCAAATACAGTCAGGATCTGGGGTATAATCTACCAGACCCCTGGTTTTAGATCAAAACAGAGTACAAGTATTTCTCAAGAAAAGGAAAATGGGATTCCTATAACAGAGTTTTACTGCTGTGCTTTGGCCCGTGGCTATGACACCTCAACATTGCACATTCCAGTGCAATCAGATCAGGAGTGCACATTAATATATGCAAAGGTGCACATTGGTGGTTTCTATTTAAATAAGACAGGTGGTTTAAAACCAGACCCTAACTGATTAATAAGTTTGTCCGTGCAGACTTTGATTCAGGCATCAGGAATAAGTGCTCTGTCTGCTTGATAAATATCCAGGCCAAACACAAATGTTGTTATTTGTCAAATAGTAACTGTTTTAATGGGCAATTCTTCATGATCTTTAACAGTTATAAATTGATCTCCAGGACTCAGATGTCACAGAATAGTCCTTGTATTTCTCAGAGAATCCCCCTTGAAGAATCCGACTTAAGGGAAAGCACCAAAGAAGGAAATGCTTTCATTTACTCCAAGGACAGAGTGTATTAGACATAGTAATGAGGATTTTACAAACAAGCAGCAAGTAAAGGATATTATTTTTCTACAAAGCAGATAATATAGTAATGGATCTAGACAGTCATTGTATATCTTCCAATACTTAGGATTTTAATAAAGGTAATCATCATGAATTCTATTTAGACTTTCAGACCTTTACATCTTGAACCATTTAATACATTGATACATGATTTTAATCTGTATGGTGTAAACTTATTGATTTTTTGCTTGTAAACTGCACACTCTTCAGATAGATCAATTTTCACATTTACCATACCTAATTATTTTCTGTTTCCTTCTGACTTTAAAAGGCATAGATCATTGGGGCCCCCCTTTCTTTAACTGACAGTTTCATGACAGCTAATACAAATAATAAAATAAAGCCTGAAGAAGAAATAAGTTGTATTGAATAAAAGGTTTAGCACAAGTATTTATGTCCAGTGAGTACAAAGAGCTATGCATGCTTCCTTTATCTTGTAGTATCAGGTAGCAGCATTAACAATATTTTCTCTATTTCATCCATAAAGTTCCATGTGATTACAAACCTGAGCCTGGGTAGCTGAATGAACTCTGCCCAATAATGAAAAGAAAGACATATGCTCCTCAAAAAGGACCCAGACCCATATCTTCTGGGAGATCTGGGAAAGTCACTCCTTTGGAAGCTGCATAGAGAGATAAATGTGATAACAAAGGCTCACAATTCTAGCAGGTTCCCCTAGAACAGTGCTTCAAAAATGTGAGGTGTGAAAGAAAGGCAATTTGTGCCAGATACTGATTAAATTTCAGTCATCTATCCAAAGCAGTCCCTAGTTGCTTGTAAAATGCTCCATGTAATTACAGCAACTACAGTTTTTAAAGCAATTTGCACATTAGCCTTTAACTTGGGTTTCTTTTTGTGGGTGCATTTCTTCTTTGGAATCAATATCCTTAAAATATACCTAAGTAAGTTATATGACTTTGCAGCCATATAGACTTTAAAAATTCCATCTCTAGTATTTGCTTCACAGCATTCTTGGCTTTTGAAAAAGCTTAACTGTAATAAAATATCACACTCTGGATGTTTAGCTAACAGTGTTCAGTGACCCCAGCTGTAAGTCACAACCATATTTAAAACTGTTAAGGAGTTAGGAATTGATGCAAAATCAAACCAGGATATATTAGAAGGCTGCCAGGATAAAATAATATTAAGGGCTAAACTTTGTCCTTTGCCAGTTACATAGGTGCAAATATCAAACTTGTAAAATCCTTTCCAAACTTTGTGTGTCCTAATCTTCCAAATCTTCCCCAGGTCTTTGGGCATGGAAGACTTTACTAATGCAGGAGTCACATAGTTACAGGGTGAACACTGGCCAAGTAAAAGAGGTCTGGCTCATAGCTGTGGTATTCCAATTTTAAATTAATGTGTGAATTTTGGAAGGAAACTAAACTGACTATTTCATTAAAATTCTACTGGCTGAAAGCAGAATAAATGCAAGGAGTGAATTAAACTCCTCACAGTCAGTAAAACTGTTCCCACCAGAGCTGCACAGGGCAGCTGCAAGTAGCTGAACACTTTTGTTGTTGTTGTTGTCTTATTCTGTTTGCTCAAGGTGCCTTTTGCATGTGCCAAGCACAAAAAAGCTCCCCAGTTATTCTGCCCCTCTCTGTTACCAAGGCTATTATCCTAACTGGGGCTAATAATATGAAGCACATTTATGTTTGTGTAGGAAAACTAGGGTCACCAGAGATAATCCAAAAAGTTGTTCCACAAGGGATTATCTAGGATGCTGTTTTCCAAAACTGTCACATATCAGAAAAAGGGCAAAGCACTTGTAAGTCTTGTGATTGATCCTCTGTCAAGGCATGATTGCTGTCACCAGCAGGTTACATTCCTTCAGCACAGCAGTAGACACTGCTGAATTTTAAGCTAAACCAGTTAGGATTCCAGTCTCATATTCCTTCCCTTATCTCTTTCCATGCTTCATTCTCTCACACTAGAGGAGATAAATTTGTAACTGAAAAGAGAAGATGATGTCATGTATGTTACAATATCTTAAAATTAGTGCTCCCTCCCAATAATATATTTGGGCCTGAGGAGTTTACATAAATTGGCTGATAGGCCCTGAAATGCCACAACTGAAGCATACAACTTGCTTAAGGTGAGAGATTCATCTGATAAAAGTTAAATACAGGCCTTAGTTTCCTATTCCACAAAACCATAGGTTTATGATTCTTGTGAAATAACAGATGTTTTTCAACCTGATTTTGAAATGAAATGCTTGTATATGGCTCTGTCCAAAGCCTCTGAAGCCACTCTTGTGCTATCAAACATCATTGGTTTGTAAGGTTGTGGTCAAGGATGTAAAGTGCTCTGTATCTACCCAGAGCACTTTCTGTGTTTTTATTCCCTGTTGTCTTTCAAAGTGTTCAGTGGATACATACATAGTTCTCAGATATTAATGCATTTTTTTAAAGAATGTCAGAGATTTTACTGATTTTTCCAGTGAATCTTGACATTAGTAATTTATTTGCATTAATCTACTGTAATTAAATATCTAATTTTTTCCCAAGGCATTTACTTTCAAATATATCTTTTAGTAAATCAGGTAGAGATTCACCTGCTTTCCTATACACATATTAAGGTTCAAGGAGGATTTTTAATTAAGCATTCACTTCTTGTTTTTTAAAGTTTCCATTTAAACTCTTCTTTAAAATGGTTTTGGGTTAACTATTGACTGTTCTAAAAGTTTCTTTATTGAGTGCCAGTCTATATAAAACTATCTCAGAGCCCTGGGGTAGTTGCTTCCCTTGATGGAAAACAGCACCAACCAATTCAGCGAGGTCTTGGAGAAGACTTTTGTCTGTGTCCTGAAAAGCAGGTTCATAACTCACATTACCTTTTCTCCAGCCTTTAGAGAAAGACTTATATCAGCTGTAAATGAGGAGCTGACTTTTAGGGGAAGCTAAGCAACCAGCAATGAATTACAAGTAGGCAACACAGGTTTTTTTCAAAGCTATGGCCATAGCCTCTATTGGTCATTTCAATTACTGAATGTCTAGGGGCAAAATGTCCAGGCCAAATTTAGCAAAGTCTGCAACAGCAGTTGTAAAATGCTGTCTCTGGAAAATTCCCTCTTCTCTAGATGGTGGTTCATTTTTAAAAATTACTGTCTAAGTGAATGAGTCTTGTATTATCTTTAGCAAAGAAACTTCTGGAGGTGAAAGGCTCTTTCAAACAGCCCTGTTTTGACTCCCAATTTTTAACCTATCTTCCTCCTTTTAAATAACATGCAGAAAGCTTAATAACCTAAAATGTCCACATAAATATTCCAAAATATTCTCATGTTTTCCATACACATGAATGTAGCTGATGTCTCCATCATTTCATACATTTGTAAGGCAACAGATTCATCTCTGCTACTCTTTTGCCCTCTAATATAATGTTTGAATAAGGAATCATTACAGTTCTCATTAGGTTTGTTGTGGGGTTTCATAATGAATTCCTTTTCACAAGCTGGAGAGTCTTTTGATTTTTGCTTGCATATTCATAGAAGAACTATGTCATAAACAAAGTCTAAATCTGGCACCACTCTCTTGCTAAGCCATGCTAAGTCTGTGTTGTATCTTTCTACACTTTCTCTCATAAAGAAAACAATGTCAATGCCAAGCATGGAAGGTGAAGAAGATTGCTATTTAAAGGATAATTTTCTGGCACATGAAGCACCATTGTAAACAAAAAGAATGTGCATTGCTTTTCTTCCACAGGCCAAAATCCTGCCTTGGTCTATCCCAACAGAAAGAACAATACACTTCTGTGAAAGATTTTCAGTGAAGTCCAGCTGCTCAGTAGAAATTCATCCCTTGCCATATTTACATATGTAGAGATACATAAAAAATACACATATTTCTGTGGGTTTTTTTTATCCTATATTCCCCCTCTAACACAACTGCTCCCATGAATCAGTGAGATTTATCCTGTCAACATGAAAAGAAAAGCATATATTGCTAGATAATCTGCATGAATACACTGGTCAAGCAGTGGATTCGAGCTTAACTGAAATGTTTCATTCAATGGCAAGTATATTTACTTAGGGCAGCAAAAAAAAATCTGTACCTACTAATGATGTGGAACTGAATTCTTTATCTCCCCTGCTGCTAGCTTGCTTTTAAGGCAGAACTGGACATATCTATGACAGCTAAATAGGTATTTTGTAAATTGTACTTAGCTACCTTTAAGGAGAAGTCCAAACCACATATTGTATAAGCATTGCCAGAAATTTTATCGAGCTTGGCTGGAAAAACAACCTCATGCTACATTCTTCTTGCCAATCAGCACAACAGAATTTTTGGGTTTTTCTCTGCTCTCAGCTGATAGGCCAGTATTACAGATAGAATTCTGACTCAGAGTTGCTGTTCTGTTTTAGGGCCTTTTTAGGGTACTTACAGAAATGTCAACAGTAATACATAAAATCACTGTCATGTGAAATAATTGATTAGCTGATCAGTATCCTATTCTATTTCTTTAATACATTTTCCCCAAGAATAATGATTATATTTATAGAAATATAATAATTTTCCATGCTAAAGCAAAATGGTATTTGACATTAACAAAAGGTCAGGTGTCATACTGTAAACCACAATGAGTATTGCTTTTAGAGATTATTGAATTAAGAGGTACATGTATTTGACAAAGTATAGAATTCCAATAACTGCCATAGTATCAGTGCCCTTTTACATGCCATGGATTTATTGACATTTCCTAACTGTAAAAATGCAAAGTAGTTTGCATGTAATAGGCACTGTCAATTTGAAAAATAAAAATGTCTCTTTCAGGAACACATCTATTTTCCTTCTGATTTTGCATGCACACATTTGGATACCCAAATATCTGTGTATCCCATTGTGATTGTGGTTCATAGGGACAAAGATGTGATCACTTTTGGGATGCACTTTTGAATTGTGCATCCTCATGCAATAATAAAGCATACCTTTTATTTTTCTTGAAACAATAGTGTCACTGCTCTGTAAACGTGACCCAAGACTTTTCAGGGGAGTTTGTTAAAATCAGGGTGAGGACAGCATCAGAGCCTCTCCGTGGCATTTGCCCACAGCACAGATCTGTCACAGTTTGGTGTGACTGACGGGCCTTAACTGAAGTCCCAGGTCTTTTAAGGGTCAGAATCATGGCTAGAATTATGCCAAAGGCTGTCTAGAGAAAACACCAGAGCTTCAAGAACTGCCAGGGTGTTTCAAGCTGTGAGGGCAAATTAGCTAAAAAAGGATTTTTAACTTTGATAGGTTTGAATAATAATGCTTTGCAAATGTGGCACCTTTTATGTGTTCTTGCAGTTAATAATAATAGAAAAGCCATAGAGAATGAGCCCTCTATTCCACAAAGCTGTGCCACGTTACTGTAACACTCTTACAAGGATAAACTGTTTATTAACAAAATGAGCTCAGTTTCACTTTAAAAGGATATTATACATTTCAATGCATCTGTATTTTCAAACAACTTTTCCAGTAGTATCAAATTAGTTTCATATAACAGGAGGTCTTATTTTTTTTTTGTTGTTAGTTGTTGCTGTGATGTTTCTTTTAAATTTGAAATATATTTTTTGATATTTAGCAACAGACCCAAAATTCCCAGACTGGCCAGTTCCATGTTCAATGATTAAGGGAGAGATTTTTACCTAAAAATCTGCCTTTTCAATAGATTCCTATATGTAGAAGGAGGATTCAATGGAAGGTGGTTATCTAACAGCTTTTCATTATTGTCATCCACTTGCCATCAGCAAATGTGTGATTCAGGGTGCCCTTAACTCTTCCTTTGTTCATCCTTTCTGGACCCTTTAAACTCCTAGCCTCTCTCACTTCTTCTGCTACCTACAGAGTTCTTCTCTGATCTTCTTCCTTCAAACTCACATCAGCTGTTACACCCAGGAAATAAAGTTTTGATTATAAAGGAGCAGTTAAAATTGAAAAAACAAAACCTAAACTGCAGTGCTTTTCTGTAAATAAGTTGAAAAAAATTCTCAAAAAATCAAATAAAACCAAACAAAATCCAAAGACAAAATCTGGGTGTGTTGTAGCATCTCATAACTACAGGTGTACAGGTTTTGGTGTAGGAATTGCCATGGTGGATAGGTTAAAGGCTTGCTTGCACTGAACATCAGCACAAAGATTGTCACATATATTTCAAAGTCAGAACTCACTTTTCAAACACCAGTGCCTTGACACTACTGCCAAATCTTGGATTTGGTCTATTAAATCGGCACTTAGGCAAATAAAGCAGTCATTTGAGTGATAATTTCAACAGACTAATGAGATATTCAGATGTCAGCAACTGAAAAATACACATTGGCCTTTTGAATTTAAGCCAAGAGAGGCTTTGAGTTATATGAGGAAGGTTTAAGACTTTATAGAAGGATCAAAATAATTTCTGCATTTATCTTAATCTTTCTGGGAGAGAGGCAGATGGGATTAAAGTTCTTTATGAAGTCTTCCCTAGTTTTAGATATAAAACTTTTCTTTGTCATCTTATTATTAATTAGTTGTTGTATTGTGGTTCATATGCAGGTCAAAAAGCATCATTGCTTTCACTCTCATTCTCTACAGTTCTCATCATGATACTGTTCCTGCACAAGTGCCCACATCACTTGTGCTGACACAAAACTGTATCTCTGTTCTTGCCCTATTTCTCTCTCTCCATCATCAAAACCAAGGTTAGCTGAGCCTAAAGGGATCTGTGTTAGATATAAGTTTTGGCAGACATCCAGACCAGCTTTTTTTTTTTTAATCTAAATAGTTTTGTTCATATAGATATCAAGTATTTCATTTTTATTGTTCTTTCTTTTCTTTTTTTTTTTACATATTCATCATTTTCCTAAAAAACACTAAGACAAGGAAAATATTGCAGATAATATTTATCTTAGAGATGAAAAGTCTCTCTTATGCTTTACTTTTCTTAGAAAATTAACTAGAAAATGTATCTTTAATTATGATCATGACTTTCAAGAACTAAACCAAAGTATGAGCTACTCAATGTCATTCCCTTTATTAATTTTTTAAGTAGTATTATTATGCTGTCTACAAGCATAATAATTGTTCTTCCTTGAAGTCCACTCTGCTGAAATCCTTCTGAAAAGGCTGGAAAAATTCCTGTGCTGTGTTTAAGTGCAAAACAGTAGAAACACTATAAACCAAAAGAAAATGAGACAAAATTCACCAACATAATCAGTAGTATTCCTTGCAAAGCATAAGCCTTACCATTCACAGGTGCAACAGAGCAAAGAGGTTTTAAGGAGGAATTTGAAGTGGAACAATGATGTGTTATTTAACAGACAAATTAGCTCAGATATTATTGGGCATGCTCTCTGCCTATTCTGATAATGTAATCTATTTTAGCTTATTTGCTAGCTCCTTGAAATTGCTAGGTAACCATTTACTGGATTAATTAATTAAACATATTTAAATTATGCATTAGTCATGGCTTTAGAAAGTTAGAGTAAATAACATAGGCTTTATTAATTTTTTCCCTCTCTTATAATTTTCCTATCCCCAGTCTCTAATTTTCATCAATCTCACTTTCTTTTTCCCATTCCTTTTAAGTTTTTTGTTAATTTTTTAATAGTGCTAGCTGTTTTACCACTGGCTAGGCAGGAGCAGGTGTCTTTTCTCTGAAGTGACACCAGAGCTGATCTGTGGAACAACTGAGAGCAGAATTGTCCCTGGGGATGGAGCACACCCAGTTTTTCCCATGACAAGTTGTCAGGGCTGGAGGCTTAAAAAATTAAAGGGATTTTTTTTTTTTCCTGTTGTTTGAAGCAAAATATTTTCCACCACTTTTATATTTTCAGAACATTGTTCTGGCCATGCACAGGAGACAGGGAAATGTAAATGTCAAACATTCACTTCTGTTTAAATGGGCTTATTATACCACAAGGTGTTGGGATTTTGTTCCCTACCGGCCGGTTCTTTTCACTGTCGTCCCCTGTAAGCACTTTCTTTGCACCTGCCTGAGGAGACTAATCCTCTATTAAAACATGTTCAAACTGAGCAAAGGCAGAAATAGCAGCCATTTCACTCCAACAAAATGAATCAAAACCTTGTAAAAATAAATAAATCAGGATAGCTTTGGAGAAAGATATTTGGCTGTTTGGTCTGTGGGTGAAGCTCTGTTACCTCACTGGATTCCATCTGGAGAGCTTTGCCCTCAGGGCCTGGACCTGTTTTGAAAACAGTGCAAAGAAAACTCCCTCCCACGTAGGTTTTCAGCTGCTCATGTGCATCAGTGCCATACAGACCTCATCATTCCTGGGGTGCAACCTTCTTGCACTAGTGCAGCAACAACTGGCCAGGCTCTCACTTTCTTCTCCAGGATCGTGGCTATTTGCTTAGATGGAACAGTAATAATATGGATAATGTGTAAATGGAGCAGTAATAATATGGATAATGTGTATGTGTATGTATATATATATATATATATAATGGATAATATGTGTATATATTAATGGTGCAGAGTTAGACCCAATGCCCTCATCAGTGCAAAGCACAGGGCTTGATCACACTGCAGTGCTAAAGAGACAACTGAATTTAAAAGAAAAAAAAAACCCTAAAAACACAGTAACAACAACAGATATCCCTCGCCCCCAAAACCATCATTGCAACTGCTGCTCATAAAGCCAGGTAATTAATTTATGGTACGAGGTCACGTTTTTCTCCTGCCAAACCCATCTCTGCTGATAAAACCGATATAGAGATCAAGGATAAAGAGTGAACTGTTCAGTTTGCAGGCAGTCAAATTATAGGAACAAATGTGCTCATGCTGGTTGCAGTGAAATTTAAACTCCTTTCAAGTCCTAAGCATTTTGTATCCTTTTAAGTTGGGTCAATGAATGGATCAGGTTGACATATGATGACAGTAAATGATTTATAACCAAAAAAGTCACTTGAAAATGCAATACTCACCATGTTCTCTCTTTTTCGAGCAACTTCTGTACTCTTTTTTTTATAACATTGCCTTTTGTAACATGGCTTTTGCTGTGTGTTTCCTAAGAATTTAAAAATTCCTGTCTTTTGAACCAAACCAGTCACTGAAATTTTCCCTACAAGAAAGGAAAAAAAGGTCTGTGGTGTTGCTGAGAGACAAACCATACAACCTTAAATCTAGACAAAAGAGAGCTGGATTTATGCTGATTATTTTTCTAGTGGCCCAGGTATGTCTAGATATTTCTCAGAGAAGTTGTATGGAAAGCTAATTTAGAGCAATGTACAGCAGAAGCTGGCATAAGCAAACCTACAGATAAAACCCTTTAGCTTTCTGAAGCTCAAATGGTGCATTATTTTATTTTAGTCCCAAGTATTTTGATATATATGATTTGGTATCTGCTGAAAAGATTCCTTTCCTAATGCTAGCAAAACACAATTAATGATATCGTGTTTCTGAATTAAGATTACATGGAGCACATCAGCAACTGATTATGATTTTGATTACAGATTCCCACAAATGATTAAAAATAGTAAGAACTCTTTTAAAGTTAGTATAATTCAATCTATGAAGCAACATGCCACCAGTAGGAGGAAACATGACATGTGTGGAACAGTGGAAGTTTATAACAACCTGGGGAAAATGCATTATTGACACTGCTGAATTATTATTGGAGGTTTTGGTTTGTTTGTTTGTTTTTGTTTGGGTTTTTTTTGGGGGGAGGGGAGTTGAGGGGAGTGTAGACAAAACTAAAGATTTCTTTGAAACGTCACACTAAACAAAATAAATTGAATCCCTAAATATTTTAATTTCCAGATTACACCAAGGATATCTGGGTACAGCAGTCGAAACAGCTTAACAATCTACTCTTTCTTAAAATTTTGCTAACAAATTTCTGTGTCTCATTTCTAAATTACCAGCAATTATTTTTAAATATGACCCTGTAAATACTGTTCTATTATTCCTAAAGCTGCAAGATCCACAGAATCTGAAGACAGTAAGTCACAACCATAGTAATTTTTGATGAAGCTCCACTGATTTTGGTAGACATAGCCCTGATGTGATTAAGCATTACTTTTTAATTGTTTTAATCATCTTATGCAGCAACCTTCTTTCACTTATAAAGCAATATGGTTTAATATATTCGTTTTGTCCTCGCTACTGCTTTTGAACTACTTTAATAACAGTTGTAAATAAGCAAAGCTCATATGATTGTCCTGTTAGCTACTTACTAGCTTTAGATGCCAAGATGGATTGGAGAGATGCAGATTTCAGGGGATCTGTATCTGATATAAACACGTGGCTGGTGGTCACACTAATGAGAAACTTAGATAGCACTTCTCATTCAAATATCTTATGTGTAATAAAAATAAACTAAAGACATTTTTACTCTTTACTCAAAAAAGATGTGGGACAGAAATATGCATGCTCATGCCTGGCCACTGAAGGAATGTGTAGGTTATGAGATGCATGGTGAGAGAAGTCACAGATTCCTTTCAATCCATTCAGTTTTGAAGGTCTGAAAATCACAAATGTCCTACTGTAGCCAATTTGAGAGACAACAGGGATACAAAAGAATTGTGCTGATACTGTCTTCAGGGATAAATGCAAAGCTGGTTCTCAGCCAGCTGATCTGTTCATCTAATACACTCCTTTGTTCTACACTGTAAATGTACAGCCTTTCTCAGCTTCCCTCCTCCAGTCCAGATATCCCCTTTATGCTCCCCTGAAATCCTGGTCTTTGACTCAGATCTCTCAAAGTCTGTTTGGCTGAAGAATATCCTCTCTTCCTGCTGTTCAATACCCTGAGCAGGGCCCTAATTTGCTGCCTGAGTTAACTTCATCCAGGCCATTGGGTCCTTGTAAATCCCATCACAGGGACTACATGATATTCTTAGTTCTATTTTATTCTGAAAACCCCACTGCCCAAGGTTATCATATTATGGGAGTTTCATTTCTCTGTGAAAACACAAATCCCAGAAGCTGAAAACATGAGAAATAAATAATAATCCAAATTATGGTTGTTGAAGGGGTTTTAATCTCTTTATTTCTGACAAGCTCTTGATTTTGCTAGAAGCAGAAATCATGATTGTTAAACACCTAGCTATTCTGTACCACTCAGCTAGGAAAAATATTATTTCAAGAAAATGAATTTTAGAGTATTTCATCTTAACCCATTATTCCTTGTATTTCAAAGAAAAATGTCACTCCTCCTCATGCTATTAATGTCTACAATTTTCTGTTTGGTCATGTCTAATACCCTAAGTGTGGTACTGTTGAGGCCAACTCATAAATTGAAGCACAACTCATAAACTCTGCCTATCAAATGACATGTAATGCTTTGTAGTGCCTGAAAACTGTTATGGAGGTTTAACTGACAAATCTAAGGATAGCATTCATTTCTAAGAAAACACACAGAATGACAAGAATGTTTAAAATTCTAACAAATGCCAAAAGAGGAGGGGAGGAGGGGTTTATTTTTCCTTTAACTGAATTTCTTTGGTCTACTCCATAGCTTAGTGTTTGTTACTTTCATAAAAAATGCTTAAGAAATTAGAATAGATTTTGAAATGAAGATCCAGCCAAGCTTCTCTGGAGTAATACTCAGACATAGTAAACAATTACATTACATAAACCAACCTTCTGAGCAAAAACGATAATTAAAGTAATGCATTGGTGTGCTTCATTGATTTATGAATTTGTTTAATGATTCCTGTTAGAGCAGAAGAAGCCATTATGCATTCACTGATTTTAAGAGACAGTATATAGTTGTGTGACCTTTTACTAAAGAAGTAATATTCCTGAGCAATTAAAAAAATTGTAAAAGAAGTGTTGTTATGAAAAAACTTTTTACAATTCGAAAATAACATCCCAAGCCCATTAATTTTGTTCATGAAGAAAGCTGTTCCCATTTTTCACACTACTATTCAGAAAAGAGTAGAGGAATTTGCCTAGTCCATGCTTGCATGTTGGATCCTGTCTGAAACAAAGAGAATAAAAGAATCCAAGGCTAAATTTATCTACCTTTAATTCAGATTCAACCCAAGCATGCACCCCAAGTTTCTGGCTGAAAGACAGTGGCCTGCACTCCCCACTCAGTCACTGTTATTCATTGGTGCTTGGTGTGTCCACCCAAAATCAGAGCTCTGCTGTGTGAATTGGGGTTAACACAGACACTGAAATGCACACACTGAATATCTCTGACCCAAAGCAGTTATGATCCAGACAGACAGCTGGGGAAAACCAAATGAAAGCATGCAAATAATATCCTCCTGCTGAAATACAGGGAGATTTTACTCTCTGTTTCAAGCTAATTCTCAGTGATACTGAAAATCTCACCCACAAAGACCAAGCAAATGTGTTATCTTGCTGTTATGGAGACAGGGAGTTTAAGCAGGAAAGGATGAAGTATTATCATCCAGTTCTGTGCAGGAATTTTGTGGCAAAATTGAGTCTTAAAAACAGGATCATAGATTACTCTGCCATTACTTCTGTCCTGTCCCCAGGAGTTTTGTGAAGAGGGTGTTCTCCCACCCTTAATGTGCATCCATTAGTGCTAGTGCTAGTGAAATCCACACCAGGTACTAAAAGTAAATAGTATTGAATGCCTTCAAACCTTGACACAGCAGGAGGCATCCTGAAAGTAAGGAAGGAGGAGTCTTCTAAATTAGCTGTTGTAAAACAAATGGAAGGGTCCAGGGGGTGCATTTGACATTTATCTGTGTATTTCCTTGCTTTTGTTGTTTTCTGTCATTGTCCTATCATTCCATTACCCTTGATTTGTGTGTAAACTTCCTTGTTTGTTTGTTTTTCTGATAACTTGCAGAGTAAACTTCTCCTTCACAAGAGAAAATGCAGCTGGGAGAATAAGGCAGGGGGAGGTTTCCTGACTGAAATACTTTCAACATGGCATCAGCACAGTTGCTTGTGACTTTGAGCACTGTGAAACATTTGTTTGTCTTGCTTTCTTTTCTTGCTTTTCACCGTCCTTTCCAATCTCCCAAGCAGCTGATGGAAAGAGAGAATCCCCTACAACACTAAATATATTTTGTTATTTACTGTTAAATCTCTATTTGCACACACAGCAGAGACTGCACATGTCAATATATCTCTTTAATTGTATGTGGAACTTGTCACATCAGGTTGTAAGCCCCTTGAAGCCCCAGAGCCCATTTTGAACTGGGTTGACACTTCAAAGAAAAAAGGGAACAAGTATGGAAAGCTCTTTGAATCACAAAGAGCCAAATGAAAACACTCCATCAGACTTCAATCCTCAATTATGCTTTTTCCCTCTTTTTTTTTGTCTGCCAAAATCCATAAATGACCTTCAGAATGGCAGCATGATGATCTACAGACCAACTTTTTATCCCTTGTTATCATTTCAGCAGCTCAGCTCATTCAGGCAGTTGGACTTTTTTTGTAGGAATGCAGAGGTGGATGAGAAACTCTGAATTTGCAGAGGGACAGACCCTCAGCCCTAAACTTGGACCTTGTCCTAGAGATACTTTTTGTCATCTGCTGAGATGGCCATTCACATTCAGTAGGTGAGAAAGAGAAGGGTTTACAGATAAAAGCACAGGATAGTCCTACTATAATTGTTTGGAATGTTTTCATTTGGTGCTGTAATAAATATTATTTTTAATAGATATTATTTCAGGATTCAAAATATTTGGATGTAAACTATTGCTGTAGCCCTATGAGTTATCACATAGCTCATTGTCTGTCTTTGGAACATATTAAGGTAAGGTGGATTTTACCTGACTCCTACACATGCTTATCTTTATTCACTGCAGGGAGGCTCACTGATATTAGGAGGGGTTTCTTTACTATGGATTTACTGTGCATCAGATTAAGTACTTTTGTAATTTGTTGATGGATCACTGAGCAAGCAGCACCAGCTTTTAAGTTTATCACCATTACTGGCAGTAGCTGGCAAACCCTTAGTAGAGCTGGTAGAGACCACAGTCAGAGGGCCTGTCTTAAATCTAGCAGTGAAAAATTTGATTGAGATTCCACTTTAAAGAGCAGTTTGCAAGCAGAGTTTTGAGTGAAAGCAAAGTATCAGTGTGAGCCTGAAACTTATTCAAGCTGTCAATCTCGATGTCTTGTGTCTGTTAGCATGCCCAGCTTTGCTGTTATTGTTTGTTTGCATGTTAACCAAAATGTAGGTCTACATTTTTCTAGCACACACAGACTTGTGCTGACTGCCTCCCATGAATCAGATGTAATCAAGTGGTAAGTAGCAGTAAACTTCCATCAAGCAAAGCTTTAAGCATAGGCTGGTAGAGCTCTGCTCATGCCTCCCCTCACCTCTTCAGGTAGCAGATGCTTCTGTATCACCCAGTTACTAAAACACAGGTTATGGCAGATATCCCCCCTTGAAGCTGTTGTTTTACCCCAAAAATCTGCAGCTCAGGCTTATGCAGACCCACCTGTCTGCCTGGACTCTAACAAACCTGCTGCCCCAAACCAGCAGAGACACCAAGACCCATTTCAAAGATGGTAACACACATACCTTACCCATGGAATTGTTTGTAAAGACATCAGCACACATCTTCCCTATCAGTAAACCAGTTAAATGCAGAAGAATGCATCTAGGTAGACTTGCCAAAGCAGAAAAATGACTTAATTTTATGTTTGACATTTAACTAGCCAGCAGCCTTATGTAATGAGGAGTAACCCAATCTGCTTCAGAGGTAGAGGCATCTCCTAAATGTCTTGGCCAGTAAATGAAAAAAAAGTTTAGATGTAAAATATGAAGTCTAGGAGCAGTGAACCTAAGCAGCAAAAAAATAAATCTAACCTATTAAATGACAAAAACGTGCAGCATGCTGAGGGAAAGAGACGAAGGAAAGAGATTTGGGAGATTACTGCAAAAGAAATGTTGATGTCTTCCTCTATGTAGCTGCATTAGAAGAGGCAAATATGAAGGATAAACCAACCCTAGAGACAATAAAGCAAAACAACCCAGAGAACCTGAGCTGTATTAACCACAATCCAGTTTAGTATAAATTTGTCAGGGAGAGCAGGAGGCTTTAAGGTAAGATTATGACTTTAGGGAAGAGGCATATTACAAACAGCATCTGCCAGAGGCAGCACAGAAAGCATTTTACAAGGGCAGGTTTCACTGCTTGGGAATGTGCCTGATTTAAGAACAAACTTGTTATAAATGAGAATCAAAATCTCGATATTCAGCAAAATTTAGATTGGTTTATTTTATATAGACAGAGCTGGGGAGAACGTGAGGGGTCACCACCCACTCCACGCTTCCACCCAACTTGGTTGGCAGCTCCCTTTTTATAGTCTGGTTTTCCTTGTAGTAATCAATAATTGCTGTTGTTTTGTTGTAGTATTTCTGCAAGGTAAGCAGTTGTGGCCAAAGAAACTTCCAAACTCCCGTGGGACAGCTCTTGGGACAATTGGTCATGGAACCATCTGGTCTTGGTGGATAAAAACAGGAGAATTGGGAAGTCTGATCTTGAGCAGAGAGTTTGTGATTGATCACACAAAGGCAGGAAATCTGATTCTGCAAAAAAACCTTTCAGACTGTGGAAAATCCCTTTTTTTTTTCTCTTTTACAAACTGGTATTCAATACACAAAATTCATAACAGGGGGATTTAAACAGAATGGGTTAAATCATATATTTCCCTTCATCTAGGTCCATGTTCTTTTCTTATTTTAAGTATTCTGGTTTATGCAAACTCCAAAACTATGATTAACACGAATCATTTATCAATTATCACAAACTTGATGTTTTTTATGTGTAAAACCATCTCCTGAAAGGTACTGAGGAGGTCCTGAAGGTGGTTCTGCAACTGGCTTTGTCTGCTTCATTCTTGTCCTGTGACAGAACTGATTTACGAAAAGGACAGCACATTTTTCCCCCCACAGATTCTTTTCCCAACTGAAATTTAAATTTAGGGACTTGCTTTCATTAGATTTGGCTTCCCTTCCTCTATCACTTGGCTAAAACCAGCTGTATTCCCCTGTTCCTCATGTCTCAGTTTTTCTCTTTCCAGAGGGTCTGCCTGAGGCTGGCATTCCCTGAGTTACACTGAAGATGATGCTTAGTGCTTGGAAGGGAAAAAAAAAACCAAGAAAATAATAATTTTGGGAAATCTGAGGAAAAAAAAAAAAAAAAGGAGAGAGAGCAGGTAGATAGGCATAAAAATTACTTGCAAAAAGTGTGACCCTCATTGTTTAAGATGGAAATGTAGTACTGGTAACTTAAAAAAGAGAAGATGGGTAGCTAATTAGCACAATTGTCTTTCAAGGTGCTCAAGACTTTTGTTATTAAGGAGGATAAGAGAGCCCAGCAGCAGCAGCATTTGACACATTTCTGTTATGCAATTTCTACTGCAATATGTCATCTGGTTGTGCAAACCTCCCAGGAATAAATGGAATTCTTGCATCACTAATTTCACCTGAACACAGTATTCTCTTTGTGGCATGTGTTAACACTCTAAACAAATAATAAGATTAAAGTTTTCTCCAGAGAATTTGTATGGTTGTGATGGATTTTGAGTAGCTTTGGAAATATTGAAACCTTTTGGGGAGCTAATTTGACTATTTAGTGGCCTGTTAAAAAAAAGAAGCAGCAGAACATCACCAGCTTCATGAAGTTTAGATGGAGAAGTTGCATATGAATGCAACCAATGTGAAAAACAGTGGCAAAATATTCAGGTGTTGTAATACATGGCAATATGCAGCCCTATAGTGGTGTAAATAACCCCTCAACTTAATTGGCTTTGCTGTGGTCATACATATTCTGAAGATGAGTGACTGCAGTTTGTGTTTCTCTAGAGAAACAGAATTAAGATGGAATAAATACCCAGAGTGAATTTTGCACTGAAGAAAGGAAGGAGGCTAAAATATGTAGATACAACCCAAATGTTTGGGGTGAGTTATGGCCCAGTGTGTGACACAGCTTTCTGCAAGGTCTGTGTATTTAGTGTCTCTGGCTGGTGGACTATATTCTTTTCAGAGCATCTAAACAATTTCAAACACTAGGCACATAGAGAATTGAGGTCAGCAAGTCTGACCTGCACCATTATAAAATACTTTTAAAAAACCAAAACAAACCCAAACCAAGACCTGAAAACAAGCAGTATTCCCAGGGAAATAAGCAAAGATGGGATGATATTGTTGGGTAGAGTGATAGTGACCATGAAGTCTATTTCAACAATTTCTTGTTTGTTCCCTTGTTTGTTTGCTGGTTTCCTTGTTTCTTTCTGTTTTGACTGAAAAGGGAGCTGCAGTTCCCTTTGTGACCCACATTTAGCCATGATATGTGGCTCTGGCAAGAATACTGAGCCAGAAGTTCACAGAGCACCTGGATTCTGCCTGGTTTGTGCTGTTTCAGGGCTATTAAAAGTTCTTTCAGGCAGTTTATATGGCTGAGTAAATTAATATTTATAAAGCCTGTAGGATAGCTTATGTTCAACACCTCTAGGGTATTTTTATTCAGGAAAGGCCTCAGTTTTACAAAACAATGTACAGATACTTCAGAGTGACTCAAGAAGGGTGTTCAAATCCATATTGCCTTGGGACTGCTGGAAAAAAAAAATGCTGTTTTTCTCTGGAGACACTGACAGTTGGAATGCCAAAGTAGTTAATTCCTCTGCTGAGGATGTGGAGTTTGAGCTGTGGGGGAGTAAAGGCAAGTAATGCCTTTTATATAAGGACCAATGATAAAACATTTTTGTGATGATTTTTGTTCTCTCTCCATCTCACCAGCTCCTGGCTTATCTGCAGGTACAATCCATGGACAGGACATGATTTTGGTGCAAAATCCCCTTAGGAAACATCAGCTGTAAAACTCACAGTGAAGTGGAAGGCCAGGCTATGCTCTCTGTTTTCCCATACCTTTACACTTGCTAGATGAACATACATTTAAAGGCCACAAAGAATCTCTGCTTGAGTGCTGTAAATGGTAATCAATTTATTACCCTGTTATTATGTAATATCACTGGATAACAATATAATTATCTCTTCATGTAGCTGCCGGTCAGAAGAAATACTGCATTTTATATATATATTATATATATGTGTGTATATATATATATATATATATATATATATATATGTATATGTATATATATATGTGTGTGTGTGTATATGTGTGTATACACATACATATACATATTTTATATATATATATATTTATTTATACATTTATATTTATATTTATATTTATATTTATATTTATATTTATATTTATATTTATATTTATATTTATATTTATATTTATTTCTATTTGGGAATAGAGGTAGATGGCTTGACCAACTGGAAGCTTTGTGTCTCTGCTCATAGTAGAATGCTAAGGAAATGACTAGCTGCAGTCCTGGGCTGTGATTAAAGACAGGTACTTCTCCTGCCTGTCCCCACACCACAGGAAAATCCATTCCTGGAGGTCAGGTCTGTGTTCTCTCCTTGTTTGTAATTGCTGTGTTTATTCTTGTTTAATGTAACCAAATGTTGCATTTTCTGTCCATGTTTGTGGCAAAATATTTTGCTGTTGTTTCAAACTCTATTTTTAATTATTTTCAGACATCTGAATAGATACACGTGTACTCATAAATTTCTGGTTAACATTCAGTGATGCTTGAGCTGATGTGGTGTCATGGTTTGATTGTCAGTGTCTTTGGCTTCAAAGCTGTCCTCTTTTGGTACTTAAGCTTGAAATGCTCTTTTTTTTTGGTTTTTTTGTTTTGTTTTGTTTTTTTGTTTTTTTGTTTGGCAATGAGTCAAGAACACGATAGTCAATAGTGTTTGGCACAAATATTTTCCTGCCACTATTGTTGGGTTAATAGTTGTGTGTAAAGAAAAAATGCACTGCGTATAATTTTCATAAAATACCAAATGATAGAACTATGCCTTGCATCATCAAGGAAAAATGAGCAAATAACACCAAAATGTCAATGAAAAGCCACTCAGTCTGTTAGCCCAGCAATACATCTTGTAAAAACACACAGTGCATGTTTATAAATGTAGCCAGAAGTTCCCAATACTTTGCAGGCATGATGATTACAGCAGGAGGTAACAACCATCTGATAATTACTGATAATTACCATGACAAATTTGGGCCCAGATTTGGCCCAGCTGCAGAAGTGCTGCAGTTACTTTGGGCTCTAACCATTTAAAACCAGGAGTAGTCTGTGCTGTTGTTTGCTCCTACACAAATACCCTTGAGTTGGAACTGTCTCAGCTTCTCTTCCAGTCAGCATCACTTAGTTTGGGATGTGATGAAGGACTTCAACTCTGGAGAAAACTTCTGAGAGTCTGCACCAAGTCTCACTCTTCTTCAGCAGGCAAAGACTAAATTTGGCAGAACACAGGCTCCTGCCTGCCTTTGAGCTCTCTTGCCAGCAGTTTGCTGGGGAGACTGGTTGCCCCAAGTGTCCTCAGTTTGTCCTGAGGAGAGGCTTGGCAATGCTGTGCAGCTCCTGCTCTGCTCCAGGAACCAAATGCACGGGGACAGTGGAAACAAATTCACTTCCAGTCATGTGAATGTACTTGGAGCCCTGAAATGATGGAAACAGGTATGCCCAAAAGCCTTGTGGAGCTCAGTGTTTGCAGCTATGTAGAAATCCTATACCTTAAGCTATTCACATTTTACAGCTTTTTTTACTGTTTAAGGTGTTTCTAGTTTCTATGTGATGTGCTCCAAGATGACAGAGGTGCAAGGCTTTTTATAAGATTTGCAATATGATTCTCTCATAAGTGTCACAGTATTATTTTGAATAGGAGTTAAAATGTGATAGGACCAGTACTTAACTATAGTTAATAATAAATTTTTCTTTAATTTTTTTGAAAACTTCTATCACAATCAGTGGTCTGCTGGACTTGCACAGTGGGCTGTAAACCTAGAGCTTGAAAGGAGTCATTTCAACACTCAGCAAAACCTTTGCCAGGCTGGATCTGTTTCATTGGAGGTTTCCTGTTGCTCATGTACAAGAGAAAATGATCATTCTGCAGTGTAAGCATCCTCTAATTTGAAGAAATGGCTTTATTGCAGCAGCAGTTATTGCAATAACAGCTGGTACTGTCAACACTGCTGTATGGGAAGAGCTGTAGTGGCAGAGTTTTGGTTCTCACCTACAATAGGAAGTATGAGCCTCTCACACATTTTTTTTTCCTACCTTCAGGAGAATTAATACAGATTTGTTTAAAAAAATAAATGTTGTACATACAGATGTATCAAAAGGAGAAACCAGGAGAAAATTTAATTTAGGTCTTTACTGTAGCTGTACATTTTGAAACTGAGAATAATTGCCCTACCTAATTCTGGGAATGTAAGAAGCCACAGTGTGGAATAATTATTTAAAAGTCTGCAGCGAACATTCACTCTTTGCAGAACGAGATGCTGAACTGAGGATTTACAAAAACAAAAGGCATCCCAGTTAAGATGCCAGGTGTTCCAAAGCAACAATAGTATTTATTTCACTATCTACTTTCAGACAGTAATGTACTACCTGATAGATTGCTTGCCACTGGATTTTTTTTTTTTTTTTAAGTAAATAAAAGAGATTATGGCAATCTTCGAAAGAAGGCATTAATGCATTCAACTAAATCTTTTTACAGTGCTTATACACCTTACATAAAGGTCACAGATGGAAGGAAAGCAAAATGTGCCACCTCCCATGTCAAATGCAGCAGTTCTTGAGAGCAGCAAATTGTTCTGTTGCTTGAATCTTGTATCCATTTGGGACTGAACAGTTTTTTTCTGCAAAGCATTCAAATGTGTCTTCTGTCTGGTAGAGTATATCCATCACTGTACTGAAACTATTGTTCTAACCCTGAAAGCAGTTTTCCTCTGTGGAGGAGCTTATTCTAAAGTGCCAGTTCATGTGAAAAGCCATGTGCCTAGCTTGTTTTTGTTTTTTTGTTTGGGCATGAAGTCGGGAGAAGACGGTGAGGAAAGAAGGGATGTGTCTGTGAATGTTTGTTTTTCTCCAAGAGAAGGGCATAGGCAGGCTAAATTGATTTTTATTTCCAATAAAGGGTGGAAACTGGAGTGAGAAGGAAGCTGTCAGAGAAAGTGTATGGAAGAAAATCACATTAAATGAAGCATCAGTTAAATGTGTATAATTCAAGTGCAGAGGATATATCTTTAGGAAGGATTGGACCAGGCTTCATACTGGAGTTACATATTTTAAATTTTTTCAGTCCCATTATTATTGTGACCATTGCTGTTACAATACTGTTGACTAGAAGGTTGTTCAGATTTCCTGGATGGTTTCCTCAAAATGTGGGTCTCATTGGTTATGCAACATCTTCTGCACACCAAATATTACCAAGAAGTTATTCTCAATATTATCTGTACTTTGATCTGCTTAAAAAAGAAATGCCTGACTTCCTTTGTTCTGTGTGAAATGAAGTGGTTCAGCCACCACTTGTACAATTCCTGCCAGAAACAACAAATGCTCTAAGTTAATAATATTTCCATATATTTAGCTGGTCTATAGAATATATAATAAATGAAGTTTTGGGGGATTTTTTTTTTTTTTTGGTAACTGTGTGATAGAAATTGTTCTTTGGCACGTTAGCAGAAGTAATGGGACAGGAGGAAGTGCTGTTTGTTAAAGCTTAAGCCATTAGATTAGTCATCCATTGCCATGCTTTTTAAAAAAAAAAAAAAATCATCTTTAAGGAAAAATACCTCAATCTTGTCTGAGTAGAATTTTCATCTGCATTACCTGTGACACAGACCTTCAGAGTATAACTGTTCCTTCAAGTGCTGTTCCACACTAAGTAGCCTGAAGTCACTGCTATCAGTTTCCTACAAAAATGGAATGTTTCTGTAACTTTTGATAGTGACCTCTTTGTTCAAGTCTTGTTAGAAAATGCAGGGTTTTATTTTCTTTTAAAAAAGAAAAACACTTTCTTTGAGAAAGTTGATCTGTGCTTTACATGTAAATCTGTTTAAAATTGATCGCTTCAGCAGTGTTGTGACACAAGTCTTTCAAAAGTCTTTCTAAATGACACTAGCTATTTTACAGATGCCTTTGATGGTGTTAAAATCATATTGTGGTTTTATTACCTATGGTTTTTTCTCTCTTGGTCTATCTTAAAGCTGTTTTCTTTTTTATGTTTTTAAAAGTGAAGTCACTCCTTTAGTATTAAATCAACAATTGTTGTGTTCTATTATTCATAATAATTGAACTAATTCTGGCACTAAGGAGGTAAACAATAAAATAGAAATGCAAGGGCTGGGGGAAAACCCAAACACAGCCCCACTTAAAGCTGACATGGAAGTGCTAAGAAGGACTGGAATTGGAAATTATCATGCAATTTTTCATATGACTTCGTCTGCTAAAGACTCTATTACATAAAAACATTTTCTATAGCTTATTTTAGAAATAAAGTGTTTATCTGGTACTGCCTATGACATTTACAGAATGAATCAGCATGGCTTCTTATGATATGCAAAGGTTTTTCAGTGTCTAAATAGTCTTAAATTATTATAAATGAGATTAAGACCTTCAAAGACTGTTCCATTTAAATAGCTAAAACCAGATTTTAACTAAACCAAAACAGAATTTTTCCTTAAAACCATTCTTGAGGGCGGAAACAATCCTGGGTTTCAGTGAAGGGCTTCACTTTATGTATTTTAATTGGTTTTTCATCACACATTCCAGTGACAGAAACCATGTGCCAGTTCTCATCTCTCCAGGCTTTCCACAGCCTGGAATGCAGGAACTCCAGTTCTCTAGAACTATCAGACTTCTGTGTTAGCTCTGTTCTAAATAAGCAAATTTCTTCTAAAGCTTTAGAATAGAACTTTGCAGCCTGTTTCAGCAAGGATCAGAAATGGCAGTGACAACATCAAAATATCAATGGGATTTTCTTGTCAGTTGTTATATGATTCTAATAAAATGATGCTTCTTATTGTGATTTATAGGTGCCTCAGTGTTTGCAGTAGAAGTGCAAGTGTTACCATTTATTGACTTCAGAATGAGAGACCATAAAAGATTAAGGTCAACTTTCTCAAAGGCTTTGCTGATTTTTAGAGGAGCAATGGATAGTATATGGTCTGACTTCCTTGGATTTTCACATGTGCAACCTGTTCAAAAATCTGGGCTTAGAGAGACAGGGCTTTGGTTAGCTCCTGATATTCTGGTAGAAGGAGTTTATTTAGATGTGATCTGTCCTAAAGAAAAGTAATGTCATGTAGTTATTCTCTTGGTTGGTTTAGATGCAGAAAAGCTGCAATCAGAGTAGTTAATTTTTCTTCATACAAGAGCAGTAAAGGCAAGATTTCATTTCAGATGTGAATTAGAAACTTGGATCTGTGCACATAATATAAGCAGCTACAACTTTTGGAAATAACTTTCCATAGTGCCTTTAATTATTGGGAAATAATATTTGTACAGTTGAGCTGAAAGTACAAATCAAAAGATTTTTTTTTTTTTTCAAAAAATCGGTCAAGGATTATTTTTCCAGGCTTTTTAAAAGCCATTCATGACACATAAGAATCAGAATATTTTACTTTCTTTCTAATTTTAAGGGGCTTTTTAACAAATAAAATCACTTAATAGCCTCTTTCTAACTCTGGAAGAGTATATTTCTATCAAATATTTCCTAATACAACATAATATTATATTTGGTGCAGTTATTAGTAGGAAAACTGATAGCTTCCAGTAGAAATTAATGTGATGTTCTTTTACTTTTGTAATAACTGCTGGCTCTAAGGATCTGTGCATGGATACTGGAAAAATGCATGTAATATTGTAATACTGTTTTATTTCTGAATGGTTAGCATATGATTGTCAGGACAGCATTATGGAGTCAAATTATTATAGCAAACTTATTTTGTTTTAATGGAAAAAAAAAATCTCAGGTCTTACCAGAAAGTCAACCCAAAGGCACACCAACACATTATGAATATTTCAACACCCAAATAGGAGCAGTATCTCTCAATATCTGGATAAAGTAAACAGTCCTTATTTGGCAGACATCAATATTGCTGTTAGATTGTAGATCTTAATGTTTCTACCTGGTTGCTTGATTGATGATGATAAAATCTAAGCCATGCAGCCCTGATCAGTTTATCAGCACATTATTTGCATGCTGACTTCAGTCATTATCTCTAGATTGGTGCTGTCTGGTTTCTCTTATGGTAGGAGAATTGTGGATTCACAATATATGGAAAGCAGACATAACTAACACAGAAGTTTGATAGTTCCAGAGAACTGGAGTTCCTGCATTTGACTTTGGGTTTTCTTTTCATATGCTGACAATGATTGGACATAAATGTAATTGAGTTTTCACATGCCATTCAATAGCACTTTTTTCCCCCTAGGGTTCTTCTGCAACCCAGCCTCATCTACTTTCACCAACTCCCACTCACAGGTGCCAGAAGACCCAGCTGAATGCTAACCAAGCATCCAGCCTGGCACATAAACCCTCAAGGAGGCAAGAGAGAATTATCTGTATTAGAGTGGCATTTCAGAACTAATCCCACATTCCAGAAAGGGGCATATTTGGGTTTAGCAATCTGCATTAAATAAGCAGGAGGTAAATTTGCAACAGAAGACTTATTCTGTCCTCCCTAGAGGAGTCTGTTATTTGAGATGCCTTGCCCAGCAATGTGATGTGGGTCTGTGGTTGAGTTGAAGTACTTCTAAGTCCAGTGGGAAACAGATAGCATCATCTTGTTTGATTTCTTTTTATTAGTTCTGCCTTTGAGTTTGTAATACAAAGAAGGATGAAATGAAGGTCTTCTAAAGCTGCAGGAACTGGGAATTTAGATATAGAGGAATATTTCTGTATTGGCTTGCTTTTTCTTTTTTAATTGAGGGGAGCAGGGAAAGGTTGACACAGAGAAGGGGGACAGCTGCATACCTGATAGAAGCTGATTTAACTGAGATTCAGTACACTAATTACAGCTAGGAAGAATTACCTAATTTTATCCTTCCAAACGTGGTTCTTTGAACTGTTACACTCCCATGCTTTCTATTAAATTGTATGAAGAGCTCTCTGACCTCATGGTCAATATTACCTGAACTGTAACACTTCCAAGATTACATATTGCTCTCTGATGTGTTTTCTGTCTTTGTGACAAGATCTCAAATGGGTACAAATCTAAATTTATTTAAGATCAAACTGAGTTTCAAGTGGTATTTTCTTGGTAAAAAAAAAGGCTATGCCATAGCAGAGCTAGTATTGGCTCAATTTATTTCTGGATTGTACTACAGCCAATAGCCTGGGAACCACAAACATTCAGCTCTACCATAATCCATTTTATATTTGAGATCCTGCTAGCTTCTAATACCCTATTCATCTGTGTTATTCCACAGTCCTTAGGTAACCTACCATAAAAAGCCTATATTATATATAATGGAACCATAGCATCAATCTTCAAACAGCAATATATTTTCATCATAATGTTGATATTTTGTGTTATTATTATACTTTGGCTGTGAAATTCTTTTCCTCTCCACAAATTCTTGAAACAAGTTAATGAATTACTGATTTTTTTTTTTTTTTGGTTTGTTTGTTTGTTTGGTTTTTTGGTTTTTTTGTTTAGTTTGAGGAATCAGATATTCACCAGGCAAGGTGGTACATGTAAAAGGAAAATTCTGGGTGTTAATGCAGGGCAGAGCAGAATTAATCCAGAGAGACTTAACCCAGTACTCACCTGGTAATTTCTGATATATGGGAAGAATTTGGTTTCCTTTTAAACAGTCTTTCTTGTTTTCATCTGCTCCTGCTACCTCCCACTACAACAATTTACCAGAGAAAGAAAAGTTAAAGCATTGTCAAAAGGGCTACACTTACATGTCTCTTGTCCCAGAGTGAGCTGGAGAGTCAGAGAATTATGTGGGAGTAAATTTAATCTCAGACATTTCCTGAGTAATTTTGCAGACACAAGAAGGGTGGCTGGTTCAGATTAAAGCCAGGATAAGAAGTTAAATTTAGGCTGCACTTTGATATGAAATCTTTGGAGTCAATAGCAGTGTAAACAGTTTTTAGCTATTCTCTGCTCTCTGTTTATGCCCTTGCAGGATTTTTCTCAGCTGTACCAGTACCAGCATAAGCAAACTGAACCTGGGAACTGATCTAGAATTTCTGACAATGTTTTTGCAATAAAGAGCTGGGAAAGGGGATGATTACTAAAAGGATGACAGAAAATTTAAACAATTTCTGGTGCTGAGTTTTTCATATTATCTAATCATGGCCCTAGAAATAGCTTTCTTTGCCTGTAAACAGCCTATGTTCTTAATGTTCATGGAGTAAGTTTCCAAAGGACAGTAAGAAAAATATCTCCTCCTTTTAATAAATTCTGATTGTACAGAATGATAGTCTTCTCTTGCAAGAAAGTGGGACTTTGGTCTTCCACTGGCTGATCCAGGCTTGATCCCATAAATCATGTGGTCTGGGAAATAAATGGGTTGGACTCGTGTGGTTGCAGAATGTGATAAATAAAAGGCCCATTCTGGGAGCTAAATCCAATTCCAGCTCTCCAGTCTTGGCAAATGCAGTGAGATCCTTAGAAACAGTCTATAAGGAAGAGAGTGCTGAATAGAAATAAACTAAATAAACCTTCCCCTATGGCTCATTGAGAACACCAGGATCTTCTGTTTGAATGTCTGAGTCCTCATCTGGTTTCGCTCAGCAGAATGTGGATTTATACAAGGTACTCCTTATTTCCGACCAGCTTTTAGAAACTCTCATAGCTCAAGAAGTTCATAGGGAGCAACAGTAATAGTTTTAAATGTGCCCTGATTAATAGGGACCACCCTATGCCATGTGTGTCTGACATTTGGAAATATCTGTTATTTAGTCCTAATGAGACAGAACTGGGCAAGAACCTACAACTGTTAATAGTTACTTTAAAAACTTGCTTCTTAATACGTCCAACTGAGAATCAAGCAAAGTTGGGAGGGTGCTATTTTTGTGTCTAGTAATATTTTAATCACTTAATAAAATGCAAAGTCAACATGATAGCACTAGTGGTATGATTCAAATACATGGAAAGTCAGATTTCTGGAAAACTGTCCTGACTGGAGGCTGCCTGCTGTTTCAGATGACTATCACTTCCCCTGTGGAAGGGCAGGGGGAAATGGTTCAAGCAGGTAACAGCTTCTTAATTTGCTTTCTTAGTCTCACATCACCCACACATGGAAGAAGCAAAATCAGGTTAACACCCAAATTTAAACATAGTAGACGTGTATTCTCATGATGTCAGTAATAAAAGTATGTGTAAAGCTGCATGTGTATTCTGGAAAGGAAGCTAACCATTGAAGCCAAGAAACATAGTCTGGCACAAATCTTTTTACAAGTCCAGAAAGACTTGATGATCTACAGATAGGTGTAGCTTAACAGCAGGAATGAAAAGGAGAAGGGGCTTGGTCAGCTGTCTGCTGTGCTGGTAGGACCAGACAGTGCCAGAGAGTTGGGAGTAGCTTAAATGTGCAATTCCCCAAAACTATTGCTTTGTTTCATTCTGAGTTTGGAATGAGCACAGTCCAACACTAATAGGCTTCACTGCACAGTGAGAATCTGGCACAAACTGTGAACATAAAAATAGAGAGATTCCTCAAATTATCATAAGTTAAGATCATATTTGGACAAATGTTAGCCTGCTGCCTTAATTCCTATGATTTTTATCTGAACTATTAAATTCACCTTATGGGGAAATATTCAAGTCAGTTTATGGGAAGAATGCAGTTACAGTTTCTAAAAACCTGCTGGAATATGATACAAGAATCAATTGTTAGTCACTCAGGTAGTGAAATGCCCAAGTAAAATCAGTTTTAATAACTACATATTCAGAGTAGACATGTTCTGCAGGTAGTTGCCTGTTTCTGTACACACTGCACAGTGTATAAGCAATCAGGAAAATCTTTCTGGTTTAATTTAAAGGACTCTGATTTTTTTTCCCTCTGTTTATTTATTGATGATATTTCATGTTACTGGCATAAACATATCATACCAGGGGAAAAAAACAAGCCTATTTATTGGCAAATGAGTACAGAGGCCAAGAATTTAACAACAATTTTTGCAGTGCGTTGGTTTTAGAGAGAGGGATGAGTTGGGCTCCTTAAAAGGATGATTTCCTTAATATTTTAAATCTGACTGCTAAAGAATATTTTTTGCCTAATGAGAGAGGTGCAGCTATTTACAGGGATGTGTTTGTTGCCAGCAATAAACAGAGCAAGGCTGGGGGAATAGATTCACACCATCAGCCCAGGAGCTGCTCTGTAACTGCAGAATGAGGCACTAAAAGATCTGGTTCAGTGCACTAGTTCTGGTAGTCCTGCACTTCTCTGAAGCTTTTCTGTCTTGTATTTGGGCACCAGCTGTAAAAATCTTAACCAGCCACCTTCTCAGCCCTTCCCAGGGCCAGAGTCACATAAAGGCAGACTGGGTGGTTGCACAGGGCAGAAGACATCCTACAGGAAGAAGAATTAGCCAAGGTCTTTCTTCTATTTTTCTGGCCCAGAGCCCTTGAAAACCAGACTTGTCCCTGAAAAAAAGGTGGTCTAGAGGAGTGGGGGGGATGAGATAGGGTGGGAAAATTGCTACTTTGTCCATTACCCTTATCAGGTCTGGCTGGTACTGATTCTAGCCCTTCATCCTAGGGATGGAAATTCTTGGTTTTTTTTCTTTTATTACTCCTTGCTCGTACTGAGAAGCCTTGAGTTAGATTCTTGCTTGCTTTTTAAAGCTATTAGGGGAATATTCCTCCTGTACTCTTAGCTGCCAGGTAAAGCAGCAGTTAAATAATTCTGCCGTTCCCTTTATGTTGCCAATACACTGCCATTTGTAACAATCAAGAAAGTTTCGAATTCTAAACAAAAATTAGGATAAGAATGAGCAAAGAAATTACTCTCTAAACTACCCAAAGCTGTTTTAGCTGCTTAGTGTCTGAGCTCAGCAGTGGGGAAGGGGAAGCATGATAAATGACTGAGGAAGGACGTGCTTCAATAGAGCTCTGCTTTGGTCTTCAAATTAAGCCAAAATGAATTGGGCAGAAACATACTCTGAAACAACGTCCTGTTGCCCCCTGCTTTTCCCCTGAGTGCATTAATGATTGCAAGATGTGGGATACATATCTGAGCAGCAAGGAGAGCCTGCCTCCCAAAGTGAGGAGGAATATGGGAATGCACCCAGAGGAAACATAAGTTAGGCACCAGGCTCTTAACATTAAAAAGTACTATCACAACAAGGGATTTTAATACCATGCATGTATCAAAACCAGGCTTTGATTCTGTATTTTTATTGGGATGTTAAAGGTATAAAGTGGCTATTTTCAAATAAACAGACAGTTGCCTTTGTTTTTTTTTTTTTCTGAAGACTTGTATTTAAAGGTCAAAATTTTATTCCATTTATAACATGAACATAACAGCACTTTACATTCCCTGCATATGAAATGGCTTAGACTTAATCCTATTTATAGTAAAGGAAACTGAGGCACAGAGAGGTGAAATAACTGACAAAAAAGGCCAATGAAAAACAATGTTGCATGAAATCCAGTCCTATGTCCAGTTCATTGATTGATTCTGTGTATCTGGTGAGCAACCTTTTGTCAACTCTTAAGTGACTTTTTGCTGTTCTTAGAAGTAAAGCAAATTTAAGAGAGGCAGAAAGGGAATATTATCTATGAAACAATACAAGTCTTTCTTCCTGTGCCTCATTATTTGCTTCTTTGAGAAATCTGGGAGAAAAAGGCCATATATTTTTCCTCCCTTGCACTGTTTGCTCTGAATGTATTTATTCTGGATGAATTGGGAGGCTATGTTCTCAAAAAAAGGCATTTCTCAGATTTATTATTTTTTTTCTGTAGATGAAAGAATTCACATTTTTGAGATTTTTATGATGCAATTTGGCTAAATTTAGTTTTTCATATCATTAGTATTCTGATACCTGAATTTAAACAGTTGAAATTTTACTGTATGTGTAGACTCTTCCTTTTAAGAAGCTAGTCTCTTGGATGATCTGGCTATTTTATTTCTTCCTGTTTTTATAAAAATTCTCTCCTTCTCACAAAGCCCTGAATGGTATTCCCAGAGTAAAGGTTTGGACAAAAGATTTTTCCCTTTCCTCAGCCCAGGACTAACAGTGTGATGGGTATTTGCAGTGATATCTTGGGCCACAAAGGTGTGGGAAACTTCCTTTCAAGATCCTCAAGAGCTGCTGTAAATTTGAGAGGCCTGCCTTAGTTCTGCACCAGGAAAATACAAACAGCTTGTTGTAAGATGTCTCAAATCTCCTTCCCTTCTTTCTTCCTGGGCTGCCTGTCCTAAAAGATGCAACTCAGAGATTGCCCAAAGCCTTTTGCCTGTGGTTAATAACAGTAAGGAATAACATTCTGGAATCCATGTCTTCAGTTTCTGGTTAGATGAAATACTAAGCCATTTTACTAATAATTATGTACTAATGCCTAAGTTATCAACAAGGGAATTCATTGAGAGTTTAATAGGACTGGAGTGTGTTTGGATTTAGATTTTTCTCTGTGGTCACTAAATGTGTAGTGCTGCACGTACAACCAGACTTCAGCTTTGTGTGATTTATTCCATGGTTGTTTTAACAGAAAGAAAAAACTGGATACAAGTTTTCTTCAATTTAAAAAAAAAATAAAAATCCAGGTTTAGGAATGACACCTTCAAAAATCACTGCCTTCAAAATTACTCTGGACTGAATTCATGCACAATCTATCATATTATTCAAGGGCATTCTATGAATAACTTCAAGTCAGTGCTTGCTTTGGTGAAGATATAAAGGCAGAATATCAAAGTCAGCATTAACTTTCAATAATTTGTTCCAGGGTTAGCTAATGCAGGTCAAAGTATTCATCTATGTGATATGTCAAGTCACAACAAACTGTATTATGGATTGTTTATTTTCTTCAGCCAAAGTAGGATCCAAGAGTGGAATAAGTGTTTGTGGATGTGTAAACAGAGAAATTCAGTTGGTGTCTAGGATAGAAGGGATGTATCTTAGCAAGTCAAGAATTTCCAATTATTTCACTTTCTCACCTCTGATTTTAATTTTTTTTTTCAGAAATACAGAATTAAAGTACTAAAAAAAAAAGTTGTAAAAAAAAAGTCAGTATGTTATTGTTATACAGTCTAAATTAGATGTTCACTTTGCTTAGCAATAATAGATATTTTCATGGCTTAGGAGTTTTTCTTCCCTTAAAAGAAACTTAAATGAACTTTCTCTAATAACTCTGCTTTTTAAAGAGCACAGAAACCTAATAATTTCTCCTGGTCATACTTATTTGGCTGTTAGAGATCTGCTGTCAGCTTCTTTGGATAATAGAGATAAGAAAGCTGGGCTACAAAGACTTCATGCCAATTAAATGTAAAAAACTCTTTGCAAAGAGTCAGCATAGATACTGATAATGTGCATTTCCCTCAGAAATCTGAAAGAAGAAATCCCTCATCACTAGATAGGTGTGCTGATGCAGGACCTTGCTGCACTGGGGTTTGTGTTTGGGTGCACATGCAGGTCCTTGCACACACTGGTGTGCAAATGCACACACACCCAGTTGTTGAGGTTTGCCTTATCTCTTCTCTTAGGCTCTTATCTCACTGTTAGTGGCTGTTCTTCAGGAACTGACAGACCACTGATAGAAACATTTGGTGAAGTTGTCTCTTGATACTTGAGTTTAAGTAATTTTCCTCAATTATTTTGAATTATTGGCTTGTCTTTCCTATCAGAAATACTAGTCATTCATGCTAGCTTTAAACAGGAAATCTTGGATATATTTCATGGCTCTCATGGAAACATCTTCATTACCCCAGTTGAGTTATCACTACCATAATCTCATAGCTTTATTTAAATGACTGAAGGGGCTCGAACACTCATTTTGTAAGAATTGCTTTAGAAGAAAACACAGTGGACTCACAGGCAGCCAAATGCTGTTTCCTGAGTTGTTAGAACTTATTTGGGCCTATATGTAAACAGAGTTAAAATTCTGCCTTCAAGTCTAACCTCTGCATTTATACAGCCTAGTGGCTTTGTAAGCAACCTGCAATGCTTTTTTTCTAGTCAGCAAGAGTTTATTCCAATTGCAATAATGCCACAATGTTGACCTTGTTGGCATTGTTTGTGGTTTTTTTATTGTTAGGGGATCAATTTCTATATTAGATCATGTGCAAATTATAATGTAAAACAAAAAGAAACCCCAAAAAACCCAAACCAAAGAAGCACAGCCCAAGCCAGTTCATAGTCAAGACAAAGTGATTAAATTCTCTCCAGCTTTGGTTTGTTGGAACAGAGCTGGCAATTACTGCCCAAAACTAGAGATGCTTTAGAAACCACAAAATAGCTTTAGATAATCTCAATAACCTCTCAGCTCAGGGTTAGTGGTTCAGATTTTTTTGTCTAGCAGGAGCCAGGCGTTTTTGCTTTATTACACCTTGGGATGTGTTGTTCCTTTAGCTGAGGTGATTTCCCAGATGAAGTGCTGACCGCAGCCGGGCACTGCAGTTTGTCTCCTGTTCAGGTCTCCAATATGTGGTGTCCCTGCTGCCTGTTGTTGTGGCCTTTAGCCTGCCTGTGCTCCTGTGAGTCTCCTGAGGAGCAGCTTCAACAAAACCCTGCTGCCCCTTTGTGCCCATGGCGGGAGGCTTTGCTGTCTCAGTGGCTGTCTCGTGTGCCCTGTGGAGTTCTGAAATTCCTCTTGGCAAAGCAGGGCTCCAAAGTGCATTATTCTGGCTGCTGCAGGAAATGAACAGTGGCTGGAGTCTTGCCACCCTTTTGGTTATGCAAATGGGGAATTATGCAGAGGAGCTATTTTAGTCTTGTTTTATTTTTGCTTAATCGGTTGTCAACATGTTTGTACAGCTCGGTCACTGTCACTTGCCATTGTTTTGCCCTGACTCCATGTTTGCAGAGGAGTTTATCACGGGGAAGGGCAGGCAGAGAGGCTGCTCCTTTGAGAAGCAGCAGGGTGAGGCTTGCAGGCATCCCCCAGAGGCACTGGGAGCCACCATCCTACCCTGCTGCAAACCCCACGAGGCAGAGAGGAAAACAGAAACTGCCAGCTGCTGGATCTGCCTGCTAAACCCATTCCAAATCAGTTCTATTTCATGCCAGCTTGTCCTAAGAGGGATTCCTGTCTTAATGAAAGCTGTGCAGATCTAGAGGAACTTTATCACCTGTAATTGTGTTATCCTGGATTTGTTCCACCCTAAGGTTGGTATGTGGTGCAGATCCTCCCTGATGGTAGGAGGAGGGAAGGGTGAAGGCAGCAAGCTTTAATGTCTGCACTGCCACCTACAAGGTGCTGTGGCCAAGAAAGACTGTGCCAGGTAGGAATGAGAGTTATTCCCATTGGGAGACACAGAGGATAAACCTGTCATCCTTATTGGGTAATGACTGGGTGAAGCCAGCAGCATTCACCCACTTGTTCTCATTAGGGTGGATTCCACTGGGGCTCAGGGCTTCCCCTGGCATAGAAAGCTGCAATTCATATTTCACAACACCAGCTCTTGTAAATCTCATGTAGAAATCAATAAATTCATTTTTAAATTAATGTTCCAGTTTTCAGGTTATTAAGAAGTTCCTCATATCTTACTATGTGTTCTGCCATATCACCTCTAATTTTGTGTTGCTTTTTAAAAATCCACCCTTACTTGTTTTTTTTTTTTTGAATTACAGAAACCCTGAAAGAAATTATTTTTCAGTTCTCAAAGCACCATTAATCATGACAGCTGTTGTAACTCATAGAGGCAAATTGTGAGAGTGTTTTTCTGGGGCTTTGGGATTTTGGTGGCGTTAGGTTTTTTCCCCTCAGACAACCTTACCATAGTTTGCAATTACTTTCAAGCAGTGTATAAATGATGGATCCAGTGTGTGAAACATTGGTCCCCCACTAAAAGGTAACTATGGATTTATACCTACTAAAACTGGCATTTGCACCACATATAGAACAATATTCCCACCCCTCAGATAAAAAGCAAAGCTCATTTTCTTTTTTTTTTTTTTTTTTTTGTAATCATAGAATTGGTGGCAGGTAGGAACAGCAGCTTGTTCTCATAAATGAGAAGAGCTGTAAACATTGATTAATCTTCATGTAAATTCCTTTTGCCACAACCCTGCTGACAGATCATTATCCTCTCAAATGCCTGTCTCTTTAGCCTTACTGCCTTGCGACTTTGTCATCCTCTATTAAATAAACTGGGTTGTGCATGGCTTGGAAAGGAGAACAATAGAGACTTGGGTGTTGCAGTTGGGCCTGTTGGCAAATTAATAGATGACACCTCTTGCTACTTAGGGAAGCAGGAGCAGGACTAAATGAGTTCATCAGCACAGGGCTCAGCAGTGATGTTTTGGCTGGGTTTATTGCAGCTGATGAGATACAAAACTAAACTCCAACAGTTGCTCAGCTCCTTGCGTGATTGTTAAGCCTGGTATCTTGGCCAGCTTCCATTTTGGGTCATTATGTTGTCCTTTCTGCTGTTCCCCTGTAGTTTCAGCTGGATTAATTCTTTTTTACTTCCCCTTCTGGAAGCAGCTATTTGGCACACTGCTTGCTGGCATCCCAGAGGCTGACTGCATGTCAGTGGTAGGTGGATGTGAGGGAGTAATCTTTATCTAAAGCCTATAAAGCACTTGATCTAAAAAGATCAAAGGAGCCTAAATAAAGGAAGAGGTATCACTGTTATTCAATCACAAATAGAAAGAATTTCCTATGATCATCATGTTGAGGTTGACACCTGGTACTCAAGGAAAGGAAAAAGTCTTTTGAGTTGGTTTTGGTTTCTCCATTCTCCCAGTCATACTGCATCTGAAAACCTGACAGATCATTTTGCTTTTTTCCAGTCACTATTGGATATGATAATGCATTTATTGCATTGCAGTATTTCCAAGGTAACACTTTGTCAGCTAGAGATGAGAATTGTTGCATTCGATTTCCTCTGCACAAATGACATTTCTCAGTCAAAATGCACATGATAACCAATTCATTGTCCCTCCAGCACTGAGGAAGGACACCTCCTGAGTTATTAGCATCATGTATTTGTACATATGAAACCATCCAAACCAAAGCAAACCAAAGAAAATTTTTCCCAAAGTACAATGCACTTAAGTATAATGAAACAATACTACTTATTATCTACTGTTGGTAGCATATGAGAAATGCCAGATGAAATGTAAAGTATTAGCTGTGCTAAGTAATTTACATATCTTTTCAGAATATTTCTGGTGTGTAATCAAGTACTTACTATTAGCTATAAATCTTTTAGTTGTCAGTGTTGTCAAATGCTTTTGTCCATCATATTATGGTCTTAAGCAACCTCTGTTCTGTATTTTCATAATCTTCTTGCTAATACTGTGGAATAATAGTCTTTGGCCTTTAGTTGAAGGTGTGGGACTAACTATTACAATGAGAAAAACAAATGAAGTGAACATGCTGACCTCATTACAAAATAAGTGGTTGCCAAACAAATATTGCTAGCTTCTTCCTTAGAAACAATCTGATATGAAGCAGACAGGTATGTCTTCTTTTCAGCCTGTAAATACTTTGCATAAGTGTAATTAAGGACACACATTTTTTTCCCCTGCAGTCAATTTTAATTATGATCCTCTTGTCTTCCAATGTCCGTATTTTTCTTATTGAGGTCATGGGTGAATTTTAAGATTTGGAGGAGATAACAACAGGGCTGAGGTTTTCTGTGGAAGCTGAGATGTCAGATTATTTTCATCAAAAGCCACATTTTGTTTTAGACTGAAGATTTAAATTGTCAGTCTTAAGAGATGACATTGCCAAAAAAATTTAATACCCCTACTTATCCTTTTGCTTCAAGAAATCTTACTATAGAGCATTTTTTTTTTCCTTGAGAAATACCAGAAATTTATAATAGTTAATTTTTTGTGAAAGTCAATGCAGTGGAAGGGAGGAGGGTATATCTGAGTGCCAGGATGTTAAACACAATTTTTTGAGCATAATACCAAAAAAATCTCTTTTGATTAGAATCTTTGTATAAAATTAACACATAAGATAATTACTTTGGGTGAAACAGTAGCACATAAATTTTGAGAAACTATGTCCTTTGGGCAGTACTTGTATGAAGACTGAGCTTATTTTAGGATTCTTTTTCTCCCAGAAAGTGGAAAAGCATGCCACTTTGTCTTGTAATTCTAGTTCTTCTGTTTAATATCTAATTGTATAAAAATAAAGGAACAAGTAGGGAAAAAAATCTTGATTGCAATGTGATTAGAAGTTTGAGAAAAGAATGTTAGCATGATGTAGTTCTTTAAAACTATGCTAAATACTTTTATTGTTGTGACTGCATTAGTGTATTGGTCAATTTTCAGAGGCTATATTTTACAGAAATCAAAACTATATCAATTGTCTTAATTATGCATTATATGCACATATGCAGTAATGAGAAGTATTTTTAATGAAATCTCTGTTTAAAGTTGAGTTTATCTTGACAAAGTCTCTAGAAAGGCTTTACATGATATATGGTGGGCCAGTAATTTCATTTTGTTTTCTTGAGGAATGGACAGTGGCTTAGTCTGTGAGTTTATATTAATATATATTTGGTGGGCAAATGTCATGAATGTTGCTAAGAACCGACAAATAGTTCTTAGGAATAGAATCTAAGAACTTCAAATAGAGGCATAAAAATCAGACTTGGGTCATTTAGAGCTGATGCATCTGGCAAAATAAAGTACTGAAAAGTTCAAGAAATGCTCAGACATTAGTGAAAAGTGAGCAAGACTTGAGCATGCAGGAAGGAATGACTCACATTTGTCTGCCTACACATTGGTGTCAGTGCAGGAGGGTTGTGAGGTGTGACAGTGTCTCTGTTACAACTACAAAACTATTTAACCAACACAACAGATGCATTAGCAAATGAAAAGGTGTCTGAAGAAGAATTTGAGGAAAAGATAAATTGCTCTTTCATACATAGATCAGGCCTATGCACACAGACTGCCTGGCCTGCAAGATTCTCCTGACCTGCTTCTTTGAAAGGTCACAGAATTTAAAGGGGAAAAATGGGGGCTGGAATGGTTATTCTGCCAGGTTTATAGTTTATGTGCCTGTGGAAAATTCTCTCTCCTTTCCCCACCTTCTGTAGCACCTGCCACTATCACAAAAACAAATCCATACTCATGCCACTGAAATGGGCACAGGAGGAGACCCTGCTAAATGGCATCAGTAATCCTGGTCACAGGGTGGCCACTGGTATGTGTGTCAGAGCAGGTGACTCCATGCTGAGATGCTCTCTCCCAGCTCACACCCACTCATTGTATCACAGGCATGTATTTATGTCTCAGTTTGCAACAGGTAATCCCAGTCCTGGGTGCTATTTATCAGATGGCTTTTGCAGCCTTAATTCTTCTTCTGGATTTAAATGTCTAGGCCCTTAAAAGCAAAATTATTTCTATCCCTGTGGCTCTTTTTTCCCTGCTCTTATCCAATAGTTCCAGCCTTTTGACTCCATATGTATGAGACATTAAGCTCTCTTTTAAGCTGCTGCAGAGGTAAAAGCTTGTCTCTCTGTGCTGAGGACAATGTAATAGACTTGACTTGGTTTTGGTGACTGTTATAATTAGGGCATGACTCATTATTCCCATTTAAAGTAAATTCTTAGATATAAATCTACTAGGCTTGTTTAAATAGGAAGCTGGGGAGAACCTACTTCAAAAATCCAACTTAAATATATTTAATCATTGCAAGTGAAAGCTGAAAAATACCAAAATTTTCCATAAACTAAGAAGCCATGAAAGCACCTGGACAAAGGTGTTGTGTGTGTACTAAGGAGGTATTTTGCTAAATCAGAAGGATTTGTGGATTCAGAACTTGGTGTCCTTTTCCATAAGGAAAATTTAGATATCTTTAGGATATCAGGGTACTTCAGTCCCTTTGTAAGAAACTTCATTAATTGCCTTGACTAGAAATCTGAAAGCTCAGAATCCCCTGTCTGGACTTCCAGCACTCTCTGACCTGTGTAAGAAAAATCCACAACCCTTCTGGCATCTGTGGACTTCTGCTGCCTAACTTGAAAATGCCTCCAGACCTGAGGTGCTCCCAGAGCTAGGGATCACCTGAGCAGGTTTTGAGGATTTAGACAAGTCTGACCATAAAAAAGAAATTAAGCTGTTCATTAGTCCCTCTTGCATGGAAGAATTGGCTGTGTAAGACCCTTGGGATGCCAAGGAACAGCAGGGAGGAGGAGAGGCTCTGTTTTCTTCTGCCATCCTTGTTTGCAAACACTGGCAAATGCAAGTGGTTCTTGTACCACAGCTATTCACACAAAGAAAAAACATTTAAAGAAACATCTGAGTTTTGGAAGCTGCCAGAGGAAAAACCAAGGAGGAGATACTGAATTAAACTTCATAAATTTGCATAGTTTAATATTTATTGAAGAAAAACATCCCAGTGGTTCCCCAACAGTTCATTTGTATGTGTGTCTGAAGGACAAAGTTAGGGAAAGACAGGACAGGGAGATTGCTTAAAAAAAAAAAAAAACCAAGGAAAAAGGCCAAGCTTAACATAACCTGATTTTGGAAATATAAAAACAATAAAGCTTGGCAAGAATTTGTATGGGGTTATCCTGTTTATCTTTTTAGGGAAATCAACACTTGGAAGTAAAGTTGTGTCTTTGGGAATCAACAAAGACTCAAAAATATTTTCTAATAGTAGAGAATAAACTAAATCTATCAAAACTCTTTTCAATTTTCTTTTTAATTTTCTTATTAATTTCTTATATAAAATTTTATATCGGAATGAAATTATGCAATTTGGAGTTAGTATTCTTGGGGACAAAGGAATGACTGAAAACTGGAAGTTTACTGAAAAGGGAGGTGAATTGACTGTGCTTTTTCCAGTGCTCTAGAAGGACAATAATATTGAATATTAAAAGCAGTGGAGAACCCATTCAGAACTGATTTTGGTATGTGCACATAAATTCTAGCAATGCTTGTTTTCATGTGATCTTACAAGATTTCACAAGTAAAAATGATAACACCAGAATTGCAGTCAATATTTAGAATGAATTCTATAATAATTGTGATGGGATTTTGTGTTCTTAAGTATGGAAGGAACCCAGAAAGATGTGAAGATGCATGTTAGTCCTGACATAAATTCCTGTAATTTAAAATTGCACTGTGTTTGGAAATCTCTGCTTTTAAAGCTGCTGATAACAAAAGACACCTACTTTTACATTTAAGCTATGAAATTTTTTTTGGTTTATTGTGGGCAATGAAAGGATAAGCTATAATCATAACTAGGCAACAGTTGTTGTTCTGTAGTTCTATAATTGTAATGAAAGTCCATAATCCACTTCTTTCCTTGCAAATCCTAATTTACAGATGTTGGTAGAAATTGGAGGTAAATGTAGCTCTGTTATAATCTACTTTCTGTCATATCTCCACAACAGAAATTAAAATAGAAGATTATTGCACGAGAAAAGGATTTTTTATTTAAAAGATCTTTTCTTAAAAGTAAGCAGTTTGATAACATTTCCAGCACTTGAAGGCTGTCTCCTTCAAAGTGATGGAAATAAAAATGTAAAGCAAATCTAAAGACTTGCATTTCATTAGAGTTTGCTGGAGAAGGGGAATACTACTTTACTTAAAGCCCTCAGAGTTGGGGTATTGGGGAACAGCAAGTCTCATGCCTCAGCATTAAAAGTTTCCTACCAGAAGGAGAACATCTATGAGCTTCTTCTGTGTCCTACAAGCCTAGAAACCTTTTTCTCTCTCCCCTTTCTTTTTTCAAAGTGGAGGTAAAAAATTAATCTTTCAATTCCAGAAGAAAATTATTAAGAAACACTGACCCAGTTTTCTAATTATGAGACTTGGCGTGTGTTGGTATTAAAAATTATTCAAAGTAAGTATGATTTCACTTTTTTATGTGCTTCTAATTTCTATAGTGTTCTTTAGGTAATAAAGTGAATGAAATTATGTTCATCCAGCAAAGTTTGAAAGCGTGTTGTTAATGCAGCTAGTTTTCACTGGAAATCCTTTATTCTGAATAATTGTGTATTCTGTTCAGGACCTTGCTGATGGGAAGCAAAGTGTTTCTCTCCTTCATTTGCAGTACTTAAGTGAAGAGCCAGATGGGTCCAGTAGCTGGAGTTATAAAGGAAACTCTCCTGTGCCTTTGGTCTGAAGTTCAATATCGTTACATCCCTAATAGCAGCTGCTTCTGTTTGAACCCAGGGTTATGAAAAATGAACTGTATTAAATGGGAAATCATTAACTATCAGCTGAGTAATACTTCTGTACTGTGTTGGCCTGCCTGAATCACCAATGTCTGCCTCCTCAAAAGCAAAGAGTTGCTCTTCAGAATAACACAGTGAAATATTGACAGAAGGGCTACTACTTAAACCTCAAGTCACACAAAAAAAAACCCTCTCAAACAACTTTTTTTTTTTTTTTTCCTTCTTTCTATTTTTAGGTTTTCAGCCAGTTACTGATGATCAGCATACAGGCTGCTGGGGAAATGATAAAACAGTTTTATACTAAAATTCCTGATATGTGTGCATATGTGTGACTAGACATACACAAACCAAATATATACAAATTGGTAGCTCTGTTCTTGTTCAAAATTCTCCCTGTTACATGCTTGTCCTGCCTTAAAATCTGTAAAATTGTACCTGCCTGCTATATTGGCTTTTTTGTGAAAGCTGAATTTGCTACTTTTATCTTGCTTTTATGCAGGATGTGAAGACCACAAACAGAAAAACATATGCTATTTGAAAATCACATCAAATCAGGAGTGATGTTGATGGCCTGAATAAAAATTGTTCCAAACTAGACCTTTATTTGTCTGAAAGAATTAGTTTCTATAAAATGTCACAACAGATTAGTACTGGAGAGCTCCCTATTGTGTAGAGTCTCAGAGTGCTCAAACACATCAGCTGTGGCTTCTTTGCAGCAAGATTTTTTGCTCAGCTTTGCTGTTTTGTGTGTTTACAGGGTGTTTGTTACTTCTTTTTCCAGTGTTTCTGCTCTCAGTCCAATATAATTTTATGTTGTTGTATAGTCAAGAATAATATAATAGAAGTAACTATTACCATACAGCTCTCAGCTCAAACTTCTATAACCTTATTTATTCCATGAGCCAAGCAAGACATGAAATGTCCACTCCCCAAGTTAATGATGCTGAAGTGAGGCAAAGTCATGTACATATGAAAGAAAGGGATTGCTCTTACCCTTTTTTAACAAGGAAAATCAATGTCTTATGAGGTGACTTATAGCTAGAATTTATAGGAAAACTTTCAGTATTATGCTGCTAATTGTATGAAGTGTGCAACAGGTGGTTCTTGAGGTTTTAACTTAGAATGAAACTATAACCACTAGTAATGTTCCACTCATTAATACAGCTCCATGAAACTGTGTGGGATAAACATATGGAATGGGAAATGCTTCAGGAAATTGTAATACTATCCAGACTTACACAGATGCACTGCAGACTTCTCTAAGTTAAGCTTAAGTTTAGAAGTTACAAGAGTTCCAAATCCTGCTCTAGTTACTTCTCTATCCTTATCCTTTTTTGTGATGTAAGATAAAGTGTCTGAAACTGGTACAAAAGAGCCTCTTAATGCAATAGACAGTGCTGTAAAGAGCTATACTTTCTTACTTTACTCACTTCCTCTATTACATAATGAATGCACAATTCAGCAAAACAGCAAATGCTCTGACTGCAGCTAGAGAACATACTTCTCTGCAACAGGAGATAAATAGTATTTAAATAAGAGAGTATTTAATGGGATGTGAAACTATGGTAAATGCATATATTACATATTCTTTGATACTTGCTGAGGCATCAGAGAACTGTGCTGTCTTAGAGAAATTCATGGAAATTGCTGTCTGCACTCTTGGTGTGGGTACATAGTGAAAATAAGATCCAGAGAGAGAAGACTACCCCCTTCCCCCTTTGATTTACAGCATTAGCATCTCTTTCATTTCTATTGCTCAGATGTGCAGTTATATATATGATGGTGCCAAGCCTGAGCCCTGTATATTCCTGCTGCTCTCTGAGGTCTAAAGGCTTATCAATTGTTTAGTGCAGATTAGTTGGATATGACCATGGATATCTGGTCCAGCACAGATGTTGTCTGTGAATCCCAAGAATAATGAAACAATAGGCACTGTTAAGTTAAGGTCTCAGCATTAGATTCTCTTGGTAGTTTGCTGTCTCTAGAGGTGAAATTTGAGAATCAAATATTCAATAAAAGAAACTTTTGTAGAGGCAGACTGTGCAGTTTCTGATGAAAACAAGTGGCTGTGATCCTATTGATCAATTCCAGGCTCAGGTATAGACTGAGTCCCTTTCCCATACCATCCTAACAGGTAACAGAAATACAGTATGAAAAGTGATTGAAATTGCCCTATCTCCAGTCATTGCCTTCAAATCTGACAGAAAAGACAGCAGCCTGAAGGTCCTTTGACTAATTTGAAAGCTGTAAGCAGTTACATCAGTCAGCTGTGTCATGTGGTAGCCAAACATGGCTAGTGTTAGCAAATAATGAGTTGTGTTTGTTGTTGTGGAGTTAGTTAGTTTCTATGAGATCTCAATCACTTCACACAGGACACAATCTATTGCTGAGCTGTAAAAAGTGAGTCCTGCCTCACTGCACCCTCACACTGCCATGGCATCATTCTGCTGATACTTCCAGTGCTAAATATAAGTTCAGGCTTGAAGAATTAGATCATACTCCCTAACTTTAGTTTCCTTTTCATCACACTAGAAGGTGTGTCTTGCTTAAGTACCTGGTTAAATATCTCCTGGCTGTTCAGCAAGGACTGTTGGCAAAGCATCGTAATCTTACATTTTCTTTCATCACCATTAGGGTATAAATTAAATTGTAGAGCACATCATTCTTAACTACATGAAAAAATAGGCCTCATAGTGAAGGGCATCATCAAATGTTTGCAATTAAACACATCATCTGCCCTTGCAGTGATAGTCTCTGAACATCCTGCATTTAGAATGAGCTCCACTGGAAACAGCACGAGAAAAATGTGGCCACCACTCCTAGGTCAGGACAAAATACCAGTACTCACCATTCCCAAGATGTCTTCCTTAATCCCTATGATTAAGTACATGAATTTATCCACCTCTTCTCCCTCCATCTCTTATCTCCTGTTTGTTTTTGTATCAGGAGCCACAGTGACTGGGATTGAACCTTGGTAGGCATGAAAGGTTGTGTCCTGTGTGGGACACACACAGGGATTGTCACAGTCTCTTCACACCAAACAATCATATTAGGTGGCACTATTATAAAGCTGTTTTAAAACAAGAAACCCCTCCAAAAAAAACCCATAAAGACAGTTTGTATCTTTCAGTACTCAAGCTGAAGCATCTTCCAGTTTGACTCTAACTACATAATAATAATGCACTAGAAATATAAGATTAAAGGCTAAGCACCCTTTATTACCTGAAAAGCTTAAAAATACTCTGTATCTTTTAGATGTTTCTTTTTAAAGAAGTTGTGCTAATCAATTTCTTCTCAAAGCACTTGAGTTCCTAGCAGTTTCCTAAAACTGGAGAGAAATTTCTGTTCTTTGTAAGCTAGATCAGTCTCTGAAGAGCCTTATAAAAATAAAATAGCTTAAGGATGAAACAGCAGTAAGAAAGGAGCTCCATCTACCAATTTATCAGTCTATCTATTTTCTAGCCCTATCTATCTATAATGGTTAAAAGTTTTAAAGGACACTAAATTTAAGTATTTTATATTGCTTTTCATAAGGGCATTTCAATTTATCTCTATTCCTTTGGAAAGATGAATATTGTCACTGCACATTGTAGGCTTGTGTTGGCTAAAAGGAGTCAGGGGCATGACAGCATTTATAGAAGGCATGAGCTCAAATGTCACTAGAGCATCCAAAAATGGATGAAGCATCACCCAGTCACTGCCATCTGTTGAGTGTTTCATGACAGCTGTATCTCCTGCCCAGAGCTGCTGCAGATAATCATGAAAGGCACAGAGGAAGCACACAACAGTTGTACAGAGAAAGGGGAGGGGGGAATTCCACTTTAAACATTGTTTTTAATTGCACCATAATGATTTTTTTAACAGACACCATGGTATGTAGCTTAGGCTCTGGCCTGAGTTAAAGCAAACAATAAACCACAGTGCAGCTGAAAAGCATTTGAAATTTCCTCTACAAAAGGTTTTGTCCAGGCTAAGTATTTAATAGTGTTTCTCCCAGAGACTTTTGCCCTAAAGATACTCCTGATACAACAAAAGAAAAAAAAAGAAAAACAAAAAAAAACCAAACAACAACTAGAAAAAACACCCCACAAAAAAATAACCAAACAAACAACAAAAAAAACCCCTGCCTCAACTATTGCATCAATAGGACTATCAACCCAAATATTCTTGTTATTGACTTTCTAATGGGAATGTAGGGTTTTTAAACTTTTTTCCTTTTAGAGAGGAGGGGACTTTTGGCCGTGAAATTTTAGGTCCTAGAACTGTGAGGTGAGCATAAACTAAATGCTAGCTGAAATAATACATGACTGTGGAATAGAGTAAAATCATTCTGTCTTTTCTATCATTTACCCCAGTGTATGGATCCACTTTCTCCCCCAAGGCATACAGAACTGCCATCTGACTTTATTGTTTCTGATACAAACTTTCATAAACTGGGGAGGCTTCCAGATGAACTGGAAACCTGGACATGGAATCAATGGCACAGGCAGTAGCAAAGGGTAGGTGTCACTGCAAAGCAGAGTCTTTGATGTGAAAGCCTTCCCTTATCCTCTTATCTAACCCTTGCCTTCCCATAGCCGTGTCTCATATTGTTCTGTCACTTCAGTGTGTCAGGGTTGCTGTTATTACAGCTCTGGGTTACCCAGCAGATGTTGCTGTAAAGTGGTACAGCACCAACAATGGGAGTTCAGTTCATCTCTTTGCTAATGCTAATAAAGCATACTGCTTGGCATGTGGAATTGCTTAAAGATCCCTAACTTGGGAACATAGCTGAAGTTCAGCCCTGAGACTTGCACAATTTCAGGTGACTTTACATGTCTACAACTTTATGGGCAAGTTCAGATTGTGTTAGATGAACCTCAGCACCTAATTTACCTGATATGTTGCTAACATGACTGTTACACGTATAGGGGGATTAGATCTTTATGATTTAAAAGTAAATTATGGAATGAAAATTGTAGCAAAGAGCTGTGCCTGAGTCTGGAGCAGCCTGAGATTATTCAATAACTCAATGGGTTGCTGATATGGTCAAGCCTCAAAAGATTATTTTTTTTCTTTTGTAAGAACAAGGGAGGCTATGATTGCTGCCATGTAGCTCAACAATGTCCTCAATATCTCTAAAGAAATGATCCCTCTCAGATCCAGATAACAGTTGACCATGTAATCTATCAAAAAAAAAATTGCCTTGAAGACATACAAGCCAAAGTTCACTTGTAGTACTGGTTCTTCTTTTATTAATCCCAGAAAGATGTCAGGCTGTAGTATGGCTGCAATATACTTTAGAGCAGCTTTGTTTCTTTCTTACATCCGTTCAAACACTAATAAGATGAGGAAATATGTAATTAATTATAATATGAGGAGGGGTGCCAAAGGCCATGACTTGCCTTTGTGATGCATTGCTGCATATCTGAACTGCTCTGCTAGTTTAAATACCTTACACAATGTTAGCCTTATCTGCCAGCTAGACTCTGTTGCTATTTTGAAGTAGGAGTGGGTAGGAGTTATTTCTGAGATGTGTGTGATTCCATAGTGTTGGGTTACACTTGAGAGAAAACGACATTTCAAATACATATATGTGTAAAATGTACATTAAAGCAGTGCACCTTTAAAATACCAGTTCTGCTTCTAGGTCAGTGGGAGGCTCTGGCTTACTGCTACATTAGCATTTACAAAATTCTTTGGCATTTATATCTTTTTATTTTACAAGTTTACTCTGAAAGAAGCTAGTAAAACAAAACATAGGTCTACCCTCCCCCTGAAAGTCACTTTTATGTTTCTTTCTTTCTTAACATGGCAAAGTGGTTGTAAAATGTACTCTTGATTCTTAAATAAAACAGCATGTAAGTAGGATGGGTATGGGAAGTGGGCCCCTTTCTTGAGATTTTATAGACCGCACAGGACCTCAAACAGGAACAATGATGCTAAATGTAGATTTATTTTTTTAAGGGTTTGCACAGAGCGCTTCATATTACTAAGTAAAGACAGCAGATACTTCTAAAAATTTCTAAGGAACTGTTAAGTCAAGGAGAACTATTTCTTAATAATGAAACTTATGTTCAGTTGTAGTGTAGTTAAGGAAGAAATGGGTGGTTGCAGAATAGTTATTCAGATTCCTGTGAAACTTAACAGGGAAGGGGATTGCCCCTCTAAGAAGAATAGGACAGACCATATAATTCGACATCTGGGATCTAGGAAGACCCCCAGTTGAGGGTACTATTGAAATTCAAAACCAAGAAAGAAGTGTGTGAGGGTGAACCCTGCAATAGCTGCAATTGTGATGCCTGCCTTGTTTATGATTAAAGCTGATTAAAAATGCAAAAAGTACATTTCATTGTAAAAAACAGCCAACTGGAAGAGAGGAAAGAAAAGGATTTAGGATTCAATTTTGCAATTTTTAAATCCAAGGATTAAATGTGGAAAGGAATAGATGTGCAGCATTTTGAGGATTGGGGTTTTTGTTTAAGACTGCAATTGTGTGCTCTTTTCTCCAAGGTAGGCGAATGTTAAGTACACTGTGATGCTATTGCTCCATGCTTCCATGCTAATAAGGCGTGCTTCCCACAGTGTGTGACAGAAAGGATGAATACCATGCAGTGCTAATGGTTAATTTGTAGTGGCATGTGTGTTCCTTGGATGTTTGTGAAGTTTCATGATTCACCATCACACAATTGAATCGCTCCTTTTTTTTAAAGATATAGCGATATGTAATGAGATGAAGCAATGCTGACAGGGTTTTTGAAAGATACATTGTCCTGCACAGCCTATTCACTTCGTAATAATACCCCTTAAATTTGTTAATTTCTCACGATTTGGGGGCTAGAGTGAGTCCTCGTCAAATAATTTCACTATTGACCATGGTTTAAAATGTTAATTACTGTGGAATTTGTCACAGATAGCATCAAACCACGGTGATACTAATCTATGTCATGGATTTGAAACTCCTTTGGGAAGCTCATATTTAGACTTACTGCTGAGTGAACATGACTGCTAAGATTAGAGAGGCCATGGACAGTGAGGAAAAGCAGTAATGCTCCTTCTGAGTAGAAAGTAAACAATAGGGTGATTGTCTGCTTACACATTGGGGCTAAACAGCCCAACTGCTGAGAAGCTCTAGGTAAAAAAACCTCCTATCAGCAAGGAGTCTTGATGTTTTCTTCATGGAGCTAGATGTTGTCAAGGATTCAGCTGAGCCACCCTAGTGAGTGTACAGGAAGCAAAACAGGATATTCTTGTATAGGCCCTGTTTTGTGTAATTATGCAACACTTGAACTCTTGTGTATATTCCAGAATGGATAATACACCTCTAAAAGGATCAGCAGCAACTGGTGACTGAAATATTATGAAAAGTGCTCTTGATTGAAATCAGTGTATTTACATTTTCAGTTATCTTTGGTAAGGATTGTTCCACCTCGATGCACCCTCAAAATTAAGAAATTATTTTCACCCTGTTTCATTTCCTGTGTTTGTTTCTTTTAACAAGCAATCTAAATAATTTCCGCTGCCTCTTAAAAAGGAACAATAAGGGGAATGATTAGGAAAATATCAGTACATCAAATATCCTCAGATATTTCTCAGGGATACGCTGTATTTGATGAAACACAGACAAATTCTCAGAGAGGCAGCTGAGCTCATGGCCAGTGACTCCCAGATCTGTACTGGGGGGTCTGGATAACCCAGAAAGTTCTGGGATGTGCAGTGAGGGTTTTGGGTCCCAGTGTGTAATCCAGGAGCCAGAAAACACTGGAAGCTCTGGCTGGGCATGCACGTGTGTATCTACATAAGTGCACTATCTGCATAAGCAGTGTGCTGGGTTTATTTAAATGATCTCTTTCAATTAGAGTCTCTTTTGTTCTGTTTCTGTAAATAAAAACCACATGTTAACTTTTGAATAATCTCTGGTTTTAATAGCCTGAACGCTGCCATGTCCTGTTTGTACCACAGATAGTAATGAAACTGCTTTTATGAGTAAGAATCAGGGCTGACAATTAGAAACTAAGCTTTGTTTTCAGCAATAAGTTTGTGTTTTGTTTTTGTGTTTGGGGTTTTCATTTCTTTGTGTGTGTCTGGCAATAACGGTACTCAAAGAAAAATTTTTGGCTAATGCAAAGTGATGGACATCCTTCTGTGGTCTGTGGATTATAGCACAAGCACATTTTTTTCCATCCCCATAGAAGATCACTCAAAAAGAAATCTGTCCTCCCCAAAACAGAAGAGAAAAAGCCTCCAGATTCTTTTTTGAAATAATAGCAGTAACCCCATGTTACATTTTCCTTGTTTTCTAATTTGTATACACAAACCCAAATTCTACTGCTGAAACAATGACTGTCAACGAGGTTGTAAGAGGGCAAATGATGGCAGAATATGGCAACTGATTTATAATTTTTTTCTGTTCTCAGTCTTCAGTGTAGCTGCCTTGATCTGTGCTTATACAGTGTCAGTTCATAGTGTGGAAGTCAGAGGGAAAATCACTTGAGTTCTCATATCCCACTTTTGTTCCATGGGGGGCTATAACCTGCATCTTTGCAACATTTTTTTTTTATTATTTTTGAGAGGAATGGAACTGCATTTATTTTTTTTTTTTTCTGAAAAATGAAATAAGTAATATTAGAACAAATGGAGCAGGCACAAAACACGAATGTCTGCCATCTCCATAGCTCCAGGAATATTTTAATGGTGAAGATTTCATGGAATTATTAAGCAGTTTTATGTATCTCTCCTCAGTGTTTCTTAAACAAAAATATCAGTGGAAGAAAAAGATTTTGTTTTTAATTAAGAGGGTGGTGTATTTTTTTACTGGGGTGTCAGCAAGTGGTGATTTCAGTGCAGGGGAAGGAGTACGACCACATGGCTGGGAACAAAGCAGGGGGGTGAGGCAGCTTCCCCAACCAACAGCAGCAAGCTGTCAAACTGGCTCAATTGTCATGTGAAATCTCAGCCATGGCAAGGATCTGCACAAGAAATCTCTGGTTTTTTTTCTTCCTTTTTTTTTTTTGTTTATTTGTTTTTTGGTTGGTTTTTTTTTTTTTTTTTTTTTTTTACTATGCTTTTTGCTTAAAGAGTAACAGTTCTGTTAAACTGAGAAAACGACAATTTTAAAGTGTTCTGCAGAACCCCTGTAAAGGTATGCATAAGCAGTCTGATTGTGGCAAAATGAGGCTGGGGTTTTTTCTTACAAATATTATTGAATTTGGGCTTTTTTTTTTCTTCCTTCTAATATGTTTTTTGTGCAATCTTTTCTTTTTCATATTTGTCCTTTCTGTACTTTTCTGTCAGAATTTGTTTGTTTTTCCTCCTTTGCTGCTCTTCATGGATAAGATTTAGACAGTTTCCTCGTATTTGCTTATTCTCTGTGCTTTTGTTTTAATTGTCAGCTTTCAATATCCTAGTGTAAACTTTGTTATATTTCAAAATCTTCTATTTCTTGATGTTCTTGCCCTAGATTTATATTATTTCATAACTCTTTCCCAGAGTCTTGACTTCTTATTTATTTTGTGTATTCTAAAGAAAACTAAGCTTCAAAATGCTTAGGAGGTATGACCACCACCACCAAAATAAATTAAAAATTAAAAAGAACTATAGATACAAAAGTACTTTTTTCCTTTTTTTTTTTTTTTTCTAGAGCTTTACAGTCCCCAGATTCTTTGGAACTAGTCACATCATTTTGAGTGTTTTAGATGCCACTGTCTATGTTTCAGCAATACGTTACTTTCAAGAATTTTGGGCTTAAAATGTGGGTGAGAATAGCTGGGGGAGGGTGTCATGATCTTGGCCAAATTTAATTCTGGGGCATAATAAGAAGCTTTCTGAACAAAATTTTAATTTGTTCTCAGTCAAGCACAGCATCCTGAGATATAGTGTAAATTATGGTGAAGTCTGTACTCTAATTACTTTTAGAAAGCTTTAAAAAAGCTTACCCTCCCTACCCTGTTCTTCCCAAATGTCTCTGGAACAGCTATACTGGTTTATATCCAACTCTTAAAGTCATTGTCACTTCTTGGGGTGCCTTTTCCCTGTCCCCAGTGTCAGCCCCATGTCAGCAGCTTCCCCTGAGTGCTATCACCACAGATTCCACCCCTAGGTGTGGTGGACAGAGTGCTTTGAAAAGGTTAATCAGCAGCATTCATTAATAACTAGGTAACAGTACCCAGCCTGCGGGCTGCTGGCTGTTGGCAAATAGCTGGTGTGGTGCAAAGCTTGTAGTTTTTGTTGGACTGGTTGAGTGCCTTGTTGCCAGGCTGGAGGAGGAGTTTTGGAGGAGTTGGGCTGGGTGTGTTGAGCAAGAACAGTCATGGAGCAGTGCTGCCGGCACCTCCAGCCCTTCCCAGGGTTCACATCCCCACACTGAGCTTCCTTGCAGGAATTCACTATTTTAACAAGAATAGCCTTCCTAGCCATCCTGATTAGCTCTTGGAGTGCTTCCACTGGTGCTGGTGTCCAGCCTTGCCAGGCTGAAACTCAGGAAAATTCTCTTGATTGTCAGTAGTGTTTTGGCGCTTTCCAGCGGCTCTCTTTCATGTGATTAGAAACATGGATAAACTCTCCAAGGGCTTACTGAGAAAGACACAGAGAGGAGATCAATTTCCAAAGGTAGGGAAAAACTCCACAGCACGCCCTTCAGCAGTAGCAGAGCCAGTCTCCATCTCAGCAGTGTCACTGTCACGGGTGAGCAAAGCTCCACAAAACTCAAAGAAGGAAGGGTTTGGAGTCAGGCTAATCACTGGGTTGATGGCTGAGGTTGTGTCCTTTACATTGCTGACTAATGTACTCTTCAGACAGAACTTTGTACCATAGACTTGGCCTCAGGTTTTCCTGCTTTAATATCTCTGTCAAAAAGGTGCACGTTCTTCATACATCTTTGTATATCCATTGCATTTTCTAGGTTAGACAAAATATTATTTTTCTAGCTGGATTCTATACTAAGATGAAAAACAAAGCAAAAAAAAAAAAAAGAAAATTACAAACTTTCCGTCTTTGTTCGGAAGATAACACACCACGCTAACAAAAAAAAAGAACAGAATAATTTTTTTGAGGCCATATAATTACAAAAATAATATTTGAATTAGCTTTTAGGATTTTTAGCCTTAGTGTGTCAGACTGATATTTGTCAAGCAGGCTTATGGCTTACTCCAAGTGATTTTAGCAGCTCCGGTGGGGCTAGTTATGGTGTGAGTTATTACTCAGCGTGAGTAAGGAGATCAAACTAAGCCTAGATATGGTCAGAAGGAAAGAGGGTTTTGTCTGATTTGTCTATGATAGATCTGCTCTGCTGCTAACTCCCTGGTCTTTCATTTAGTTGCTTTTTAGAGACTTTTGTTTAGACTTACAAGGAGTCCTGAGAGGACGATTGAGCTTTTATGGGTTTTTTGCAGAGGCAGGAAGAAAGAATCAAGTTGCTGGTTTTCTGTTATTGTTGATTTATTTTCTGCTTATCCTGCAAATATTTCTTTTTGAAATTTATTTAAAAAAAAAAAATAAAACCAACAAAACAAAAACCCCACACAACCAAGTAATGCAAATTGGGCTTTGAGGAAGTAAGATGGTGAGCTTCAAGGTTGATCTGAAGATAAGGATTTCCCAAATATACAACGACATTATGATCAGGTCTTGCAGCAAGGAGGGTTATAGCTTTTGTTCACTAAAAGAACTGATTTTCACGTGAGCTTGTCTCAGTTTAGAAAGGTTTACTATCTTGAAAAATCAGATTTTTTTTTTTCACAAGATGTTATAAAAATGAAACTAGTATAGATTGTTAAAGTTAGTGAGCCACTTGCTGGGCTCAGTGGTACAAAACGAACCTGAAGGCTTCCTTTAGGCAGCCTCAGGGTCCAGATTCTGCTTTGCACAGGGAAAGCTCCTGCCCAAAATCCAGCTGTGCCTATGGATGAGCCCCTGGGACCAGCTCACAGCAGGCTGGGCTTTCCTAACTCACCCTGCTCTGGAGAAAGCTCCAGTTCTGGCAATAGGAACAGCTTCTCTTCACCAGAAACTGTCTCTTATTCTCTGGTATTAAATAGTTACAGCAAACCAGAGAATCTGTGCTGCAGGATGGTCGGAAGAATTTATGGCCTTGGGAGCCGATGGGACTGAGTTTGCTCAGGAGCATGCCCTTAGTTAGAGTCCTGCAGCAAAAAGACCTAGAGTTGAGTAAGGAAACTCTCTCAGGGATTTATAGTATTGATGACTGTAACCAAGCCTGGCAGCCCTTGGATCTTACAGCTCTCCCTGGGCCTAATCAAAGGCCATTGACGTAAACTAAAACATTTGACTTCAGAGAGCTGTGGATCAAACTCTGCGTCTGCTCTGACTGGGTTTGCCTTCCCCTCAGACACAACCTCACTTTAAATTCTTTTCTTCTGACAGGCCTGTAGCCTCATTCCTCTCTCTTAAGCTGGGAGGGCATTTCACAGCTCTCTAAAATGCCCAAAAGTGACTTTCCCCTTCTCACGGTGCCGTTTCACATTGTACCTAAATCAGTGTAAGTTGCTGGCCAATCCCAAAAGTCCCATCCTTGTTTTACTGATACCAAGTTTAAAGATCACATAATCATGACAGTATGACTTGACATAAAATTTACCCTGTCCAACACACATCCCCTCTGTGTCGTTTGTGTCCTTCCACCACCTCAAAAAAAAACCCAAAAACAACCAAAAACCCAAAACCAAACCACCAAACCCAGAATTCCACTGTCCTTTCAGCAGTTTTCCACATTTGCCATGGATTAGTGTAATGTGACACTCTGCCATGAGTCTTGAAAACTCTGCCAGGGGCATTACATAAAAGCAAAGTTAATTTGCATTAAGGCAGAGAAACTAGACAAAGAAAACATTAAGAAGAATTCAAATGAAAATGATACCAAATGTATTATTACCAGCATACAAGGCCTAGTCCAGAAGTATTAATTAGATACTGATCCAAAGATAATGGTTAAAATGGATATTACAAGTGTGAAAGCTACCCTTAATTTATGTTATTATAATTAATGTGATTCTCCTCTTATTTTTTGCTCAACTCAGTTAGCTGTCAGTCAACATTTAGCATCTTGTTGGAAAGACTTAGTTCTTAATTTTCAATCAAATATTCCCAGGACACTGCAGATCTAATGTCACACTAAGCAAGGAATGTTTCTCCATTCTTTCCTCTTTCTCCTATAGACCTTGGTGTTTCCTTTCAAGTCCACAGTCTATGTTAACAAGGTAGTTTTTACTGCATTCTTTTGCCCAGACATTGATGTGTAAATAATTTTAGATTTATATGATTAGCTTAATTTTTTCTCTTCACTTTAGATATAAACTCATTTAAATTCCATTCTTTTAATTTAGATGGTGTAAATGTCATCTGCTCCCATATTATTCCAATTTCAAAGCATACACTTGAACCTCCCTTAAAGTCTTGAATTATTTTACTTTGGGTATGCATGTTTTGAAAATAAAGACTCATAAAAGAACTACAATAACTATAATTAACCTCTAAATTTCAAGATGGCTTCATACCCCTGTTGGGAGTCTAAGCAAATGCTCTGAGTTTCCCTAGACACAGTAATGTGGATTTCTCCCTATGTGTTCTGTCTTCTCCATGGCTTGGAAATTAAAGCTGTGTCTTTAGCTGTTAGATGTGCAGCATATCTTTCTGAAAGATAAAGTTTATATCAGATTCAAGCTACCCAGCTGTTTCGGAGCTCTCCTTTTATGCCAGGTTTTTGGATTTTTTTTTTTTTTTTTTTGAGTAGAAGCTGACTTGCATATTAAAATTCATATTAATCGTAAGTTTTAGTGATACTTAGTAGTGGAGGCATTATTCTTTATCTTACAGTCTGGTTTATTATTCCAATGTTTTTAGTTTGAGAATGTGTTCAAATTCCTATGGCAAAAATCACTGAAGAAATAAGAAGAAATGGATGAAGAAGAATTCATTTTGAAAGCTGGAGGTGAAACAATTACCCCCATAAAGCCCATGAGCATTCTGACTGCTTCCTTGCAATGAAATATCTTATATTTGCCAGTAGTTTTCTAGTGGAGGCTTGATCTGCTCTGATGTAAATTAAATGTGTGATGTAAGAAGCCAAGTCACTTAGGAATTGTCACTCTGAGCAAAGGAGCTGCTAGAGCCTTTTGGAAAGGATTCCCAGGTGATGAGAGAGATCTGCAGTTTTCAAAGCCCCCAAGAAAGAAGCAGGTTTTTTACTTAACATATTTTTTTTCACTTTCTACTTTCTGTGTCGGCTGTGACCAGCACAAGTCCTCCCACTTTCATCAGGGAAGGCAGAGGTTTGGTTTTTGTGCTGTGTGACATAGCTTCTTATTCAGGTAAACAGAAAAATATATTGTAATGTCTTCTGATTAATTGGTTGAAAGAAGCTGAGTTCCTTGCCACTCAGATCCTTTTGAAAATCTCAGTTGTGTGGTATTTGTGCACTCATGTCTCTGGAATGTAACATCAGTGAGAAAAGGCTCTAACTCAAGAAAACATTACTTACTATCACTCTTCCTTGAGAATTAGCTATTCCTTTGTCTTACTTTGTGAAGTAAATTAATTCAAATAGGGATTTTCTAGCAATACACTGTTTAAAAAATACACGGGTGGACTTAGAAGATCAGAGAATCTCTATCTGGGGTATAAATGTGTGGGAAGTGTAAAAGTTTTCCTTAGTTTTCTTTATTTTTCAGGTCTGGAAATGTCTGTATAAATAGAGTAATCTCAATGTTTACTCATCTGTCTGGGACCTCCTTAGACAAAAACAGCCAGGGAAACACCAGGGCTGGTGGGAAACCAGGATGAGACCCAAAAGGGTTTAAAACCCCAAAGGTTTTATTTCTTACTTCTCATCAGCAAGTGATGTCCAGACATTTTCAGAAAGCAGGTCTTCAGTACAGGGAGTGGTTGCTCTGGAAGGCAAATGGAAATAACAAATGACCTTCCTTCCTCCTCCTTTTCTTAGCTGTTATATCTGAGCTTGTATATATGACCAATGTCATATGGTATGGAATATTACTTTGGTCACTTATTTGAGGCCTTTGAGGAGGTCTGACAGTATTTTAGAGTTATTATTAAAGCAAATTAAAAGCAATGTACCACTCACTGGGCACCAAAATGTGAGGTTTTCAGACCTCTGGTGCTCTATGGCACCAACTCCAGAGCTCTTGGCCCTTACTTTGTTGGGTTATCTTAAATAAGCAAAGCAGCTAAGAGTTAAAAAGGTTATTTATTACAAAGCACATCAGTCTCAAAAGGCAATGGCAAAGCAATGGCAAATGGCAAGAGCAAATGGCTGAAAGCCCTGGCAAAAGCCAAAGGCTAAAAGCACCAACTCTCCCCAACACAAACTCTTAGAGAGGATTTTTCCAACAAGCTAAGATGCAAACTTGGACCAGCACTCCTTAACCTGTTACAATTCCAGTTTTTTAACACACCAGGTTAAGTATAGAACTACTCATACACCCTATCCTGCTCTATCTAAGAAATGTCAGCAATATTCTTACTACAGCTCTATTATGTCTAAGCACTGTCTGTAACTGTGGGCCTGGAGCCTCCACTGAAGATATCAGAATGTTTCAACCTTCACTAAAACTTGTTCTGCTACTCTGGCATTTGAAACCTTTCACTTACTAAAAGCATTAGAGCTCACCCTAAAATTACTAACTTACTTCTACTTAAACGTCTATTTATGTGTGAGTTGCTTAATATACCTCAACCCATCCACAGGCTTTAACTCAATCCCTGCACTCTGATTTCTCTCTGAAGAACTCAGAGACCCCTGACTCACTGATTCCAACAACCAACAATTTTCCAGCCCCCAGTGTGAAGCAGAGCCCTGTGAGGGCTGTGCTATCCATCTGAGCCAGACCTAAGACAAGATGTGAGCTCTGTAGGCTCAGCACCAATTTGACATTCAGCTCCAGATATTAGGACATCCAACTCTGCCGACCACGTGCTGTCACAAGCTCCCTGTCAAGTTCCCAGCTTTTCTCTTTCCCACTGATATCTTTTCTCAGAATCTGGGGAATGTAAATAGATGCTGTTGCAGAGAAAAAGCAAAGCCCCAAAGCCCCTTGCATTTCCCTAGGACACCTTTAGGCCATCTTTCACCACGTGCACAGAGATCTCTCCAAGGTCACAGCACCTCCAAAATACCAGGGCTCCTGCCATGCCAACACCAACCACTTGAATTCTTGGCTACATCACTGAGGAAAAACTTGAACTAGTGACTTCCCTGTCATGTGCAGTGTGGGCCAAACATGCCCTCATAAAATCCAAAACTTTGTAATCAAATCCTAGAGGCTGTTATGTCCTGTGGGCTATGGCCCTGGCCTGGGAAATTTATGACCTAGGTTCAGCTTCATATTCTGCCAAATTCAGTGTGAAAACTCCTCAGAATAGAGCATAGCCAGCAGGCTACACTGAGTATCAAAACTGCTTTAATACTATTTTGTTTCTGCATATCTTTGGCTTTTTATGTGCTCAAAGCAGAGCAACAAGTTTAAAAACCTGAAAAAAAAAGATTTTCTATCTTCCCATCAGTTCTAATTATGTGACCTTTCTCAAAACAGGTTCTTTCCTTCTCAGAAGCCATGGTAGTGGCTAAAGACATAGAAACTAATTTTCCCACACAGCTAATTCTATTGCTGAAAGACTCAGATTCACTTTCAGTAATTTCCACTTGATTCTACATGTCCCCTGCTGAATAAATAAGCAAAGGAGGTATCTTCTGTGTTAAAAGCTTTTCTATATCTCCTTATTTACAGGGATATGGAATTAGTGTAACATTTGCCTTTCTCAGAAATAAAAGCCTGAGCCAGAAGATTTGCAAGTTGCCTTGTTTTCACTCTATAAGAAAAAATTCTCAAAACTCATTCTGTGAGTGTAAAAGTGCACATGAGAGCACATTTTGAGATTTCCCAGTGTATTTTTGCTTTTTTACCTGATTCCCCTGAGTCTTTTGAATCCATGTGTTGCATTCATAACTTCTAAAAATCCTTCCTTTGAAAGATTGCTTAGGTTTCCTCTTTCTTTTAATATACTAAAGTAGTTTGTTTTGGGGTTTTTTAATTACCTTTATCCCAATGTGTACTATGAGTGTACAAAAAGCTCTATCAGCTTCTTTCTGTTTGCAATTTTATTGTGAGATGGTTGTTCCCAAAGCTATCCTGAAATTTCTCCCTCAAGACTAAACAAAATTTTCTCATTAGGTATAGAAGGGTACTGTTTATTATCCAAAATTAAATATTCCCAGGAGAAATACTGTCTCCTATTCAGAATACTGCATTTTATCATCCTAAGAGAAAGGCATCCAGTCTCTCTTCTAGCTCATATTGTAAAAAGATAAGCTTAGTCATGGAGCTGTTTCACAGAATCACAAAATACCCCATCAAAGGGGACCTGCATGTTGCCTTTAACCATTTATTCTATTCCATGCTTACTTCCTCAAGCACCAAATTTTAGGCAGGAGGAGGTAAGAAAATAAAACTGAACCTTGCACTGAGTCTAAGTTTCACAAGTCTAACTTTCCTTTGCTGAGGATCAACCAGCAAGGCAGGTTGGCTCTGGGCCTCTTCTGGGGTGGAGCAGCATCTTACATCTACCTTCTGTAATGGAAATTGTTTCCCACTTTGATAAGTGAGGGATATTTCCCCTTATTTCCAACTAACTAAAGTTGTAGGGTGGTAGAAGGGAAGGTGTAACTTCTAAGGGGTCCCCATTTTCTAGAAGGGGCACAATAAAATTACTGTCTTGTATTTCTTAAACATCTGTTCACAGATCATTAAAAAAAAAAAAAAAAAGAAAAGAAAAGAAGCAATAGTGATAGTGTATCTACAGCACAAAAATGCAAGCATAATCTTTAGCAAATTCTAAAGCCATTATGGTTAAGCTGCAGACATACACATCTCAATCACACTATCTTTTAGTGAAACAGGCTAAGCTTTCCTTCACTGTATGAACAGATAAAGAGTACTGTGCTTTTCTTTTGTTATTTAATCGTGTCTAAAACTGTAAAATAACACATTGAAATAAGTTATATCTGTTCTTGAATTATTAAAAAAAAAATCAGTGTTAAAGAAACTGGCCTCCACGGGCCTGTAAGTTTGGTGCTGACATGACTCATTTATATGGCCCATTCAAGCTAGATAATAAAAGAAAGTAGCTCTTTTTCTGTGTTGGAGATACTTGAAAAACATAATTTTAAAATAGCTGTAAGCATTAACCCTTGAGGAAATTTCTTTCTAACATTGTATTATTTCAAGCATGTAGACTTTTAATCCAGCTATTGTAGGCCAAAGCATTAAGGAAAGCTGTTGAACCTCAACCTCTCCTTTCTTCCCCACACTTTGAAAAGAGAACATTTCTAAATAAGTGACCATTGCCAATCTGAGCCAGAGGGCAGCATTCACCACCTTATGTATGGTACACTGCAACTTCTGATGAATCTCAGCTACTTTTTAACTCCTCTTTCTCTGTACAGTACCAATCAATGCATTTAAAAATGGCTTGCCTCATATGGCCTATTGCAAAATTGTTAAATGAGTTAAAGACATTGCCATTAACGTTCAGTTATAAATACATTTGAATTTTAAACTGAACATGTGCTACTTCTCTGCTAGAAGCTACCAGTGTTTTCTTGCAAAAACTATGCCACAGACCCAGGCATCCCATAGTAATAAAACTTGGGATTGAGGATGTCAAAGCTCTTTAAAGATGGTATCACTAGCTGAATTTGATTCATTAGCTACTAAAGAAGTTTCTTACTTGAGGCTGCACAGTGATCAAAACTGATGCAAGAATAGAGTTTCTCTGTCTTAGCTGGGATCTTGATTTAGTTCCTCCTTTACTACTCTGGGTATCAATTTCAAAATAAGCTTTTATTTAATGGTTTGGTTTTTTGTTGTGAAGTGGTTGTTCATTTTGTTTCCTTTGATAATATTAGATGTCTTCTATCTCAGCTTAAAATCAAATTTCTATAGCCAGTTTAGGCTGGAGAATTCCTTGAATACTCAGTTATTTGTAACTCCAGTTTCACACTCTCCTCCCCCATAACTATTACATTATCATTTCCTCCCAAAAAAATATTTTTGATCAGATCAGAAGTGTATGAAAGACTAGAAGATATTTCTTGGCTTCGAGACACATGCAAATCACTTATTTAAGAGAGAGCCAAAGATAAGATAAACAAGTTAAAAGGGAAAAAATAGTAATGAAACACTTGTCTGTTTAATTTGGGCAAAGAATAGGTCTGGAGTTGTTATTGAATATCAGGAGTGAGCAGAGGAGAATGCAGGAAAGGGAAGTGAATCAAAGATTATACAGGGATGGGGACACTTTGCTCTCAGTCCTGTTTGTGGAAATTTATCCATAACACCAAATCCTGGAGTACCTTTGGTGGATCTGGTGGGAACTTGCTTGCATTACCTGCAAGTCTAACATTTTCTGTGTTGATTTCCAATGGATGTCTCCAGATTTGAATGAGGATAGCTGAAAGTAAAGCTTGACCCGAATTTCCCAGATGATGATGAGGTTTTAACTGTGTTTTGTTTCACAGTAAGTGATGAGGGAGTTTTTATCTGCAGTGGCTGAGATCAGTTTGAAATCATTTGCGACTGACTACTGGCCATCACTTTGAAATTTAAGAGAAACCAAACATATTTCAGGAGATTTATTTCAATCACAGATAGAAAACAATGGGGTCCCATGGCAAGCTGGGAGTCTGCTCCTTTTAAAGGAGCACATGCCACTTCAAGGAAAAAAAAGCATGAAAGGAATCAGTGGTGTGCAAATCAAAATAAGCCCTTTGTCTTTCTCTCTGGATCCATGCTTGGGGAAGAATAGAGTGTAGGGGAAGAATTCAGACCTGTCTTTGTTCAGTCTCCAAAGGCAACTACATTCTCTCTGGATGAGAAAGAAATTTAGTTTTAATGGTGGTGGGAGCCTTCCTTTATTTTAATGATCAATACAGGCAGTTGGCAAAAATGCTCTCTTCAAATAACTAATTGTTGAAGATTAGGAATTAATTGGTTTGGGTTTAATGTTTTTTTGGGATTTGTTTTGTTTTTTATTGCTGCTCTTCATCTGCTACATAAGATTCATCAGTTTTTCACCTGCTCTCAGCCACCAAACTGAGTTTCTGGATTCTTTCTGGTCTTTGCTATTTTTTTAGATAAATATTGGTTCATTTCTGATGAGAAGCATGATTAAATGTATCGTGTTTTAAATTTTTAATGCTTGTAATGTTTGTATCTTCAATCCACAAATATTGTGTATTTTTTTTTTGCAGGTGACAGTACTCCAGTGACATCACCTTACCTGAAGCTGGCAGAATGAAACCTAATCTTGGGTAAGAGACCTATAAGTGATTGGAGGCACTACTGTGACAAGCATCATTTGATGGCTTTTTCCTTGCTGTTTCCTGTCATCCTTTCCTTAAGACATTGCTGATGAAGTTGAGCTGAAGGTAGGCCCCTCTAAATTTTTCATGTGCATTTATCTCCTGAATTAATGTTATCTTTGGCAATTTTCACTGGTTATCCAATGCAGAGCTGCTTGTCTGCCCTCTGAGCTTACAGGCTAGCTCAGGACCCAGGCTCAGATCACAAAACTGCAGCATGACATGCTGCCACTTAAGCACTTAATTATACCTAAGGAGACAAGGATCCACATTGTACCCTTTACAATAGAGCCACAAGAAAAAACAAAGCCCCAGTGCCTTGCTAAGCAGAGGGATCTTTGCCAGCACCAGGTGGTGGGAAGCATGAGAAAGTGAGTGGGGTGACTCCTGGCACAGCCAGTGCAGCCACAAGATTTTTAAAAATGCTGCTTTTGAGAGAGAGGCTGGTAGCATTTGGTGTCAAGGGGCTGGAAAGCCTTGTAGTCATTCCTGATGAACCATTTTCATTGCTCCCCCTCCTACTTGGATGATTGGAGTTCCCTGGCTACTGGGGTCTTGCATCCAGGTTTTGACAAGTGGTTATCTCCCTGCTTGCATCTGTTTATTCTGTGTTTGCCTGTCTGGAAGACAAAGTCTGGAAGGGTGCAACCAATTATCAATTATGCTATTAGGATTTTTCTGTCTGGTTGAGCTAATTTCTCCTGGAGTTCTACCAGTGGTCTAATTTAATTACTTTGTTTCAAATCCAGTTGTAGTGGCAAGTGCAGAGGAATACAAAACCATCAAATTCATCTATTTGCACAAACATATACTGTGTTAGTTTAGCATCATCAGTGATATCTGTACTCAGCTTCTCTTTTCTAATAATGATGGACAGTCTCTAAGTCATTGGGCAGGGGCAACTACTTTAATGGCAAATGTAGGTCTTGCAGAATTTCTGAGCTCTGTAGCTTCATGTAAGTTACAATAATACTTGCTTTCCTTTGAATACAAACACCATCCTGCTGTAACCTCATCTTAAAGACTTTTCTGTTCTCTTAGTAGAAGGAAACCTGCCTTTGTATAAGTTTATTTGGAGGATCAAAGTATGTTATATAAAATAATTTTCTGCTAGATAGGTGTAGCTGAAATGAATTGCTGGAATGCTTAGAGTGGATGAAAATCTGTATTCTGTATAACTACTGGCTGGTTGAGGCATTGTGATATGCTCTCCTGTGTCTCTGGTTTGAATTTATAGGAGAATAATAGCACCACAGTTGATGGCATACTGTAGTGGGACACTGAAGTCATGCTGCAAGGTGTTTAAGGCAGTAATAGAAAAATATCATTTTAAAGTAGAAAGGTGGGTAGTCAGTGCTTAGGGCTTTCCCTAACACTGATTTTGTTGTAGGTTATTTGACAAAATCACATGTTTTTAACTATTGAACAAAACATTATATGAAACAAGTATTTGTCTTCAGGAAAATGTATGTTATGTGTTTGAAGAGAGGTTTACTTTGTATTCTACAGATGCTGGACATGCAAATAGAGTATTTGCTTATAAATTCTTGTGGTCATTGAAGAGATTTTACCTAATTCTTTCTTTTTAAATGAAAAAATCTATGACAAAGACAAAGATTTTAAGCCGATGATTGGGATCCAAAGGACAGATAATGCAGACTCCCAACTGTGTTTGTAATAGTTCAATTCTGTAAGTGAAATATGTTCTCTATCTCGAAAAAGAATGAGAATAGGAAAGATGTTGTGTCAGTGATTCTTCAGATTTTCATTCTGTTGATCAGGGTTGAAGAAAATGTATTTCCATACACCCAGCTCCCCTTTTCAAATTTCCAGTCTCAGTTTTTTGTGTGCTCCATGGAGAGGCTGTATACAATTATGCCTTGCTAGTAAAACAAGATAAAATAATATAATCCCATTGCATTGTCACAGAGATAAAGCATATGGTAACTCATTGTTTTAGTTGATCAGCAGGGTGGCCTGGTAAAATGAATTCCCATCTCCTGGCTTTGGCTTATCTTCTGATTCCTGAGAGACACAACAAAGAAAAGTAACAATAATAATAGAAGTAGTATTTTTGCTTTCGTTTGATGTGAATATTGCAATAGTGGAGTCTCATGACAGAAAGGACAAATAATTGTGTGTACTATCAGAACATCAATGGCATCACATGCTGTAGTGTGACTCTGTTGAAATGTTGGACTTGTGTGATAATAACTACACAGTTATAATAACAGTAATAAAATCACATTGAGTATGCAATCACTTCTAGCCTGCTCATAATTGGTACCACACCTAAAGGTCCTAAATTAGGTCTGCTCAAGTACTAAACATGAATAGCATAAGTTTCTTCCCTAAACAACTCACATTTTTAGTATTTTCATTTCTGGAATGTACCATTCCTGTCAATTATTGGAAACATTTCCCCAAAAGAGACAAAGGCTCTGAATCTCATCTGCAAAGCTTTCTTTATGTATCCAAGGAGAGGAGTCAAATCATCAAATTGTTATTTTCTCAGAAATAAAAAAATAGGCAGCTTCTGCACTTTGTGTGTTTGATTTATTGAGAGTGGTTGTCCTCTCTTGGTTTGAGCAACCTGAAAGGACACACACAGCATTGTATCTTGCTTTGCATGGAAACACTGCCCAGCTTCCAGACAGGATTTTAGCTGAGGCCATACTGGTTAATTTTGTTAAAAGAGTCTCAGCACATTACTGATATTGGAGAATTAAGAGAGGTTGTCCTCTGTACGCTTTTTTCCCTGTTGTGCTGTGAAGGAAAAGTGAATTTCACAGGTACAAAATGTATTCGCCCACCTCTTTTTTGCACCCCAGAGACAGACTAGTGCACAGATCACTGCACAAAACCCCTCTGAGCCACGTTCAGGAGGGGCTGAATGTTGGACTAGGGCTCTGCATCTTTATTAGAAATTCTTGTTAAACACCCTAAATGTGGTGGGTATCACAAGACAGCATTCTGAGAACTTGCACAGAGCATCACAGTCGTGTCCAAAATCTGCCCAGCAGCAGCCCCCTCCCCTCCTCCACCCTTCAGTCAGCACCAGAGAGGGGCTGCCTCTAGGAAGGGCTTTAAAGATCAGCCTCACTGCCATTCTTTAGCTGGGAGGGGGGTTCTTGTGCCCTTCTGAGGCCACTGAGAAGCAGCAAAAGCTATATTCCTGAGCCTGTAATAGATGCAAATTGTGCAGATGAAGGAGAGGGAGCTCTAACAGCCGTTGAATGCAATCTGTGAACACTACTGTTTCATTTATAGTGATGCTACCTAGGCATTTGCACTTAAAAGGAACAATAAAGAGGTGTCAGAACAATCGCGAGGCTGCAGGATTTAAACTGCGGCAAAGACGATTGGAGCCATGTGAAATGTTGCCTGCAGAAGATCTGCTTTTTCCGTTAGTTTTTGTTATTACTGAAGGCTGTTCTAGTTCTCCTTGTTTTATGACACCGACTGGTTCATTTGCCTTCAAAGACTCAAGATGCAAAGAGGAAGGGAAACAAATTAAGTCAAAACTGCAACGGCTGGTGAAAACTGCACGATGAATGTCATGGCTGCTCTTTATTTGTCTATTTAGTTTTGAAGTAGCTTTGCTGTACAACTGGATGGCTGATTCACTAACTTGCAAGCTGCCTCTAGCAGGCAGCAGTAGAGTTTCTGTAATGTTTCAGTGTTATTCTTGCTGGCAGGACAAAGGGTTCATCCTCAATTGATGCAACCTTTGGAGGTATGCATATTACCCTGGTGAGGATCTGAGCTGCTGTTGCCTTCTAGTCTTTCTGTTTGAAATAGAGGTTTTGAAATAGAGAAGGTGAGCAATTGCACACTAAAAAAATTAAATAAAAATCTAGTGCTGTCAAACAACAGTTATTGATTAACAAAGAACGACGGGTTTGCACGTAGTGTCCCGTTAAAAGCACAATAAGCTGTGATTGTGTGCTGAGATTATGATTATCTGCAAGCACTTGCTGCTTACTGCCTGCAAATGTGGAAGCTCTGTGTGCCTAGGAAAAACAAGGAAACAGAGGATTTGTTGTACTGCAGTAGGTGTGTTCAAAGCCCTAATCCTACTGAACATGAGCAAATACCTCTTGAAAGGGAATATGGAGTTTAAAAAAATATATATTTAATTTGTACCAAAAAAAAATTGGAGTAAAGCTGTATAAATTTTAGGATATGATTGGCTTTGTAGCTACAGAAGATTAGGATGCATTAGAGGACCTGTTGTCATTCTGGATCTTCTAGACTTCCTATGGGACACTATTATCTGATTTTTATTAATATCAGTCATTTGAATTCCATTAGTGTTCAGAGACCCTGCTTTAGACTCAGCCATAGAAATGCAGCTGTATCACAAAGAGCTCACAGTTTAAACAGACAGGATAGGCAATTAGCAGGCAGATGTCCCACAACTAAAGAAGATCAAATTACTAAAGACCTTGTCATATCTTAATGTTAGTTCATTTTGTTTTTTACGTACCTCAGTGAAATGGGTAATCTGTAAAATAAGAACATGCTGGTCTCATATTTTGGCAAAGTTCTAGGAAAACTAATGATAGTGAAATGCTCTCAAAGCATTTTATTTGATATAAGTTTAAAGTAGTGATTTTTTAATATAATATGAATTTGAACTGTGTGAGTCTCTTTAGTGAGGAATGCATTTCCCAGGGAAATGCAGGAGGAGCAGCAAGACTGTTTGTTTTAATAGTTCTGTGTGTGGGTCTGGACATGTGAGTGAACAAGAGATCAGCATGGCAAAACGTGCCCTAAATGCTGTAAAGTCTTATACAATTGTGTCAGGCAGTAAACCCAAATGAACTTGCAAAGTCATGCACTAGTTCAATTTTGGAAAGGAAAACCTGGCTTTGAAGCCAACCAAATCAATCCCTAGTTCAAATTAAATTTGGAGTATCCTGTGAAGCTCCAATACACAACTCCAATAACAATCAGCACTTAAGGTGCAGGAAAATAGTGTTTCATTTAAAAGAAATTGAATAAGGATTACTGACAGAGAAAGTTTTTGATGCTGTTTTATCATTAAAGTCAAATTATAGCATTATTGTCTTAATCCCATATGTCTCAATCATCTCTCTCTCCTGTTTGTCTTTAATGCATGAAAAGCCCTGTGCATGGTTGGTCTTGTGTCTCCATCTCATTAAAACCTTGCCATGCAAATGTATCATAAGTGTTGCCTGAAGACTTCTGTCTCATGCAAAATTTAGCTTAAACTCTACTGGCATCAAATAATTTGTTATGCACAAACCTTCTGTTTGGTTTGCTGACATTCCTCCTTAGCTGGCTCTCATGGTGATTCATTATCTTGTGATATAGATTTCCAAGTATCATCTGTGTATTGATTTTATATCTTTAATAACCACTCCACAGAAGATGGCTCCACTTGGTGTCATTGATCGCATCAAAAATTCAAGGCTTACAGAAATACTAGAGGGCTAATTGGTAGCAGAACATTTCAGACTTAGTCTTAATACAGTCTTAATCTTCTGCACTAACCTGACTTGAAGATTTCCTTATTAAGGCTAAAAGGAAACTTGTGAATAACTGGAAATTACCTGGTGAGAACAGGTAAAATGTGGTAAATGGAGATAACAAGGGTTAGATCTGAAAAACAGCTCTCTGTCTCTTCCCCTTCACCTAAGTATCCTCCTTAAGGATGAAGCTGTACATAATTCTTCTAGCTGTGGAAAAAAATGCACGCTCACAACCTCACATTCTGTGCAGTGGGCCAAATGGCATTGAGTTTCTGATGAATCAGAGACAGTTATTAGGTTTGACAAGCTCAAAAATGTGTGCTGTAGGTCACTTCTTTCAAAAAGAAGTGATCAAAGAAAGGTAATTCAATCTTTAATTTTTTATGTAAAAATTAAGGACTCTATTTGTAAGCTTGCAGTCTTAGACAGTCAAGTTTTGGCTAGGTTTTAATCTAGAATATCTGAAAATGTGGGCCAGAACAACAATCTGAGAGTCTTTCAGTCTGTTTAATTTGCCTTAATGTGTTGTTTAAAGCTTCTATCTCGTTAGGTTTTTCAGCAATGTGGTTTGTCAATGACAAGGAGGTGGTATGTGTGTCCATATTTATTCGTGACTGTATTTTTTCACTAAGTGACACTTTTTCACTAAGATTTTTTTCCAGGATTTTGCACTTTTTATATTGTAAAACTTGAAAGTAACTGAAAATAAACCACACTGAGTTATGGGGAAGGGTTTTTTTTAGAAAATCCAGTGATAGACAAAGAATATGTAAAGACAGCAACATGTTAAAACCAGGAAAGATAATTTCTCAAAAAAGCTGCCCTTGTAAATTGTTAAAAAGCTGTTAAAAAAAAGTGTCTTCCAACAGCCACATGGTCTGTGGATTAAACATAGCAAGGCAGATTGTCCAGCTACTACTAAGAGTATCAATCAGGGCTACTCAATCAGTTCTTGCCAATAAAAGGCATTGAGACAGCACCAAGTCTGCTGGTTCAGTCAGACACTGCTGCCATCTGTGCAGTGGGAGCTGCCTGCTATGTTTCCTAAAAGATTAGAAGAACGTTAGAAACACAGGATCTCCCACAGGAATGTGAGAGACATCATATATCTGGGAACTGGGTGAGAATAAAAATGAAATGTGCTCACAGAGCAGGCTGGAACAACCTTGGTCCCTGTTGACCTCTGTGGTAAGCAGACCTCTTTTTCCACTAGACCCTATCAAGTCTGTCAGGTTAGCACTGGTTTCTTTATGAACAACCTAAATTTGGAGCTGGCTGTAAGCAACTCACATTATTCTCATAAAGTCCAATCAAAAACACATTACACGGTTAATGCATCCATACACCTCCGTGCCTTTATTATGTTCCTGTTGTCACTCTCAGACTGAGAGGAAATTGTTCACATCAACCAAATCTTCTCAAACAGAAATCTAGCAGCTCTTTTCATTTCAGATTTTTACTGTGTTCATCACTAACCTGACTGAGGAATGTATTGATGGAGTAAACCAATCAGTCAAGGAAATGCTGTCTCCTTATTTCCAGGGAGAGGAACAGAAAATATGAGGCCAGTCTAAACACTGCTTATTTACAGGGGTGAGCAGTGACTTGTAGATTTTTGTGTAGCTCTGCAGAACAATTTGTGAATGATTATATGTGAATACACTCCTTAGCCATCAGAATGACTGAGGGATTTATGGTTTGGCCCAGGGTAGGCTATGTGAAAAAGACAGTGACACAGATGAAATGTAGGCTAAATTTCAACTTTGTACTGTTCCTCTTATTTTAGAACTGGCTTCCATTAAAAAAACAAAACAAAACAGAACAAAACAAAAAAAAACCACCCAAAAAACCAAAAAAAAAAAAAAAACCAAAAAACAACTTTGTGAGCATTCAATGACATTTGTCATGGACATGGTATTTATTATGGACGTGTACACTACCTACCAATAAACAGAATTGGAAGATGCAATATATTGACAAAAATTTGCTGGCTGTGTACTTGTACCCAAATTCAAGTGTAAACACCTCTCCTCCTTACCCCCTAGTAGCAACAGAAGGCTCGTACCAGAGTACCAGAGAAAACATGGTTCAGATGTCTATTGAATCTCTACTGTTCTGTCCTCTTAAGATTTTTTCCATCTTTTTTTAATTTTTCTAACTATATTATTAAACATTCAAGGATGGAGAGAGGCAGTGGGCAAAAAAGCTACTGGTTCTTCCAGCAAAAAGGAAGCCCTGAACAGTAAAACCTAAAGAGATCACCCATTAGCTTTAATTTCTACTTTTTTTTTTTTTTTTTTAATTCCATTCATTATTTTGTTTTCAGAAAATTTCATGTTTTGAAAGAAAAGACCCGTGGCCTCATGCCTTAGTTACAGGCTACAGGAAAAAGGAAGAACCTCAAAGTATAACTTACACCTTTTATTGAGCACCATTCTTCAAATCTGTGCCTCACTTTGTCCACCTGCCAGTGCCCACAGTTCACGACACGTAGCTGGACACGAGGGTAATTCCCATTGATCTCAGAGGGAATTACATGCATCCTGCAGAGGGAGAGTAGGGCCCTCAGGTTTCACTGAATAGCAAATAGTCATGGAAAATCCACGGATCCTTTTCTTTCCCTGCAGGGTATGTTGGAGTCAATGGGAGTTACTTGTTAGATGCTGTGATGGGAAAAACTTACCCTTATAAGATAAAGCGGTCCATTCATTGTTGCATTTTGATTTTTTTTTTTTTTCCCAAAGATCCTAGTAATTAGATTTTTTTAATAGAAAATATATTATCTTCTGGCCTTCTTTATTCCACTTTACAATTAATAATGAAGCTAGCCAGAAGGAAAATGCATGCAAAACAAAAGCCCACAGAAGAAATGTGAGAAAACTGAATTTACAGAATTGCCATGAATTTAGTGTACAAGTTAACTCTTTGTGAAAGACTAAAATGTAATTCTCTAGAAACACTCTCTGCTCACACTAGATATCCTAACACAAACTTCTAGCATTGATTCTACTGATCTAAATAAGGAACTAGAATTTGGCAAACCAACACAGAATTTGACATCTGTTTCTTATGGCTTGAATTTTTAGACCGAGTTTCCATCAAATCAAAGTTTAATCCTGAAGAAGATTTTAAATATCCCCTTCACTAGCATATTATAACATTAGCTGAAGGAAAGGCTTTCTTCCCATCCCCCTGTCCTCTCCTACTCTTCCACCCCCAAGTGCTCTCCTTGAAAGCAGCAAAGAACTTAAGAAATCTGGGCAGTCTATCAGTTTGCTATGGTTCATTTTACCTAATCCAGACATCCAGCACAGCAGGGGGAAAACTGCTGTATCTAGTGAAACAAGAGCATGAATAATTAAAACTCTGTTATTAATGAACTTCCAGTCGTTATGTAAATGAAACTGATTTCAAGTCTAATTTGTCAGCCTGAATTCTTTTTCTGTTCTCCTTTTGTCTAGGACAAGAACTCATCATAATGGACTTGATAATAAAACACTGGCAGACATGCTGTGTGCAGTGCCCATCTGAGTTAGGGCTTTTAGCATGGTTAATTGATACAGTTACTGCAGATAAGTCTATAAGGCATTTGTATGGCTTTACATTTTACAAGCTTTTTTTTTTTTTTTTTTTTCCTTTTTTTTTTTTTCTTTTGACAGTGCTAGCTATTCTTTGCCTCACTCCTCATTACCGTTTACCTTTACATGAGGGGTGGCTTGTAATTACTGGCTGGTAAATACTTTCCTTCTCATTCCGTGCGCCGCTCAAAGACAGCAGAGTTCAGAAAGGTCTGTGGGAAGGGAAGTCTGTGGTTATCAGACAATGGCTAACAGTCACCAGGAGAAAAAGCCTGTCAAAGCACAAGGCTGCCAGGCACTGGGTGCTTGCCCCATTGTCTTGGATCAGGTGTCAGTCATCGTCCTGCCCACTACATTTACTTTGATATGAAATAACCAGCATTGAAGTTGTACAGAAAGGACAGGCACTCCGCTGGGAAGGGTGAGATTAGGTTTTAAAAGAAAGCTTGAATTTTAATTTTTTTTTTACTTTCACCAAAACCAAGCAGGATCTTTTGAAAATAGCCCATGCCCTAAATTGATTAAGCCTGTGGTAGACAGCCAGACAGAATGAGGTAGGTGGGGCTGAAGGGTTGCCTTCAAATCATGATTTGTTTTTATGTCCTCTGCATCTGTCCTTTAATTCCCACCAGTTAAATCTCTCTATTTTCCTTTCTTTTTATTCTTGTCAATATATTCAGTATATTTTGATTTATTAGTTGAGATTTATACTGTCAGGAAAAAGTTGTTAGTGAAAGTTCAGAAAGTAACCAAGGAAAGGAGCATAAGAATACATTTCCCTATATACTGTGTGCTAAGAGAGGAAGAGGTTAACAAAACAATTCTTAAATTGGATATTAAGAGTATTTAAATATAAATAAATAAATAAAATCAAACCTGAAAGAAACCGTGTCTGCTGTCCCCTGGAACCAGTCTAGATTTGGTATCAACCATGGAGACTCAAAACTGGACATTTTACACACAAGAAAACTGTGAAGCAAGAATTATTTATTTTATTCTGTGTCAGGAACAACCCATCTCTTTTTTGGTAACTTGCTCTTTAGGGCTTTTTTTTTTATTATTATTATAAACTAAGAGTGTCCTTTATGTGCTTGGTTTTGGTTGTTGTTTTTTTGCTTTTTCTTTTGTTGTTGTTTTTTTTTTTTTTTTTTTTTAATCAGCTTACTTTCTTTAGAAAAGGCAAAAAGCATGGCTGGATCACTGGTTCTACTCATAGGTGAAGAATTCTCTGTATCAAAGTGGAAAAACATGTATTAAAAGTTTCTTTTCCTTTTTTTCTGCCTCATTTCCTTCACCTCAGTCTTTGTGCCATCGTTGTGCAGGGGGCTAAATAAAAGCATATTTATAAAAATTATAATTTTATAAAAATTCCTTTTGCTCAGTGAGGCAGACACCAACCTCAGATTTTCCTCTGCATAGCTGTCCAGGACATTTCAGTTCCTGTAGCACCTTTCCTTTCCTATGCAAATTGTAAAAGGTAGTCAGGGAATATTGTGTGGTTTCTGTCAAAGGAGGAAAAAGTTTTAAAAGCAGCTCGTTTCTGTCACACCTTGAGCTGGGAACTACATGGTGCTTTGAGCATTCTGTCAAAGAGGTTTGGTGTACTCATGGTGTGTGTTAAAACTGCTGTGGGAATATCACTGGTTGAGAATATCTATTAGATGTATATTTAGAGGATGTATTTTAATATCTGCTAGCCTGACTTTATTATTTTTACATCATAAGACCTAAAATAAATTAGATACTTGCTGAAGCTCTAAAACATTCTTGCAATGTTTTACAAACATAATGTAAAATCTAATTTAGGTCTAAGGTTAGAGCTGAAAAGAAGGAAAAAGAGAAGAGTTTCCATGTTTCAGTGAAACAAGTTTCATGCAACAAAGCAGGTGTTTATAGAATGCTTCATTTTAATTCAGTGGAGCTAATATCCCAGTTTATGTTGTTTTGAGTAATAACAGTGTAACACAGAGCTGTAGCAAAGATTTGCAGGTTTCCTTTAGGTCAGTAACAGTTGCTATAAACACGTTGGGCTGTTTTTTTATTATTATTCTTCTCCATCTACATCCCCTAAGTGGAGGGGAGGGGAAGGAGAGAGAGCTAACAGTTTTTACAGTTTAGAAGGCTTTTCTTTTTGTCACATTTAAACCAAATATACACAGGTGGCTAGGTGGCACTGTGGATTAATGTACTTCTGAATTAATGTATCACAAAGTGAGTATATCTGAAGTGCAAGCTTGCTTCCCTTCCTGGATCACCATGTGTGCAGTCACTTCAATTGCATTATTATTTATATCAAAATCAGAAATCCACAATAATAGACACTGTAATCATGAGAGAATTGTATTAATGAACCTGTGTTTTGGAGTTATGTAGTGCTTTGCAGGCCCTGCTTTTGTGCTGAGGCTCACTATTTATTCTAACTGTAGGAAGGCAAAAGTCACCTAAACTGCAAACAGTGTTTTAAAATTAAAAAAAAAAAAAAAAAAAAAAAAACCCAACAAAAAAACCAAAAATAAACAAAAAAAGAACAAAAACAGAGAGAGAAAAAAAAAATCAAAAACAGCTTTTCCTGTCTGGTGTTTTGAGTTTAAAAAGTTACTTTGCCAGCCCTGAGTGTGCTGTGGAAGCACTCTAATGCTGGGAGCTGTGGCTTCCTTTGAAGCAAGAATTGCTCAGAATTGCATGCTGTAACTATTGAAATCCAGCTACCCCAAGCAGGCAGGCACACATTGCCCAAAGCCATATACAAATTATGCCTCCCTGCAAACCTATTTCAATGTAAATATTATCATTTTTTCGGGGGTAGTCCTTCCACTGCAATAAAATTGATAAATGTAACTCAGCAGCAACTTTGGTAAAAGTTAATGATTGCAGTAGTCTCTGCCTGAAGCCAGATGAACCTTACTCATTGAAGAAGTTTTCCCCATTTAAAATGTTTTGCTCCTCTAAGAAAAAGGAAGTAGAATGCATATAACCAACAGAACTCAATTATTGTGCATTCTTAGTCTCCTCTAGTCAACTCCAGAGGTAATAATCACTATAGGGATTTCTAAAAGGTAATTACTGTATATTGTTTAATTGTAGTTTATTAAGATCAAACATACTTCAGTATTTAGTTGATGTAACAGGAAAACACAGTCTGTGTTTATAGTTTTAAATGCAAACAGTGCAATCTGCACTGAGGCTTAAAAAATGTGGATTTTAGGATACAGCAGTTTAGATGTCAAGGCTACTGCATTAGCCACCTTTCCCTTCCTAACAGAAAAAAGCAGTTTCTGTAACCTGAGGCACTAGTTCTTTATAATGCATTGCATATATTCATTCTTACTCCTTCTTTCTGCTCAAGTTGAATGTTGTAACAGAGGGGAATGGATCAGGTACAGAGCATTAGCTGCAAGGTATTCCTTCATGTGCAGTATTAGCCAAAGATGTATACAATTAGTTAAAGAAACAACTTTAGAAAGAACTAAATGCCTGTAAAAATCAAACTGATTAAGAAAGAAGTACCTAACATCCGACTAGATCTATTTTTCTTAAATTGAAAATGAAAGCTGCCACTTCTACTAAAAGCCCTTGCAGCCAAGAGATTTCACAGCAGTTCAGTTAAAGCCTGGCTAATGAATATAAGTTACTTTAGTGGATTTTAGTTGACTTTGAAATTAAAGTCTGAAAGCGTTGGATGCTACTAGCAGAGCTGGACTACAGCAAAATGGACTTAATAAACTCCATTGTGCTCTTAGATCCCCAGTGAGATTTGCCTTCCACCCATGACCAATTGGTATTATTTTTGTGGTGACTGGTACTTTTGTCTCTGAGACTGGGATTTCTGGGAGTGATTAGCACTTTTCACCAGTGATTGACAGGTTGTAGCAGCAATGAGACAATAGGAGGAACCATTAGGAATTCAAATGCAGATTTTTGTTTGCATGCTTTAAGACTGGTTTGTGTAGAAGTGAAATCTAGATATGAGGGCAGAAATCAACTATTATTTCATCCATTTTAACCAAATACAAAAGAAAACTATGAAAATGTGCTAAATTAAAAAAATTTAAAAGAGAACAGGATAGACAATAGGATCACATTACTGTTAATAAGATTCTTCCACTATGTCAGTTTTGGTGTGAGATTTTTGTTTTATTTTATTTTGTTTGGTTAAACATTTTTTAATTTTTTTTTTTTTCTGGAGAATCCTCTCTTAAGTGTTTTGTACAAAATACTGCTCTAAGTTTGTAATAGGAATGCTATATATACAATATATATGTACAATACAGTTTGTAGTAGAAATATTTTTTAATACTGCTAAATTAAAATCACAGCGAAAAAAGATCATCACTTTGCAGGGGAAATGTGTGTGTTGGTGACATACTGAAGCTTGGTAAAAACATCTCAGTTGCATCTAAACAAGAGGTCATAGGGAAATAATTATAGTGACTGATTCCAGGCACTGACCAGCAATTGATATTAGGCCATAAATAATTAGGAAATAATGGCACGTCAGTGGTGTAAATTATGTAAATTTAGTAGCTAGGGCTCTAGATACTGATTGAGTGCTTTATGAGTGATTTTTTTTTATTCAGATTATAAATTTAATATACTGTACATGACAATTTAATCTTGTTTGGCATCAAAGCTACCAAGATAATACAGAATTATACAAGCCTAATCAAAGAGAGAAAAATCAGATGAACATCATTATTTTGGAGAGCTGGTTTAATGGGAGTTGACATTTTCAAAAGAGCATGGATTCTTCCTCTTTTTTTTTTTTTTTTTTTTGAGACAACAATTAATCTGAACTAGCTTTCTGAAGCAATAGGCTACCAGAAAAACACTGACTAAAATTAAAGATGTGAGTGTGTGCTCACAAAGTTTTAAATATTTAAAGAATGATTTTTTTATAGCACACTCTGTTTACATGAAATGATCGTAGCTCTGAATTTTTATTCTTTAATTATGAGCTCTTTAGGGCAAAGGCTGTATTATTTTGTGTAGTGACTACACTTCTGAGGATTTCATAATATTTTCCTTCTCTGTTGATACAAGCAAAAGTCTGTAACTTTGGTATCTTATATCTTAGTACAATCAGATTATGTTAAAAACCCTGTCATATTAACTAGCACACATTACACAGAAATGCATAATGCCTCCCAAGAATATAATTTAAAGCACAAAGGGTTGGGCTTTTGCAAATGCTTCTGCTCCATGTAGTCCAGTTTTGCTGGAACTGTAGTCCAGTTTTTTTGTTAGCATATGGGCTGAAAGACGTTTCAAAATTGATGAAATTTGTCCTGATGGTATTTTATTTCACAGACCACTTAATGTTCACAAAGTGACCATTTTACTATCCATAGTTAAGAAAAATCCTAGTATTAATACAAAATAGGAATTTTCCATAAAGTCAGCTAGTTCCTGGGTAGCAATGCAGTCTAATTTGGAAAAAGCTTCTGAAAAGCTCCAGCTAGGATATTCTGGTGGCAGAGATAGGTGTGTTTCCAGGTCTCCAGCACAGTGCACACATGCACCAAGCAGTTATTGCTGCTTCAGTGTGGGAAAGGTTTCAACCTTCCTCTCCACCTTCAGATTTTCATTCTTATTCATTGGATTTGGCATCTGGAATCAAACAGAACCTTCGAGTTTGTGTTTAACATTCAGCACTTTGTCTCCCACTGGAGCTGGAGCTGCTGCTGCAGGAGCTGGAGGGATGCACTGGCTCAGGGAGGGCAGCACATGAGCATGGAGGGATGAGGTGGAGGAAATGGAAAGGTCAGGTGTGGATGATACAAAACCCCCAGAAATATACCCTTGGAATTCTCTCCCCTAGAGACAAAGAAAATTCCTTTAGAATGAGATAATTCCCACCGTGAAGACCCCTTATCTTTTAGGATTCTTATTGGTTTTCAAGTTAGCTAAGTGATTGGCTTTTTCTTAGAGTGTTAAGTAAAATGTAATTGGATATTGTGTTTAACTAGTAATCTTACTGGTTACCTTTTCAATCCTTTTGAAATGTGTAAATATCCCTTTCTACCTGAAATAAATAAACTGTCTTTGGAAAGATTCAGCTGCGGGTCTCAGCCTTTGTTCCTCGCTGGCAGGTGGCCAAGGGGCCACCTGAACCCCTCTTGGCTCTCTGGGTTCAAGTAGCTCTTAAAGGCTAGCATAACTCTAGTCTTTTTAAAGCTACAGTCAGGGGGTGCAGGGAAGAGCAAGGGACACACAATTGTGCAAAGCAGGGTTGCCTTCCAGTGCCCTGCCAGCCCAGCTTGGAGCATCTGCTGCTGCTGCCCTGTGAGTGAGACCAGTGAAACCTCCCTGCCTGTGCCTGCCCATCAGCAGTGCTGAGCACTTCTGCTTTTGGTTCCATTGGAACCAGACACTCACCAAAAATGTCATCAATTCAACATTAATGTTATATAAAAAGAGCCAAAAAGCACCAATCTCTGCTGCCAGCTAAAACCTCTCCCTCCACCTTTGCTTTTGGTGAAGAACAATTTTAAACTCACGCCTCTTCTAACTATCATCTTTATTAACATTTCATTTCTTGCTTTTTTTTCTTTCATGTGTTTTTATTGATATCTCTGATTAGGAAATAGCTATTTGCTCATTTTCACTTAGCATTGGAAGATTTTTTTCCCTTATCTAATTAGTTATTAAAGGCACTTTTTTTTTTTTTTTTTTTTTTTTTTACTTTTTTTCTTTTTCTTTTTTTAAATGTCTGATTGCTCCTTCTGCAATACAGTCTAGACATTTTAAGAGAACTGACTAGGGAAAAGTCATATCTGCATTCTAAAAAATAAGGTAATTTTTAAATTACTCCCAAGATAAAGTGGACATATGGTAAGAGATAAGACGTGTAACCTAACCATACAGATATTTAGATTCACACTGCCTTTTTCTGGTTCTGTCAGTGCTTTGTATGGGGAGATAAGGGCAGACTCATAAGGCTGTGATTCAGTAGAGGCTATTTCGACAAGTTTCCACTCTGAGATTCTGTTCATCAACCTCTAATTAGCACTTCATCGCTTTCAGCTTTGTGTCACCCGGCTGACTAGAGGAAGATGACACCTCCAACTTGAACTGGGCTTTTTTCCATTTTCTTGGAGCTCATCAAGACATGTGGTGCTTTCTTAAAGTGCAGCTGGTGCTGGCACTTTCATTGTAAATTTAAATCGCTGTGTTTGGAAAAAGGTGATAAGAACAGTTTGTTTCATGTCCCTGGTGTTTAGCCTGAGGCAATTCCCAGCAAATATATTCAAGGCTCCTTCTGGTTTGATCTGCTACACTTTTTTGTACTATTATTATTATTATTATTATTATTATTATTATTATTATTAATAATAAGAAAATAATAATGCTAAAAGAATACCCTGAATACCCTGTATAGTGTATTTTTTTTTCCCACAGTCACTAAAGTTTAGAAGAAAACAAAAGTCCTTTAACATTCACTTTAGAAAAATGGCAAAAATATGGATTTTATATATACATCATATATATATATATATATATATTTGGAGAAGGAGGAGTCAGGTTTTTGCAAGTTCTGGGGTTTTTTTCACATTTTCTGTAACACATGTTTTGGAGAAAAAGACATTTCATTTTTATTGATTTCACATTCTGCTCTATTGCTCATGCAATAACATATACCAGTAATTTATTACATGGGTTTTTTTTTCTGCCTAGATAATTGTTATATTATTTATGAAATAAAGCTAATGAACAATGGTATGTATTTATCTCAAAAGACTTATCCTTAGAGAAATATGCTGAGAAAGCCAGCTTTCAGCATTTTAGCTGTGTGCATTATACTCTCTTCTTCTGTGTTTATTTGTGTACATTCACACTGCTGAGAGATGAAGGTGTATTTCTTAATGGATTAATTTTCTGCTCTTTAAGGTGTCCGATGAGTAGAGCATTAAGAAAAGGGACTAAGAATTTACACACCAAGTTTTCTATTTTCAATATTTTCAGATTACTGTATAAAACTTTTCTCTTCTGAATATGTATCCCATTTACACAACTTAGTTATACATTTAACCAAATTAGAGAAATTCCATCTCAAAGAGCAGCTAATGTCTGTTTTCTTAGGGCAACTTTTCAAGCTCACAGATAAAAATAATATTTCTTTTCACTACAGAGTAGGAATCAAAATCGTGTTTGTTAATCTTTTAATATTTTTACTAACCTCTAAAAATAAAACTTATATTACCAAATTCCTATCAGTTTCTTTATATAATATTTTTATATTAAAGCCAAATATATATAAATAGAAATATATAATATAAATATATTTTATATTATATATTTATATTATATATTTATATTTATATTTATATTTATATTTATATTTATATTTATATTTATATTTATATTTATAGTTATAGTTATATTTATATTTATATTTATATGGCTTTTCTGGTTTGCTGCTGTGCATTTTAATTCTGTTTGAGACCTAGCTTGTAAGTTCTGCAGCACCTCAATAAGTGGCATTAAAAGTCTGAGCACCTTCTGTAAAGGCCTTATGGAGTGAGCACAGAATTGTGCCTCTCTTCAGAAATGAAACCACACATGAGAAAAATTTCGCTTGATCCAACTTTTAAAAACTGAGCCAACACATTGGCTTAGATCTATTTTTTACACTCTGACTAATAGTTCTGGTGTAAATTGCCATATTTTCATTGCTATAGAAATTAAACTCTGATTTCTGTATGTATGCAGAGAGGCGACATATGTAGATAGTGGCACAATCCTGTATTTATGATATTCCATTTCCCTATAAATATAGATGTTCTGTGATTATCAATAGAGCTTCTCATTAAAATTCAGATTTAGATACAAAATGATGCCATTTTGTCTTAATATTTGAAAACCTAAAAATATCTCTATAGCTCTCTGAAAATCTGTATTTTAGGATTTACATTCAGCAGTTTATTGCAGTAGGAAATATTTCAAACAGAAGAAACAAATTGTTCCATCAAAGCACTCTAATAATTTAGAAGACCATTTTTTCCCCAGCAAACCAAATATTAGGAATGAAGTTTAATCAAAGATCTAGTGCTCCTTTTCCATTGAAGGCAGGAAATAACTGATTATTTCTCTGAGTTTTTGAGAATCAACGCTGTTAGGAATAAGATTAAGCTCAATTGCAGTCTTGAAGAATTGTCGTCCTCTTTACTGCAACCCTGTTACAAATGGTTTTACACTGTGAAAGGCTTCTCTTAATGACTGTTTGCTCTTCTGATGAACTAGCTAATTGTCCGCTGCTCCATTCATCTCAATTCAGAGCCATTACCCTTCATTTTCCTCTCTACCCTTCAGCAGCTCCTGCCATGGCCTCACTACTCTCCAGCAGTGTAAAACCATTGTTTTACCATTAGTTTACCATTGTTTTACCATTGCTGCAGTGCCAGAGGAGCCTCCGTGCCCTGCACCAGGCAGATGGGATGGAAATGGGCTCTCTCTGTTCCACACACTTTGTGTTACATTCCCACCTGAATACCCCAAATCCCAGTTTGGCCATTCCCTTTGTGACTAGCCTGGCTAGCCCTGACTTGGGCACCCTGGGCTCTCAAATTAACCCTCCTCCTCTGGCATTTTAGAGGTTGGGTATGGGCCAAGGAATATCCTAGAGATATTTTTCACTCTGAGCCCCTGGCTTCTGCCTTCTGCTTCATGACCCCAAATGACAGACAAAACTGATTCTGTCCATGCAGGAGCATGGGAAAGCCTCTGCACTGATTAGAAAGTGCATTTGATGAAGGTTTACCTACAGGGAGTTTCAGGCTGTCAAGGGCATGAATCTCACATTCCATACATGGGACTTGGCTGATCTGCATCTCTCTGCCTTCATATTGTCTTGGTTTTCTGCCACTGGTAAAATCCTGTGAATGGCAATTCTGAATTTCCAAAAAATTTCAAGCAGAGTAGTTATATTCATTTTGGTTTTGCCCAGCAGCTGTCAGATCAAAGGTATTTCATAACCTTTGGCTGTATCAATAGTTATGTGAATTCGTTGCTTGCAGTTTTCACATATTTTGACTTCTCCTATGTAGTGCACAGCAGTCAGCATTTCTTAGAATGGCTAATGTAGGACTGGATGGAGATATCTGCATGGATTGACAATTGGTGATAAATGAGGATCTTCTTATTAACTGGGGATAAGAGATATTTCCTGGTGAGGGCCGAATTCTCCACACAAAGAGAGACAAGAAAAGAAGGGTGGCAGGGACTATCTGTTAGTTGCTAGGCACTTAATTCATCCTCATACCTCAAGGACTCAGCATGGGGACCAACTGAGATAAATAATTTGCATTGGCTGTGTCATCTCTTGCTTTTGCCAGAAAGTGTCAGTTTTTCCTTTCCTAGTAATATCACTGGTGACAATTACTGTGTTCTAGTATCTGTGGTAAAGGATAACCATGTATCTGTAGAAATGTCTGTTAAATAAATGGTGCAAAAAATATTGTGGTAATGGAAATTATTGTGTGAGCCAAACCCTATCAGATAAACAGATATGGGGTTTTTTTTTCAGGGTAATTCACCACCACAATGATAATCCAGCAATATAGCCAATATAAGTACAGATATAAAGGTATGAAACAACATATTGTCAGAAGCAATAAAAGAGATTTAGCCATGTGTAAACAGGATAGATCCTCAAGAGGCCAAGCATGCCAATAGTTTATTATACATACCTACCTAACTCAAAGTCATACTGAGAAGAATGTAAAAGAGAAAGGAGTGGTAAATTGAGATGGCTGTTTTCATTATCGTGCTCTTTAAGAGAGATCTAATTTGGAATTTGCATTTCACAAGAGTTCTGAGGGTTTTGCGAGTCTCATTTTAAGAGCATTTAGCATTTATGTAACTTCCTAATTCATCAAGGTACAAACATGAACTCTAAGCAGCTGCAACAGCAGCTCAGATGAGGAGCTGTGTGTGCTGCTGTACCCTAGGTGAGCACACCACTAAACAGGGAATAAAAACAGGAATGTGTCCTTTGTCCCCCCCTGCAAGAGCCAGCTCTGGTGGAGTGACTTGCAGCCCCTGTTCACTGCTCTTTATTGGCAGCACAAACCTGCCTGAAGCCATCACTGAGAGATGGGATGACAGTAATACAATTGCTGCTTTTGCTCTCTTTTGTGTACTGATGCCAGATTAGTAGTTAAAAAAGAAAAATAATAAAGCAAACACCCAAACTGCATGTTTTCCTGAAGCTCTTTCTCAGCATGCACTTGCTCAGAGCTCCAGGAAGCAATCTTACCAGTCCCAGCATTAGCAAATTAAGGTGACATATTTATGCATTATGAGATTGGCTTAAAAATCATAAAATTACAGAACCAGAGGCGAAGGAAAAAAAAAAAAAAAAAAAAAAAAAAAAGCTCTATTTCTTTTTTTAAAAATAACTATTTACTTTCATTTTTATTAACTTTTAGAATGTACTAGAATAGTGCTTTAAAACTTTTCCTGGCCTCATATTTTAGGAACTAGGGTTCTGAAAAGTTGTAAGGATTGTGAAATCTTAATAAACTCACGAGTCTTCAATGAGCTTTGCAGCTGAAGTGGGCCAAATGCTCCTGTGAGTCCTGGGGCAGTGCAGGCTGCCAGAGCCACTGCCATTCTGCACCATCCAAGTGAGGCTTTGTGCTTCTGAAACTTCTGGGAGACCTCATAGAAAACCTGACACTTACCACTTGGGGTGGACAGTTATAAGAAACACACCCAAAACATACAGGCATCATTATTTTTATCTTATTATAAGCAATAAAGGATCTAAAGAAAATGGGTATCATTGAGCAGCAGAATAACAATAACATAGCTGTAAACTTTAATGTAAGATGATTGTGAAATAATTAAATTAAAAGCAAGCTCCTTTGACTTTTGGCCATTCCTAGTACTTAGGGTATACTTCATTTAAACCCAGTGGACAATGTAGTCTTGTAGTACAATGTGGTCTCTTTAACTCAGCCATATGGATTTCTGTGGGACAAGGATTTAACCTGTAGGCCTTCCAGCTAGCTAAATTACTGAAAAATTTAGAACATGTTCTATCCTCTTCCTCTTATGAATTATATTATGCTATTTTTGCTGTATCTGGGGTGAATTTTCTGAGAGTGGCATGAGAAGTTTTTTGTGTTTTCTACCATAATGCTTATTCTGTTAGAACAAAGCATACTCTACTTGAACTTGGTGGTCTAATATGTATATTCCATGTATAGATCCTGCTGGGGAATTCATTATACATACACAGATGAGGATAAGTCCTCTCTTTCCCTGTGTTGTTTTGATCTCAGTGAAGCTAAGCTTCTGCAAATAAAAACTTACACATTGAGCTTTTAGCTGTTATGTACATTTACATAGAGTGTGTATAAAGGAAAGTTACCTTAATTCTCAGCTCTTTCTATTTCATAATGTGATTGCCTTGCAAACCAGAAACAAGTAGTAATGGCTTAACTGTGCCAACAAAGGGGCACAGGTTTGGAAATGAACTTCAGCACAGACCTCGTAGACATCTGAACTCTATAAATCCACAGGTGTTTAAGTAGCCCTAAGGGCGAGGTCAGATAGCAGACTTGTTTCAGTATGACTTTACAAGGATTTAGTACTGTGTAAACAACACTTGCAAGGTTTTCTCTTTACTGCTGAGTAAAACCAGTAGCAGGAAGAGCAACCTTTGATTTTTGTACCATAAAATGTACGGTGTTCTTCTGTTCCACAAGCAGTGAGATGCTGGGATGATTTTGGCAAAGTTAAACTTAGCCAAGGAGTTTTGAGACAAGGTGATAGAAACTGTATCATTCTTGAAAAGAAATTGCAGGGTAGCTGAAAACTGTGTTTTCTCTCTCTGTTTTTGTTTTTTTTTTTTTTTTTTTTTTTTTCTGTTTGGTTTTTTTTTTTTGTTTTGGTTTGGTTTGGTTTGGGTTTTTTTTTGTGCTTTTGTTTGTTGTTGGTTCTGGTCTTTGTTTTGGAAGAAGCATTTAAGTCCTTCTGGAGAAAGATAAAACAGGCTGCAGTTTTATATGTGAATGCAGTCTGCAGATCTTAGATCTGTGCATTTCCACCTAAAAAATAATGTTGTTAAAATTTTGTAAGCAGATGGGCTTCTTTCTCAGTAAAGTAACCCCAAAGCATAAACTAGCTAGCACAGAAATACTGCTGAAATGATGTTGGGAGAAAAAAAGGGGGAAAAAAAAGACTAACTAATGCAGAGTGCTGAGAATTGTGTTCTATTTTTACCCCAAAATCTGGTCTGCTAGTAATAGTGATGGATTTCATCAGTACCTACAAAACAAAACTACAGAAAAACCCCAAACAAAAATAAAAACCAATCAAGCCAGGAAAAAAACAAAACAAAAACCAAACAAACCAACAAACAAACAAACCAAAAAACAAACAAAACAAACTAAAAAAAACCCACACAAACTAAAAAAAAAAATAAAATAAAATAAAAACACTTGATAAGCACCCAGAATAACATGGTAAATCATCTTGAAGGGGGAAACTAGATCTGATGGAGAAGGCATAGGTAGCTGAAAGGAGTAGAACAGCACTCTGAGGGAAAACAAGCTGACTGGAACCTGAGTGGATACAGTAATTAGGAACTGGAGAAGGAAATTAAAATCCTTAGGGAATCCAGTATCTGAGAAAGGAACTGAGAGAAATCTATTGAGGTTTATGAGAGAACAATTACTCCAAAAGCTTAATTAACTCACCCACAAAGCTTGGTTGAAGCTTCTCCTTGTCCTTGTTTTTAGACTAGTGTATGGCTCAAGAAAATACAAATAATTTCTTTAGTAGTTAATGCAAGTTCATTGATCACTGTATTAATCTGTGGGAGTGATAGCTGATAATTAATTCAGTCATGTTTTCCTGCAGCATTTCAGTTTCTGCTCCTTTTCTCCTTATTGTTTAAACTTAAATTATTTAAGTTGTGCTGTAGCTAACCACAGTGTTTATGATGTGAGATTTTCTTTGCCTAATCAGCAGAGAGATTTGCAGGAATATATTGTGGAGATAGCTAGGTGCTTGCTAAATTTATATGGCAAAGAGAGACAGTTGTAATTACCTTCACTGTCCTGGATTGTGCTTTCTGGGAGAAGTCAAGCCAAGTTTGTGCTGTTCAGTCTTTTCTTTTGGGCTGAAGTGTTTGTCACAAATGCACAAATGGTGTTTTCTGTGCCTTCAAGCTCCTGCTTACCCTGACATCTCTCTGCCACTCCCAAAGCCAGAGGTTCTTTTCTCAGTCAGTGACTGCCTGTAACATACACAAAGGTACAACTTCCATCGATCCAACTTCACTGAATTACTGCAAGTGTTTCTTGGAATGTGATGATACTACAGATGAATTCTGTGGAAACACCATTACAGCTGCATAAACCAGAAAATCTCACTGCTGAGTGGATATTTGAGAGGATAATATATATATATAATACAGAAATTTTATCTGTCACCACACAAATTACCAGATTTTGGTTCCTTTAGTTCCCAAAAGTACAATATGAGAAAATTTTAACATTTTCTGGAAGTGGACCCACATTACGAAACCATTCAAAAAATTCTGAATGAAGTCTTATTTTTGTCACAATTTGAAAAATTTTTAGTACCAAAAAAAAAAATTGTACTTTTTTTTTTTTTTTTTTTTTTTTTTGTCTGGGAAACACTTGCTTTGAAGCATTGTACGTCAAGAATTTTATTTTTCTTTCCTCCTCCCACCCCTTTTCATTCTTCAGGCTATTTAAAAAACCTGCCTCTTTACAAATCACATTAGGTTTGTTGTATGCATTAAATGAAAGGCTTTCAATTTCCAGAGCAGGCTGTATGAACAATTGTCTTGTGTGTACATCAACTACCATCCTACCTAAGTGCAATGAATTTGGTTTGTGTTAATTACAAGGCGCATTTGACTGTGTCTACATGATAGATTAACAGTTCCAAATAACATCACATGCAAATGAAAGGATTTTTTTTTTTTTTGTTTTATTTTATGGCACAGTTGAGAAATACAGAGAATTTTGAAAAGAAACAGAAATGCAGCTATGCTAGTGACTTGATAGTCTGTTTATATCCACTCTCAACAATAAAAGAAAACTGACATGAAATTGAATTAGGACAAAGTTTATGCATGGCGGTGTTATCTAAAAATCTGAGTGTTAAAAAAACAGACTGGAAAACATAAACTAATACATACCATTTTAAATGGTGCATATAGATATCAGTCAACATTATCCAAGCATATTTATAGAAATACTCATAAAGCAAGTATATTTAGATCTCATTTGTGGATTTCAAAATAGTGTGCAGTTTCTTGTGGTTGTTTATTTTTTTGGTTTGTTTGTTTGGGTTTTGCTTTTGGTTTTTTTTTGTAATTTTTGCATTATTAATCAATGGAAAATCTTCTTCATATATCTGCCTAAAATTCAAGAGAGAAAATCTGTAGTAAGGATATTTTGCTGGTACCTGTCTACTTCTTAAAAGAGATTCTAAGGTTCAGCAGGGTTCACTAACAGTTCAGGTCTAGTCTCACAACTTCACTCTCTCTCATTCTCCTTTGTGTTTGTTGTTTTGGTTTTTTTTGTTGTTGTTGTGTTTTGGTTCTTTTTGTTGGTTTTGTTTTGTTTTGTGGTTTTTTGTTTAGTGGTTTTGGTTGGTTGAAGTAAATTATATGAAAAAATATAAGACTCATCTTTTCCACTGCATTCATATGCTTGAGTTAATAATTGTAAAGATCGTGATGCTCTCAAGCATTATTGTGTTTAGGATTATGTAAAGTGCCTACAACAAATGGTGTATTCATGAGCTGAGTATTGTAACAAGGGCTGCAAGTTTGCCATAAACAGACTTTGTTATAAGGCAGCCTATGAACTAGCACAGGGTATTTTGCATTTCCCCCCAGGTACCCCAGGCTGAACTCTGTACAGTTGTCACTGCAGAAGGGAAGATGTGGTATTTTTAACAGGGTTAAGTGTAATTGGCAGACTTTCCTGGTCTGGATTTGCTGGCTGTTAACATGGGAGCAGTTAGACCTATTAACTGATGTTATTACTCTACCTTTCACTCAGAGATATTCTTCAACTCTCTGTCAAGAATGAACATGCTACCTCCCTCTGCTTTTCAAAAGGGGTTAGCATTTGATGCTCTGTTTTTCAGGAGTTCCTTGCTTGGATAGGTAATCAGGTTACTGGGGTTTTTTTGTAGCAGAAAAAGAACCTAAATATGTTTAAGACCACAGAGACACAGTGAGGAGAAGATTAAAATATTCCTACTGCATTGTGAGGCTGTATACTTAGAGCCAGAGCTTCTTGTGGTAAGTGGCTTTAACCATGAAATAAGCAAGCTGCATTGCACAAAGGTGTAGCAATAAGAACAATTTCATTAGGAAGAAAGAGAAATACAAATGTAAGACGAGAAAAAAAATGTTTCTTAATGAAAAGGACTTGATATTGCACTACGTGTTTTAATGTGTAGTACCCTTGGACAGCAAAATATTAAAGTGCCTGTTGTTATAAAGATAAATGATTTTCATGTTTCTGTGATTTCTTCTCTCTGTTTCATTGGCTACTTGCCTATCTTTAATTTGGTGTTAAAAATTTTGCCTTATGAATTATTAAGATAGAACATTTTTATTCATGTTTCTCAGAATTGCTCACTTAGTACAATGCATCAAAGGAAAAATAAGGTTGAGACCAATCCTTGAAATTCATGGTAACACACTGACATTGGAAAAACACCATAAAAATAAATCTGTATTTCCAGTCCTCTGGTGAGCTATGGGATAAGGAATTTCAAAGATTGATGCATCTTTAAACCAAAAGAAAGTGTAGTCCTTGTTTCTGATCTCTAGGATAACCAAGTCACAAACAGAGAGTTCTGTAATTCATGGTTTTGTTTAATTGCACCTCTAATTAAAAGGAAGCACATAGTGCATTTTTGAGTTCACTTTGTTTGAATGAGAGCAGGCAAACCCTTTCTTAAATACCTTCTCTTTCTTCACATAAGTTGCAGCTCTGAGAGCTCTGAAAGGACCTGAAATTAGTTGATAGAAAGTGGCTTCCCATAACTAATTCTAGCTGGGAGGGCACTGCCATTTCAGCCTTTTGTATTGTCTTTCTATTTTTAAAAAGATAAGGAGAAATCAGAATGCTAGCCAACAGGGGCTGCCAGCAAAAGATATTTTTTAAAAATAGTAGAAAAGCTAGGCAGAGATTTTAATGTCTGTGGCCTCACTAAAGGAACTGAAAAACTGTTCTGTTTTAATAATTCTGCATTAGTTTAGGTTTCTGGTTCCAAAAGTAACAAAACAGGTCATCTTGTGGTTTGAAGATCATTGTATACTGCGTGCTAGTCTAAAGACTCTAGTTTTGTAAAGGGGCCTTTTTTTTAATAGACATTATGAAATAATTTACAGGACTGATCAAAGAGATTCTTCTTGTGTTCATCATAACAGTGTTTCTGAAATAAGTACAGTAAAAATGTTTTTTGATTCCCAAACACTAATTTTTTGTAACATTTCAGAGGTTATTTGCTTGTGAAAAGACTGCACTCGAGTATTCACACAATTCTGTGAGTGCTGCCTCTGCTGCCATTCATCTGTGCTTAGTTCTGTCTTGCTATGATGTCTTTTGCTTATTTTCCCTTTCCTTTGTACAAAATGGTATTTTGGCAATTAGCACTGCTAGGGTTTTTAACCTGGTGTGTTTATATATATATATGTGTGTGTGTGTGTATGTGTGTGTGTATATATATATATATATATATATATATATATATACACACACACACACACACACACACACACACACACAGATATATATACACATATATCTATATATAAGGAAACTGTCATTAGGCTAAAAAAAAAAAAAAATCATTATCACCGTGCATGGGAAACTTGTTATATGAGGCCAGTACTTGATTTGAGAGAATAATTTAATTGAATTTTGATGTAGCTAAATAGCACTTTTGTTAAAATCAAAATTACCTTGTGTAAATGTACTTCAGAAATTCACCCAGGTAAAAGAACAGGTAGAATTCAGTAACTGCAGTGCGTTTTACAAGGTTGTATTTTCATTACATTGATCACAATTTTGCCCTTTATTTTTTCCATGTATGGGGTGGAGTAGATTAACAATTTCCATTTTTCAAATGTTCTTGTTTTATAAATTAGTTGCCTTTCTTTCAGCTTTTATACTCCATGCTCCAGATAATAAATGTGCTCACAAAAGACTTGTCTGAAATAATGAAGCTGTTAAAGAACATTGTAATTTTTTACTTTAATAAAATTAATCTGGCCCTGTAAACCATTGGAAGGCAAACTTGCTCTTAGAATGCATCACAGTACCACGTTTGTGACACTGATAGATAACTATTAACTCCTTTTAAGCTTTAAAATGCTTCAGAATGCCAGAGTAAAGAATCTAAAACTGCAGATCTTATTCAAATGAATCAGGATAGAGCAGATGGTTGAAGAAGGCACACAAGCAAGAAGTAAATCTCCTGTTCTCCCTTTCTGATTGCTTTGCCCACAGAGGAATAATGATTCAAAGAAAATCAGTAATCATGGCGGTTGCCATTAGCATATTCCCAATAAGGGAGCTTACATGAAAATTCCCAGAGAAAATGAATGGCTGCTAGTATAGATCAGTGTGCAAATAGTGCATTTCCAGCTGCCTCCCAAAACATAGATTTTTCCAAGACACTTAGAAATGAAGTTTGAAAAACTGAATTAAAAGAATCGCGCATTTACTTAGAGAAGAGATGGATATTTCATTAACCTAGCAGTGCAGCTACATTTAACACCCATATCAGTTGCAATGCTGAGCTGAGTAGTCTCAAAAGTGTCCTGTGCTTAAAATGAAGGTATCAGCAGCCCTTCAATAAATTACAGGGAGAACCTTTTCCTACTTGGCTGTTCCTGCCTGGAGAGCGTGTGCAAACTGCTGTAAATCCCTTTCCCGACGTGTTTTCTGATTGCATTATTGTGGTAAATGTCTGCTTTCTTGTTGCTCCACACAAGTTATTAAGTTGTTCACAAATCAGTGGCAAAGCAAAACATTTTCTCAAAGTGTTGGGGAAGGAGCACTAAGCTAGATGAATGGGTGTTTTCTTGTCTGTCCATAAGCAATGGGAAGCCCATTAGGCAGTGTAAATGAGCATAGCGCTATCGGAACAGTCAAGCTGCCTTTCATTTATACAGAATTAGGATTTTCTCTTGGCATATTTCAAAACGAGAGCAAATTCATGCAGGATTTTGTGACATCCTTCTGCTTAGTACAGTTAAGAAAGTGATGTAACATTGTGCTGTTCTCACTCACTTTAATTTCATCAGGAGGCAAAGTCTAAACGATCGCGGCTCTGCCTCTGGATTAGGCAGTCAGCTGCCATTGTTGAAACTGGAAAATGCATGTCTAATTTCTTGTGTGCCAGGCTGAATGTGTATCTCCTATTGGTCCCAAATGCAACAAGAGACCAACAGTCACTAAAATAAGTGCCATCACCTAGATGGTTGATAAATCTCCTTAGAAAAGCAGCCATGAGACATGTTATTGACAGGTTTTGTTGCTGAAATAAGAGAGAAACTAGGTAAGGGTGACCATGTTCCTGCAGATGCCATCATTGATTGTGCCAGCAGGAGGCAAATGGTTAAAGGATTCAATGGAAACTGTCACAATAGTTTCAATTTTATTATTGAAGCCCAAACTTTCAGTGGCAGTGGACAGATTGCCTTCATTTTTCATCCATGAAACATCTTCAACATTTCTGAAAAAACCAGAAATCTTTTAAACTAGCTCTGCAGCCAATAGTGCCTTTTATGTATACTAAGATGGTAGAAACCATTAATAAAATGCCTGTCAACAGCACATCTCCCTTTTCTCTTTAGCGAAAAAGGGAGAAATCATTAATTACAGTTTCTGTCACACACAAAAGACATGTTTTTTTGTTCTGGTCTTTTAGCACTTTAACAGCATGAATTCACCTAGTGGCCACCTATTCTGCAAAATTTGAAAAGGGATGTGTCCTTATCCATCTATGCAAAACCTTCTGAAGACATTGCATGTGTCTGCCTGGGCAACAAATGCGGTATTTTGGGTTGACACTGAAAAGGAGGATTATGAATATGGATAGGATGCAAATACTCCATCTATCTTAATCAGAATACAGGAATTCAAGCTGTTGTAGAAGGAGGGGGAAGGAAGGGGGAGAAAACCTTAGAAACCTAAGCTGTAGGGGCCTGATTCTGCTCTTACTGCTATCAGCTGGAGTTTTACCACTGAAGGTATTAAGGTCAGGATTGGGCAGTAAATTTAGAGGACCTTTTGTAAGGTTGTCATTTTACACACAGCTCTGCCAGACACATTGACTTTGACTGAGGTTGCTTGCTCTGCTGAACTCGTGTGTATTTTAAGTATTTGCTGGAAGGTGGGCTTAAAAATCACTACTTGCTTGTTCATTTATCACATTTGAAAAGTATATAATTGTGTATTTTTTCATATATAAAAATTAAACAGAAAAATTCACATCTTGCAAATTTGAAAGAAGTGCTTAGGGAGTTACAAGCAATAACAGTTTTGGGGGCAGACAGTTGTTATTTTTTAATTTATCTAACCAGGATAATTCAGCAAAAAGTTTATAGGTTTTTCCCAGCCCACCATTTCCTCTCACTTAGTGGATGCCTGTGGTGCATGTAAAAGCAGATTACTAACAAAATAGCTTTTAATTTTTTTTCCAATTTAATTTATTTCTGTAAACTTTGAGAATTGCATTTTCATAGGTTTTGTTTTTGTTCTGTGCTATCTAAATATTTTGTGAAACCCATACAGAGGATTCCTCTCTCTTTTAAAAGAAGTCATCACTGAAATCTGGCAAATCATAAATCAAAATGTTTTCATTGTGAGCATATGAGACTTTTTTCAGCCTTCAGATCTAATGAAAGAGAAAGCAAATACAATACTCTCATTCACTCAGAAGGTAAACATATGTCTATTAGAGATTTCTGAAATGTGTCATTTATGTGTTTCAGTTTCAATATGTGTCTCATCAATTGAAAATGAAAGGCCCAACCTGTCTATTTGGGCCTTTTATAAAAATATCAGTCTAGAAAAAAAAAAAAAAGAAAAAAAAAAAAAAAAAAAAAAGTCTTAGTCAAATAGAAATTTAGGACCAAATCCTTACCTGATATAAAAACACTTTAGATGAACAGATTTAAGCATGTGTTTTGCATTATAAATTCAGAGTACAAATCTAGAAATTAGGACTTCATTTTCTTAATGCTCCTACATTTGGTGTCATCACTTACAATTTCTTGATTAAGAAACATTAAATTTTACAATTTTTTTTCTGATGTTGTGACTACAAGTAGACCAATTTTTTTTATTGTCCAGTGTTCGGATAAAATACGTGCTAAAAAAAAAAAAACATTTTAGTATCTTTATCAACTTTAATGACAAAGTGAAATGGATTCCCAGTAAAAGCCATGAGAAGTTTGTCTTCCATTTCTTATGTGCTTTTGTATTGAAAAGTCAAGACCTTTAATCACCCCTAGGAATGTAAACAAGTAGGTTTAGCTCACATGTTTCACATAATCTGCTTCTATGATTATGTGCCAAAATCTGTAAGGACCTACTCCTGCACAGCTGAAGTCTGTAGAAATCTTGCCACACATTTAAAGTCATGAACATTGCAACTCTGTGTTTTAACAATTGTCTGACTCTGAAATGTCTGGGGTTAGTATATTCAAAACTTGCCTGAGCTATAGTCCTCTTACATGCATGACTGAATTTGAAATTTGTTTAATACTCCTTTTTCTTCACAATGTAGAGTGAAATCTGTGATGCTCTTGCTCTGATGTCAATGAGGAGGTTTTGTCAGAGAAGTCATTCATGTGGGGTCAGATGTCTGAGTATGGATGAGCTGCATATAGGTTTTGATACAGGAAAATACATTATTCACATCACTAAGACACATAATATGAGTGCAGCTATTAATCTGTTGGTTCTGAAACACAACAACCAACTAGTCTGGGAGCTACACACACTATTTTTACCCTAAATGTTTTTAAATCTGTGGTGAGCAGAATATTTTAGTAGTATTGGTTAAAAATGTCATATCAGAAAAAGCTGGAAAGTATTCAGAGTCATTTAATCTTTCACCAAGATTTAATCAGAATAGTCTTATATCTCTTTTGTGCTTTGTCAAATGCTCACCACAATTTGTCTCCCCCCATGGTGGACTGACAGATTAGGCAAATAAGCAAAGAGCTGGAACATTTGACTGTAATTGCAATGTCAGCACTCTTAAACTATATTTATGAGAAGAAAGTTAACACTGTGACATTAATAATTTCATCAGTCTTGCACGTGTTTGCTTCATAAACAAGCAAGCTTTTTTTACAAATTCTTTGTGAACAATACTTTGGTCATCTGGAATGAGGCTACAAATTCCAGTTTTTTAAGAAAAGCAGGTACAAGAAATAGTTTGAGTCTGTATTACTATGCTTGAGGAATTTAAAAAAATCTTTTAAATACCTGCTCAGTGCTAAGGTTGTATAAACTGTGGCTTTCTTGTCAATAAGCAAAAAATCATGACTAGAAACAAGCAATAGAATAGGCAGGGTTAGGAAGTGTAGTGTTTTGCTGTGCTTCAGCTCTAAAATCACTTTCAGCAGATACATGAAATCTTTTAGTTTTTCTTGACTCTTTAAACCACAAGATGCTCACTGGCACTTTCAGTGATTTATTGCACCATACCAAACGTACAGGCCAATAAAGACAGTTTGTTACTCTCTGATTTTGGAGGGACACAACACATAAAACTGCAGCAATCTCTTACCTATATATTTCACTCTATAAGGGGAAACATAGGGGGAAGCATGACATGTATTAAAGAAATAAATTACAACCTTACACTCCTTGGTCCAGTAAAACCCCTGTTGGCTGTCATACCTCTGGCACTGAGCTCTGACGTGTTGTTTTGCACTACAGCTTAATCAGCTGAGCCTGGGCTGCTCCTTGTGCTCCTGTGCCCTAGGCAGTGTAATGCTGTGATTCACATGCACCATCACATGGGCCTGTGCTGAGCATTTTGTACAGTGGTGAATAAAATTATCTGTTAGAATGATTGATCACATACTTCCTAGCTGCTTAAATTATGAGAAGGTAGGGTTTAAAGATACATAAAGTGATTTACAAAATTTCAAAGCCGCTTGCATGTGTGTTTAAACCGTGCTGCTTGTGGTTCCAGCACAGGTGAGATTGCCTCAATAGGCAAATAGAACAATTTGAGGAAGTAGCCAACGTGCTGCAAAAATTAAACAGTGAATGAGGATGTTAATTTAGCATTCTCATTGTCTTTGATCTGTATGTAGATGTGTATGTATACACACACCCAAGAAAACATCAACTGCTTAACACTCACTGTGCTTCCACAAAGTTGGAAATGTTCTGGACTCCATGACAGGGAAAGAGGTTAGCCCCACATGCTTGTTCTCCCTTAATCTGTCATCAAAACTGATTAATAGAAAGAGAAACATTGAAATAAGAAGAGGAATATTACTAGGCATTTATTTCACTGAAGTCCAGTAATTGCACTTCCTGTGAAGTTTCTTGCCTGTGCCTCAGTTAGAGGAGCAGGTAGATGACAAAGACTGTGAGGCCAGTGTGCAAGAGACCTGTTTCCATAGGATCCAATGTGTTTCCTCTGGCTTTAAGTCTGCCCAGATGGTTTGCAGCTCCTTTAAGAGCCTCAGTAGTGTGCTGTGATAAACCAAGCCATCTGGACCCAGCAACCTCCTGAGGTTCCTGCAGTGACCAGAACAGCTAGTGTGGGCTGGTGTGATTGTTGGCAGATCACACACATGGAGAAGCTGAGATTTCTGCTCTTTAAGCACTATCAATCACCAAAAAAAAAAAAAAAAAGGAAAAAAAAAAAAAAACAGTGGGATGCTTTCATCTAATAACAGTGGCAATGAGATCTTCCAATACAATGAGATCTTCCAACAAATAGCTCAACAGACCACAGCTCATGTCCCACAACCTGAGGTCTCTGGAAGTCCTGAGATACCATGTCAGGACAACACAAACCTTCTTGCCAGCCCACAGATTGCTTAGATTTTTTTCAATAAGACTTCTAAACCCTGAGCTGCTGTAATATCTCTTGCCCAAATGTGAGTCTCATACATGTCCGGAGATGGCAATCTGACTATAGAAGGGAAGAGTAATAAAAAGCTATGGAAATTTCGTTAGCAAATGTTTTCTAGGTAATTACTATTCTCTGTATGTCTGGAAAGGCCAGATACAATATGCCTTATTGATGCTGACAGGGTAAGAATAAGTAATATTATGCACATGTGTATCTTTTATATCTACGGGAAACCTGGAATAGAAATTTCAGCACTAGACAGACTGAAAAAAAAACCCTCTATAAACTGAAGGAAAAAAACTCAAAAAAATGTCATGAAATAATATCCGGATCACCTTGCACAATTGTCAGATTATAAAAACAGGCACACATGATGTAGCATAATTCATAAAATGGGCAGATCACAATACAGCTGCACCAAGGGCAGGATGTCTTGCTGGATAAAGCATCTTGCCTTTGAGGTCTCTGAACATCATCACTTCTTCTCTTAAGACAGTTGAGCTGTCTGAAATTTGACCACATCACAAAACTAGGAAAGCTTTGCAGTATTTGGTGCAAATGAAGTGTTCAGGTGAGGTCAGAACTGAGTAAGCATGAAGAATGAGTCATTTGTCACCAAGAGGAGATTCCAGTGGGAAAGCAGAAATGTTTGCAGAGGGATAGTCATGGGAATTCCCATTACAGCTGCCTGCTTTGTACATGGCCTGTAAATACTCAGAAAGCTGCTTTCTGTGTATAAGCTTCACAATCCTGAGGCTTACTCTGCCTTTTCAAAGAAAGATAGGTTAGAGGCCAGTTGGTTAGAAGACTTGTAAAACTTTTACTTTTGTAGATAAGCATCTCTCCAGCCAAGCAGCGAGTTCACTGCCAGAGGAGTACAGGGAAACTCTCAGTGAGATAGTCTTCATTTCAACTGGCATATAAAAAACAGGATTGCCTCATTCATTTCATATGTCTGTTACTCACACAGCCTCTGCAGGGTGAAATATAAAACTGAATTAGTTTGCAATAGTTTCAGATCTTGATGTGAGTAACTTGAGTCTCTTGAACATACTAAAACACAGTGATTGTGCTCAGTAAACCTAACATGGGTTTGTTATTCAATGCAATTGTATTCATTGTATCCAATGCAGTCGGACCAATAAATATGTGTGCAGTGTGATTATTGTATCTGTAGTGAGGAGTTATTGTCCACCTACAGTTTCTGCAGTAATAATGGTAAAATGTCCCTTTTTCTCCTCTCTGCCTTAGTGGAATAACCATTATCCAAGCTATGTTTTGGTAGCTTTATTTAGCAGATCAGTTCTGACATTTCCACATCTTAATCTTTCAGAACAGCTGAACACATGAGAAATGGCTGCTCATAAGAGGAAGCAAGGATCCCCCCCCAGTGAATTTATTTCACTGTCCTATTGCCATTGTGTAATTTCATTGACCTGCCCTTTTCAGGTAATTGCTTTGTAACAGATGCAGAATAAAAGAGCTTTTTGACAGATAAGTTCATATTAATTTACTGTAAATCTGTCTGCTTGCACTGTTGTAAAAGACAGGTAGGCACAAGGGCTTAAACACTGATGTTTGGTTCTGGTTTCCTGCCCTTCCTACCTCCCTTCCTTAGCTGAGCCTATTTCCACATCCTATGGAAGACCATTCAAGCAAAAAAGTCCTTTTTTAACTGTCATTCATGGAGAGAGTATTAGAGTGCATATAGTTGGGCTGGAACACTCTCTGGCTGAGCCTCACTGATCAGATGAATTGTTTGAGCCAGTTATTTCTTACAGGCAAACAGAAAGAACTTGTTCAGACAGTACAGTCACCCTAGAATGGCATGCAGGGATTTAGCAAAGTGCATGCATAGGATGGACTTTTTAATCCTTGTTAGACTCTTTCTACAACACAGCACATTCAGGAATGAGGAGAAATGGCTTTCAGTTGTCCACAGCCTGAATTCAAAACCAGAATTTTATAGTTTGTTGGGGCTGCTGTAAGTGTGTTTATATTTTCTTTATGTTAATGTCCCTACAGAAATAAAAAGCTTCTTTTAACCTTTCCTTAAGATGAACAACAATCCCATGTGATATGCTCAGATTAATGCTTCCTGCCTTTTTTTAGAATGAGCACAACGTAGTGACTAATGACTTAACAGTAAAATTAATCTTATGTACTCTGGCAGTAGTATCTTTGTTTGGGAAATTAATATTACTGTGAAGACAAAATACACAATGATAATTGTGTTTAGGAACACCTATCTGTCAGCTGGAAACAGGGGAAAGTATATTTCACATGTAAGTGGAGTAAGCAAAAAGTTTATTGAAAAAATGTTTAGAAAAGAGGGGACTAAGTAATGTTATAAACCTATTTGTCCATGCTCCTCATAGCTGGTATTTTTCATTAATATATATTGTGTTAATTTTCTCTTGAAAGAACCACAAGAAGAAACAATGTGATGTTTTAAAGAGTATAAATCAAGGGTTGTGCATTTTTGATCTAACACATTTAAAATAAATACAATAGCAGCAGAATTATCATGATTGCTTACAGGTTTTAGTGACACTGAAAATGAGATCTGCCAGCAATCACAACGGATTGAGGTGGAATTTTGTTTTTCAATTCTGTTCTTGTCAAGGTGCTAAAAGAATGAAAAATATTTCCTTTTTAATACATTAGAAAAATTTAACTTCACTTTTTTTTTTTTTTTTTTTTTTTTGGTCTTTGTTCATAGCTGGTGAGTTTATTCAGGACACTAATACATTTTTTTTTATTATTTGCCAAAATAAAGCAGGAAAAATCTCAAAAAAAAAAAATCAAATGTAAAAATATAAAATTGCAAACTTCTATAGCTACACTCAAACACTTAGAACAAAACAGCCTTTTTCAGCAAAATGTGTAGGGTTACATTTTGATATTTGATTCAAACCTCATACTTTTTATGGAAAGTGAGGCACTGAAAAACATTATTAATTAATATCATGTCCAACTCAAACTTCTGTCCAATATTTTATTTTAATGACAAACATTGCTGTTCCAATATTTTGAACATGAAATCAATCCTTCAAACAAATTAGAGTAGCCAATCTCAGCAGCACTGGTTCTGTGGGAATGTTAATCTTTCATTGAGTAAAGGAAAGGAATTTATTTGGAGACTGTGTGGAGACAAAAAAAGTAGTTGGAAAGTGCAAAGTGAGAGAAAACAAGAGAAATTGAAATAAAAGAATGGAATGTCAGATCATTTATTAAAATAATAAGCAAACTTTACTGCTGGTTTCTTCATTTTCATACTGAAATTTTTAAAAAAGCTCCTTATATCTTCCACAGCCTTACATTTTAAGAAGTTTTGTGTTTAGTACTGCCAGAAATTAAGAAGAATTATGAGGATAATTTTAATGTTTCTGATATTAAATTTTAATTTCATCATGCTCTACACATGCTTCACAGTTAGAAATGTCAGAAGTAGCAACAAATAAAATCTGATTCATGTCATTTCTACCTGGAGTGCTTAAGAAGAACTATTTATTTGGAGCTAATTTTTTGCCATTAAATGTTTAGGATAAGGGCCATATAGGTGTTAATAACCATAGATTTATCAAATTAAAATGGAGCAGATCCCAGTTGTCATAGAAGGGAGCCTGAGTGGAAGTGTCAAGGTCTGCTGGCACATCCTTTAGGTGGAGGACTCCACAGTGCTCAGGTGTAGTCCTTATTGACTGGAAATTTATACTGAATCAAAACAAAAAGGGAATTATTTTAATTTACTTTGGTGCAGCTGTATAAAGCATCCTGTTATACTTCTCTCTTTGTTCTTGCTATTCCTTTGTACATAGCTGCCCATTCTAAATGCACCATGCCACTTTACCAATAGTCAGTGGATCTTTGGACATCTTCACACATGCATCCTTTAACTGCAAGTGAGTTGTCACCTACCATGGTGTGCTACTTGTTTAGTTCTCTGCTATGGTTTGGAGTGCAATGTTCTACATCAATTAAAAACAGATGAGAGAACAGTTTAGCTGAAGACTTTGTTTGCTTGTAATCAACTGCAAAACAGACCAAGGTCATGGAACAGATTTCTTCTTCACTCTCACTTAGCAGAGAAGGCTGTGTGAATGCAAATTGCTTTATTGGTGGAGGGAATTAAAATTATAAAAAGCTGGGTTTAAAGAAGTGCAAAATCAGGACTGTGTCAGAACAGGGACAATGTAATTGTGGTATGGATTCCCATATGGGACTAAATTATCTAGATTTTACTAATGTCAGCAGTTCTATGTGACTGCTGGAACACAGCCAATGTGCCACATTTGCTTCATTTTTTTAAGATGGTTCTGATTCTACACAACTTTAAATATGCAGAACGCTAAATTTGCTCTAGGTGTCATAGTGGCACTTCTGTGCTGCATAATTTTGCATGTTAATTTTGCTTAAGAGAAACATAAAAGTAGCCTAGAATGTATCCTAATCCAAAGTAAAGTTACTATGATTTTGGTCCAGCTTATGATCTCTTCAGAAAAAAGACTGTTCAGTTCTACAGGCACATATCAAGGTTGTGTCCCTTTACAGAGCATTCCATTCAGTAATACTATTTTGTAGCAACTCAATAAAGCTGATAGTTTTTCTGGGTAATTACCCACAGCCCCCTGCAGGACAAATTAGCATTCATGACCTGAATAATGCTTACTAGAAAGAGTTCAATGGAATTTACTTAATCAGAATCATTGCTTTCTCATGGCTACACTATTTTTAACCGAGTCCCTATTGTCTGCTAATAGCAAAAATCCTGTCAGTGCCAGGTCCAACTTGGCACAGGGTGTACAAAGAGAGAAAGATTATCCTCCTCAAAGGTACACAGTATATTTTTAAAGCTTATGGGCTGTATTCTGCAATCTTTACCCAGACCTTGCTTAGGTAAAAGTGCATTGAAGTCAGTGGGAGATTTTCCAGATGACAGAGTGTTGAATCAGACATTATGAAAAGAAGTGTGTATATATGTTTGCAAGACAGTCCATGGTTTATAATTTCTGGTAACCATGAAAAGCTGACAAAGAGGACTTTGAAAGGTGAATTTTCTTTTCTGGGTTTGTGAGAGAAGGAAAAGTTCCTGCCTGTTTCAAGACATTTTGTAAGGTTGTTTTTGTTTGGGGTTTGTTTTCTGTTTTGTTTTGTTTGGGTTTTTGTGGGGGTTTTTTTTTTGGGGTGGGGAGGAGGCAGGGTTGAGTTTCTTTTTAATTGTCACTGATATTTTCCAAATTATATAAAATTAAAAAAAAAAAGCTATTCCTTTTATGGTTTTGACAATTTGTGTTTTGCCTTCCACTTCCCAAGACTGTGTAACATGTCAAGGTTAGTACAACACACATGAGCCCTTCAGAGGCTTAACAAGATCCTCACTAGAGCAGACCAGGAGGATTGGAGAGAATTTCTGAAATATTGCAGAGATTAGGTGTGTGCATGCACAAACACTCACAGCCACAGCAACCAAGGAAACCAGAAAAACAAAAAGCAGGAAAGTTCTGTGAAGCTGAGCTACCATATCCCATGAAATAGTTAATGCTTTAGCTGAGTTTTCCTTGTGCAGGATGTATCAATCACAGTAATAGGAAATGGGAGTTGAACCCAATTTGAACAGAACTCAAGGGTTTTGGCAGTGTTGTCTGACCAGTAGCTTCAAACTATGGACAAATGACTTTCTGTTTCTGGCCAAAGGTATAATTTTAAAGAAATCGTGTGCAGAATTGTAGTTCTCTGATATATATAAAGGGTCCTGTGCACTTTTAAGCAAAGGTCATTTGCAGTGTGTGCTTGTGCAGTAAGATGTAGCTAAAAGCAAATTTTAGTGAATGATTTAATGGCCCTTGGGTGTAGGGATGCTGGAAATACAGAAACCCTTGGAGATCTGTTGGGGGCAACAGTCTTAGTGAGAGAGAGTATGTGAATGAGTACCAATATACAGCACACAAACAGCACTCAGCACACCATAAAATAGTTTTCTTCTCTCCAGGTCAGCCTACAGGAGTCAGAATAATCCCAGGTGAGATTAAGCAAGAAATAGGACAGGCTGAATTAAACAACATGAAGTGTTGAGTAAAGAGAGACTCATCAAGGCCAAATTTATCCTCAGCTGTGTGTTAGCACAATCCAGTTCAGGATGATCCTGACTTACTTGTTTTTCTAATTGTTAGGAGGCATTAAGTGCTGCTCTGGGAGGAATGGAGCAATAGCATGGCAGCCAGCAGTACATTTAATTGTTCATAGGTGCAAAAAAGGGAGTTGTCCTTTAGGTTATCATTTCTTTTACTTTAGCAGCACAGACTATGCCAGGATGTTTCAGGCAGAACATTTCCTCTCTGCCATCACTGAAGAAATACAGAATGCTCAAGTAAAGCAACAACAGTTGCTTACTTGGGGAGAGTGAGTACTCCAGTTTCAAATGCATTAAATAAAATAACAGGTTAATTTATTTTAAATGAGCATCATATTGTTTATTTGAAGAGGAGATGTAATTGCAATGGAAACCTTAACACTAGCAGAATTTACCAAGTCTTAGTCACTGAGGTGGAGTTTGTATCACCTGTTTAGCTTTGGTTGGACTGACTCATTCCCAGAGCAGACTGTGAAGCCTTCCTCTTGGGTATCACCCTGTCCCACACCCATCAATTATTTAAAACTTCTTTTCTGGACCTTCACATCCATCCTTAAATTAAAACCTTTCCAGAAGAAGGCTAAAACCAGGTTCCAAAATTCTGAATTTTCAAATTCAGGTATTAGTTTTAAAATTCCTTTAGTGGATTCATTTAAATTTGAGACTAAATGGGATTTTATGCTAGTTTATATCCAGATGCAGAGAGATTTTGAAAGACTGTCACAACTGGAAAGGGAGCTTGCTTGTGCAAATACTCTTTAGGAAGTCTGAATTTTCAAAAAGCTGGACAAGGCAACTAGATTTAAAAAATGGGTAAGAGAGCTTCATAGGAATAAATTTTTCTGTTTCACGGCAGCAATTCCTAACTCTTTGCTTTTATTTCTGCTTTTTACAAATGTTGAATCAATTGTTCACATTCTGCCATGATATCAACAAAAAAATGTTAACTGTAAGTATAATGCATTTGAATGCATTATTTGATTTCTAGTTTATATTGTTCTAGTTCACATGCTTAAGAGTAAACTTTATACAATTTTACAAGAGATGTTAAAAAGTAAAACAGAGCCAGAAAACAGCCAGGCTCCCAGAACCTCATTTTTTCTTTAATATCAAAATAAGAACAGGTCTCACCTGCAAAACATCAAGAGTTAAGCTCGAATTCATCTATAGAAATACTGAATTTGATTAACCACTCCTGTCAGGATTATTTGCCAAAGACAATACATCAGAGCTATAGACAGATTGGTGAGGGAACATGCAAAGAAATTTCAGTTATTTCAAATACATTGTTTAATGCCTCTGGATTCAAAGTAGGGGTTATTGATATATAAAAAGCAAATACACAAAAATATAAATATATAAATTATAAATACATATATATATAAATAAATTGTATATAAATATATATATTATATATAATATATATTATATAGTTATATATAATATGTATATTATATATAAATATATATAATATATAATTATATATTATGTGTATATTATATATGTATAATATATATATTATATATTATATATTATATATTATATATTATATATTATATATTATATATTATATATTATATATTATATGTAAATATATAAATATATATATATATAATATATATAAAAAGCAATATATAAAGCAATTAAAACCCCTCCATAGATGCAGGTGTGCAATGCAGATTGCTTTGAGCAGTATTCAGCAATGTATGTCTGTCTGGGATCCCAGCTCTTTGCCCAAGAACTGTTTATTCATTCTGATGCAACAGCAATTAGGAGTCATCCACATAGAAACTCTGAACGCCTTGAGAACAATTAACTTGCAGTGGCACTGATAACCAACAGTAACTGTGACTATTTCCTTGATGAGATTCATAAGCCCATTTTGCCTGGATGCACTGATCTCTGGAATTAAATTCTGAGAGCTCCTTGCTACTCAGAGCTGGTGGATTATCAGAGTGCCTATCTTGGACTCGAACTGAGGCAGCACTACTCTTATCTAGTCAGTGTAAGATCACAGTTCTCAACTGTAGTCAAGTACAAAACTCAAAAAGAAGCATTTTAACCACCTCAGAAAACTTTACAATTCCAAGGGATGAGGAACAAAGAGGTATCAAAACTTCTATACTAAGACTAGTAAACTACAGCAGTAGTTTGCAAGCACATAAAAATTAAATTCCTCCTCTCCAACATGTGCCGACCCTGCTCATATTCAGTGTCCTAAGTGGAGATAAGGGACTGGTTTTGCTTTGCTCATGTGGGAACAGGAACAGCAGGAGCACTGTGTTGGCTTCTCAGGCAGCTGCAGTCTGGGAACCAAGATAAAGTTGTGTGATTAGAAGTGAATAACTGAGAGATTGACTTGACTTCAGTCTACCTTGCACCGTGAGGTGTTATGGCATCTGACAAGACTGAAGGAAAAAATTCCCTTGGAAAGACACTTTTGTGTTTGCTCTGTATTTCAGTAGAAGACAAGTTGCCAAAACCCTGCCATTCAAAATGGCCAAGATGAGAAATAGTCCAAAAGATGATGTAATATGATACTTGATGGTGAGCAGAACTATTTGTCACAACCTAGAGTCTTGCTGCTCATTTATTAATGTATGTAAAGGGAGTGGGAAATTGTACAAGACATATCAAGGGAGAATCAGGCCCTTGGAGTCTTAAAGATCTATCTTGGTGAAAATGTCACTCTGCAAGTTGTTAATTGGCTTTTCCATATATTAAATATGTTTACTTTTTCAATAGGGAACCAACAACCATGTTTATGACTTGTTAAGAAAAGAATATGAAATACCATTAGTTTAGAATCTTGAAGAATAAGCAAATATTCTCTGGTAATATGAGAGAAACTGCTTAATATTTTACCTCCCAAACCAGTAGGACACTTAGAAATAAATATTCAGTAGTTCTCTAATGAGATTGTTAAACTCCTTTTCAGGTAAGAACTGATGTTCTGACACTGATGTTCTTTATTAAATATTCCCTGAACTTTCAACAGTTCTAAGAATTGCACAGTGGCAGAACTGGGTCCTAATAGATTAAATGGTTTGATTTAGACTTTTATTACTGCTGTTTGCAGGTGCAAACTCCTGCCTCCAACAAGCCATGATCCAGTTTCTTTATTTCCTCCTGGATATTTCTGCAAATGGGAATTTTCATTCCCTTCACCATACTACTGCTTGTGCTTCAGAGGACATCCAATTAATATCCCAAATATATTTCATCAGCCTTCTTTTAACTCTCTTTCAACACCTTTTGCTATGATGTTACAAAAGTACATGGCAGTGGTGAGGTCACTGGGATTTGCATTCCTGTTGTGATTGCACACATGCATTTCTTGCATGTTCTGGATCATCACTGATATGTGGAGGGGTGAAGGATGGTCACAGCCTTGTCCAGGGCCAAAGGATCTGATAGAGTGATGATGATGATGGGTGGAGGACTGCACACAATATCTTGTGTTTGCAGTGGTAGGTGATTTATGCAACTCTCCTTAGTAAACTTCATCAGTGTGAACACTGTTCATATTTCCTATTTTTTTTTTTTTGTAAAAGTATCAAGATGTTGGAGTGGTTTTTAACAGAAATTAATGTTTTACATTTGCACTTGGAGTGACATTAACATTATTTTCCAGACAGCAAAAATAGCAAGTCAAGCTGAGTAGTAGATCTTCTGTAATATTTGAGTGGGAGCTTTTTTATCAATAATGCAGCCTTGCCAAAACCAGAAGTATGCTGGAGACCATGACCTTTGGAAAATAATGTTTAGCAACATTAATCTACATCTAATAGAGGGATTTGTATCATCACTTTGGTTTATATCTGCATTATTGTAGCACATAGGCTGTCACCTGCATTTATATAACATGAGACTGATTATTCCTTATCATGCACAAAATGCAGACCTCGGGGAAGAGTTCATTTTGGCCCATTTCCAGGGGTATGTGTAACATGTTATGAGCAGAATACTGCTTTTAAGGCTATCAGTGCAATTTGCACTCTTTTTCTCTTCAGTATGTCTTATGCTTGACAAGATAATTGCCCCCCATAACACACACACATCCTAAAACACATTTATTACAAAGCCATTGTATTGACATATAGATACAGATATCAGTGAAGGAATGTACTTGATATTCTTTATATAGTATGATATGTCTGGAGTGTATCTTCATAAGTGAAAGAGAAGTTAGCAATTGTAATAAACTGAAAATGAAGAAACAAAGTTGAGAACCTTGCATGTGTAAGTGTTCCACTTGTCAGGAGCACAGAATGCTCTATTTCACACAACTTTTAGAGAGATGGTGGTGATCAGAGTTTATTTTTTACTGTGGAGTTTCTTACAAGTTTGTGACTCTTCTAACTTTTTTTTGTTGTGAATATTCCAGCTGGTTTTTATTGTATACATTGCCTAAGCATGTATACATACATATACATGCTTTGAGTGTGCAGCTATATGGAACATTTGTACTGGAATATGTTATCTGGAGAATTCATTGTTTGTTATTATTTTAATTCTATATATTAGATATACGGAGAATTTGCAATAAAATATAAAAGGTACTGGATATTTGTAAGTTGTACAAGATATATTACATCATAATTACCAGGCCTGACTCTGAAACATTTTAGAAAATAAGCAAAAATAATTTTAAACCAGTTTTGTTAATTTCTTTCATGCACATTCCTGAGGAGACTAAATGTACACTAGCATCATGCTATTATAAAATATTATTTGTATTTACTCTTTTGCTTTTACAGCTTTTATAACTTCATATTTTTGGCAGGGATTATAGACCATACTTTTATTGTTAACTAACAAAAAACTCCCCCCCCCAAAAAACCAGACAAAAATAAACAAACAAAAACAAAACAAAAACCAAACCAAACGAAAAAAAAACCACAAAAACACCTACCAAAAAAAAAAGATAAAATCAAAAACCAAAACAAACCAAACAAACAAAAAAAAAAAAAAAAAAAGTGAAAAAACCCAGAAAGGACTAGATGTCTTATTTTGAACTTTTCCATCCTTTATTATGAAAATTCTATATAAGTTTTACTTTTCAAAGCTTTTACCAGAATTGCTGATCCTTTGATATGGTTGTATATAATTTTAACATTGTTCAACTATGATTGATAATCAACTGTATGGTGTGGTACTTCCTGTCTATTGCTTAAACTATATTTTTATTGAGTTACATAATCAAAGAAGATCCCATTACAGCAGCATCTAGATCTCACATTCCAGTTTGATGAGAGTGGGATGCATGCTAAATAACAGGGAGAAAGAAGCTGGACAGAGAGAATCATGTTGGGTGAGCTGTGACCTGCTGCTCTTCCTTATATCCATCCATGAGAGTAAAAGTGTATCCTGTGGGAAATCTTATTTTACATTATTTCCACTGAAGGAGGTTCAAGTAATGTCAAATAAAATATATATCCAACAGAATTCTTGTGATAAGTTCTACCAAAACTCATATTGGGTACTTTTGAATGCAGATGAAAGAAACCTTTCTTCACCAAGGCCTGTGTTTGCCTGAAGAAAGGTTTCTTTAATAGAATATGAATACATTTATTCTTTAATAGAATATTTATTCTTTATTGCACAATATTCCTCTCCTTTCTGGTTATAGGAATTATACTTTTGCTATCTGCAGCCACAGCTGAAAGCAGCTCTGTTCAGTGAAGCTAATTTTTGTTCTCCCTTAAACCTAACCCAACATTTATAAAATCAGTGGCCCAATATACTCAACAAAAAATTTTTTTATGGTGAGGAGTTCCCAGACAACATTTTTTCAGGGCTTGCATTTGCAACCCCAGCTGTAACAACAATGAGCAAGTGTGTTCAGACACCACTCTGCTGGCTTGGGGCTCCTGAGTGACAAGAGCATGGTGAACCATAGAGGGTTTGGAGGGTGCATTACATCAGTCCAGACAAAAAAAAAAAAAGTCTGGCTAAGCACAAAGTCAAAGTGAAAGATTGACATTGTGGTGCAGTGATTCTGTGCTCTGTTCTGTTCATTTAAGTTCATGGATTAAATACAGACCAATGGAAACTTGCAGGGGATAGACTTTACTTCTGATGGTGATGATGAAGTCTGTCTTTAAAGTGACAGTTTAATAAAGACAAAGAATATTTAAACATTTTTTGTTTTCAACATTGGTATCTTTAAATAGCTGTTTCATTTGACCAATATCCTAAAGCAAGATAAGGGGTTTTTTTGACTGTGTGGATGAATGTTCTGCTTGAGTGTGATCAGGGTATTTTCCAATATGCACCCTCTTTGTGCTGGGCCTACAGTTCATTTTCAGAGAGGTTGTGTATTTTCTTCAAACTTGAAACTTATTCTAGCCATAGGTACTTCTCAGCCTATCACTAGTGTTTCTTTCCTACCCCTCAAAAAAAAATTGGTGTGTTAAACTCTGATGTAGAATTACATTATTTACAGAAATATGGATCTATGATAATTCCAGTGAAGTTGGGCTTGCATGAAAATAACTGAGAGTTTACACAAAAAGTGACATCTGGAGTTTTACATGCACAGACTATTGATGTCTATTAACTGTCTACTTAAATTATTAAATCCAGTTTAGCTTAGCCTGGAAAGGGTAAATTCCCAGAGCACATTCTTAGTGAAATTTGGGACAAATGAGGAACATTGACTAGTTTTGTATTTTGCTAGCTAGAGTATCCTTCAGTTATAGCAAAGAATCTGTTGTGGACCTATCCTGACAGCAAAGATGTGGGAATGTATAAGTAGTTCAGTAATATGCATTCCATGTGAGAGTTCAGTAGGGTTTGGTTTTTTGTGTGGTCAGCCAAATGTAAAAACTGGCAGCAACATTACAAAGGCAATGTTAAAATAAAAATGCACGTGCAAATTGCAGTAATTATACATTAAAATTAAGCTATGCTATAAATTTCTTTTTGTACATGAAGTTGCATGCATGAAGTTTAGAAAACTTAAAGTCCAAATGAAACACATGGATCAGTAAGAAAACAGACAGAAAATTCTGTTGAATATGATGTCATCCATTTGCTGTAGGTCAGAAATAACTTCATACTGTTAATTATAGGTATTTATCATAGTTCATATGATTTTGTGGGGCCTTGTCAGTGATCAAAGGTGGCTCTTTGGACACCTGTCATCAAGTGAGTTAGTAATTGTAGAATAGCTTATTTACTGAATCTAATATGCCATTAAATAGACTTATTTTCCCCTTTCAGCAGTTAATGTTGTTGATAAAAGGACAGTTCTGTTTTAGTAAAGTTGATTTGTTGCAGTCAGGTACAATAATTATGTTCTCTTATACGTACTACGTGTTTGCTCATTAACACATAAAAGTTGTTCTATTACAGCAATTTTAAAAGTCCCCACAGGCAAAGTCAAAGTGAAATGTCCTGTAGAAATTTAGTTTAAAAAAAAAACACACACACACACACACAAAAAAAAAAAAAAAAAAAAAAAAGAAATTGCTGTCATACATGTCTTCTGTATGCCCAGACAGACTCTGCAAATTGTTGTAAAAAATAAGCTGGAATTTAGTCCTCAGACAAAAATGCTGCATTGAAGAGATGAGCTCTGCTTTTAGAAATCATACTGAACATATGGGATACAAAAATAGTAAGATTTTAACTGGAAGTGAAGTAAATAGTGCTACTGTTAGACTGTATGACAGGTGGGAACTTCTTTTTTCCCTGCTTCTCTGAGCCTGAAAGTATATTTGTTCTAACCTTGCACCTGGATGCAACCCACTTTTTCTTTGAATCCACTTGCATTCTGCCTGGGAAAACCATTTCTGGAAAGAATGACCTCTGGGGTTCTGCAGCTCGTTTTTGGGATGGATGTGTGCCAGCTCAGAGCCCTCCCTCCAGTGTCCACTAAGACCTTGAAGAGTTCTTCAGCCCCACTAGGGCACAGAAGAGCCTATTGAGACTCTCAGCCTTTTTTCCTGCCAGCTACTTTTTTTTTTTTTTATTAGGCTGATAAACTCCTGAATTGTTGAAAAGCAGCTGCTCTGAGGAGGATTTAGTCAATTCTCAGGGTGCTTCTGGGTGTGTGGGAGATATATTTACATCTGGACTATGAAGGTCCCTTGCATTGTTAGACCTAGGTGACCTCTTGCTAGATCAAAAAGAGGTTGCTGGAATGCAATTAAAATGCAGTGTTGCTTTCTTTTAAAGCCCCAGTAACCCAATCAACAGCTCTCTTTCCCCATCTTTTTGCCAGTTTCAGATTTTATTCCCATTTCAAGTCTGTGCCATAATTTGGTTTTACCTTATTGGAAAATACCTCAGATACTATTATTATAACTCTTAAAAAAAAAAAAGAAATTAAAAAAAAAAAAGTGTCCTGTCTTTTAATAGCTGGTTCTGTGGTGGTTCAAGCCATTAATTTTCACATCTTGCTCAAGTAAGCAGAACTATGTGCATTTGATTTTTTCCCTAATAATCTCAGATGTAGTTTTGGTGTAATGTAGTACACAATTCATATTGATTAACAGGTCTGTAAGGGAGATCTGCATTTTATAGACACATTCCAATGTGAAGCATGAAATCAAACTGTAAATAATTAGGTTTTTTAAAAGGGTGGGCTTTTTTCAGTTCCATGGCAAAATTTGTACTTGCTGAAACAAAGATTTGATTAAAATGAAAAACAAATTTACATTTGCAGGAGTTTCAGCACTGTTGTTTGGAATTTGTTATATGCCTTTACCTGGCATGCTATTTCACCCTTCATGACACACATCAATACCTTCTTTATGTCTGGCTATTACCACTCATTTAAAAATCTATTTTACATGATTCTTTCAGCCAAAAATGGACCGTAATGACATAGAATAGAGCCTGTGCTTCATAAATTCTCCAGGAATCAATGCTTTGGCTGGGAATTTGTCAGTCTCACAAAGCTATGCATCATTAAACTTTACTGTTATTACAGTGGACTCTGCTTCAAAGTTCACTACCTAGCTGATATTGGATGAACCCATTTAAATCAAGGAAAAGATATGAGACACAAATGCTTCTGTACTGACATGTATTCATTCAGATAATGTTTAATTTATGAAATAGAAGTAGCTCTTAAACTGCTTATTGGTTTATGGGCAAAGTTCAGCAATATCATCATTAAAGATTATATACTGATTACAAGTTATTGGCAAATGACTTTAAACTGAATCCATTCAGATTCTTTGAAATATGACATATTTTGCCCATAGGACCTCATTCATTAATCACACAACATTGAATTTGTGAGTATAAACATCCAACTGAATTCAGAATCCATATCCAGTCAAACCACATTAGCAGGAGTGTTTATTGCTATTAAATACAAACAGGGCTTTTTTGTCACTCTGCCTATTTATAACATGGGTTTTCTTGGTAAAAATGCAGGTATTTGTGCAAACAAAAATATTTGTTACACACTATTGATCATGTGGTATGCATCATTATTTTGTGTGAAATATTTTAGCTCCCTTACCAAACAACAAGGATTTTTACATGGCTCCCAGACAGAATAATGAATAAACAATGAAATTCAGAAGTTTATGGATGACACTTGGGAGAACTGTTTATTTCTACTTCTTGAGATTAATCTTGAAAACAGAAAACATATCCACAAATCAGGATTAACTTACAGAAGGGTTATAAGGAGAATTAAAAAAAGATTATTTGTATGCAATATTTGTATTTGTATGCAATAAACAAAACAGACTGTATATACTGTCTGCCTCACATGCTTGATTGACCAAGATTTGGGAGCTATCAGATCTCTCAGGACAGCCTTCCTTAGCTCTTCCACAGTGTTCCAGACCAAGGGCCAAATAACATTCAGCTCAGCTGAGCACGCTTGTGCTGACACCCACGGACATCACAGTGTGCAAGTACTTGAGAAAATACTTAGGATCAGGCTTAACCAAGTATTTTCTCAAGTACAAGGATGAGGATTAACTGAATTGGTTCAAGGGCCTCTTGGTTCCTCCTGCCTCTAAGAAATATGGATGTATTTAAGGCTCCAGTGAAATCTCAAGCTTCTAAAAATGCAAGTATTTGTGTTAGCCCCTTGAGAAGTCACCTGCAGGAAGATAAAGGACACAATCAATGGTTTGTTGGCAGGCACACACACAGGCACATGCCCCCTCTATCCTCTCCTTGGGTTTGCCACACCTGCTTGTCTGCTGTGTCAGCATCATCTCATACTCAGGAGATCAAAAAAGGAGAAAACAGAAAGGGTCATTAGTTAAGAGGCGCAGGTGTGAAGAGACTTTCTAAACCATAGACTTTGTGCACCTGCTCTGGGGAGCATTGCTGGGACCTGGGGCAGGTGTACTAACCTCCAGTCTTTGCCAGGCTTGCAGGGGCTGCTGGCTGTGGATACTGAATTTTGTATGTGTATAAAATAAAACTCTGGTCTCGCTGCTCCTTTGTGGTGTGATCCAGCACATTTACAGTCCAGGGCAAATTATGGCACTGTGATCTCTTTCACAGCTGTAAATGATCTGCAAGAGAAGCTCTTGTTTAAAGCTAGAACAAATTCTGCATGTCTCACATCAACTTAAAGTCTGCATTTTAAAAGGTGCACTCCTGCTTTGATTTCCTTGTGCATTTTTCCTCTAAGTCATAAATACTGGAAAGAAGAAAACTACTTTAGTAGGCTGGAATATTGCACTCAAGCTTACTGGGCTTCCCTCAAACGTGTTAATGTCAGTTATTTTTTTAAGAGATATGTTACAAACTTTTCCAGAGTCAGTTGGGTTACTCAGTTGTTTGCTCATATTTTGATGCTGTCTTCAAGGTATCCACAAGATCAGGTTTATCATTCTAGACCCAAATTTATGTGAGAGCTTAGTTAGGTGCCAAAGTAACTGTGCTGGGATCAGTGTTCCAGTGCTAAATATGCTGTTTGGAAATCATTAATTCCCTACTAAAATCTACAGTGTCTGCACTTCATTTGAAGCAGCTGAAAACCAGATGCATCTCCAGGCTCTCATCCATGCACTTCCTTTTGATATATCTCTACATGTAATATCAGTTACACAGTTTTCTCATCACAGACAATACTTGAACTAAATGTAATTAATACAATAGGAGTTGCAAGTGAGAAAAAGTAGAGAGTGATACAAAAAGAGGATGAGTTAGAAAGCAGGGGTCCATGTGGCATGGCTGATAGAAGATCCCTAAGGTTTTAGGGAAGCTGTTCAGCTTTTCACTGGTATTGAGCACTTCCTCAGGGGCTGCAGCTACATGGAACTAGAAAGATAAACTCACCCTTTCACACACAATCCCATTCAAAATCTTTCACAGCATTTCCAAGGCGAAGGATACGACAGAGATGCAACTGCTGCATTCATTATTGTCTTAGTATTCTTCCATTTATAACACACACCTACATGACTGGCATCTCAAATAGAAAAGTTAATCCAAGTCCTCTATCCTTGGCATCTTGCATCCTAATCTAACCAGCACAAATCACATCTGAAGCAAAGTTACTATAAACATGTATAGCTCTGTACAGGGGGGAAAAAAAGTGTAAAAACAAAATTTTTTCAGGAAATGTTTTTTGGTTTGATTTTTGTTAACTCCATTGCTTTGGTACTACTGGCTGTTCTTAAGCAATGATAAGAGGTGGGAAGGGAGGATAAGAAAACTTAAGGAAGAAAATGAGGAGTTGATGGAAAGGATATGAGGTCATTGGATGCACTAGGGAAACAGGGAGAAGGTTTGACTGCTTGAGGCAGAGGCAGCAGCCTGGACAAGAAAGTGTGAAGTTGCAAAAAGAGAAAAGGAGCACAGCACAGGGCAGAGTCTGCAGAGTGAATGTGGGGTGTCTGGGGAAGCAATAGGAAGACAGAAAGAGAAGCACAGGGATTAGAATCCTTACAGGGATCCCTGAATGTGAACAACAATTACTGGTTCTTTAAAAGAAACAGAAAGGTCTTTTGTAAGATAAAGTGCTGATGTTTTGAGCTGAGGGTGCAAGAAAAGGCTTTGTTAGCTTGAGACATAGAGGAGTTTGTAGGACAGATTCTGCCTCCAAAGCACCTGGATAAATGGTGCACAAGTATTGCCACAGGCTTTAGGCTGAGACAGCAGATGTGTGTTTGTGTGTGCCTTTTGAGTCTGAGGCTTTGTGACACATTCTGAACCTACATGGGGCTGAGCCAGAAGAAACATCCCTGCTGTCCCTCCCAGAGCCTCCTCACCCACTGGGGCTTTGGCTGCCACCCTCCAAACCCATGGGGAGGTCAGCTTTCCATGCAGGCACTACAGCCCTGACCCACCTGAACATTGACAGGGAACTTCCCACAGGTGTGGGGGAATGAGATTCATGGAGGGCTGCCAGCAATCCCGTGTTTGAAGTGTTTTCTCTTTAATTCTGCTGCACAGGGGATGCTGCTGTACTCCCCACTGACCCCAGCAGGTCCAGTTTTAGCTTGCTGCATGGACTGAAGTAGGCAGTCCTGCTACTGCTGCTTTGGTCTTTCAAGGTTCAGAATTAGGAGTGATTTTTTTTTTTTTAATACTCCACCTATCATTCTGTTGTGTTGACATTTAAGGAACATGTATTTTGAACAAATATATTCTTATAAGAATTTCTTATTGGGCTGCATGAAGAATATTTTTAAAATAGAATTTTCTCTATTAAATGTGTTTTTAAAATTTCATATTCTCAGTATAACTGTATTTTATTTTATTTTATACTATTTTATTTTATTTTATTTTATTTTATTTTATTCTATTCTATTTTATTTTATTCTATTTTATTTTATTTTATACTATTTTATTTTATTTTATACTATTTTATACTATCTTATATTATTTTATACTATTTTATTTTATTTATACTATTTTTATTTTATTTTATACTATTTTATTTTATCTTATACTATTTTATACTATTTTATTTTATTTTATTTTATTTTATTTTATTTTATTTTATTTTATTTTATTTTTATTTTATACTATTTTATACTATTTTATACTATTTTATACTATTTTATTTCATTGGAATTTTTGCTCAGTTATATTTACAAACCATTGGTTTCCTTCTGTGAGACACTTGGTTCGAAGGATTTAAACACTTGTTTTTTATGACAATTCAAATCCTCTTTGCTTTTTGGGGGGTTGAATGCACTGCCAAAACTTTTAGAGGGAGGTATAGATACTGCATTCTTTATGCAAACAGCTCAGAATTTTAAAATTCTTTCTGAGGTATCATTCAGTAAATAAGTAGGTTTTTATCTTTAAAAATTATTAAGAGTAAATGGCTAGTGGGAACAGTTTCTTCTCTAAATTCACAGTGCTTGAAGTTCTTTCTGTGATGCCTTTATCGTCCTTGCAGAGTTCAACTATTACATATTTGACTTCAATTTACAAAAGCTTACCACTGGGGTAAAGGTAATATATTTGGTGTTTTGATATAATCTATTTCGTGAGCACTGCTGTCAATATCTATAAACTTCTCTCAATACACCACACGAATGTTAACATTTTCCTTTGGACTATTATTACCTCCTAAGCAGCAGGGATATTCAGGAGGGAAGAGGGAGAGAGATGTTTTGCATGATTTGCCAGCTACAACCCAGGGGACTACAGATGCTACTGGCCTTATTTTTATATTTATTGTAAAATTAAATGTTGACATAAGGTCTGAGGGATTTGCATGAATACAACAACGTCATTATTAAACAGCTGGGATCCTTGAATTTTTCCAAACTAATTCCAGGGGGAAAAAAAAGAGACCAGAGCTCAAGTGATAGAATGGAATGAATAGTGCCTCTTGTTTTCTCAAGAAATTATTCTGTACTCTTGAAAAATTATCGACAGTGGTAATTTCAGTGCTTCTTTCACTTAATACTTTTTTCATTATTCACATGAAGTCTGTAAAGTCATGTAACATTCACATTGATCTCCTTTTTGCTCTACCAGGTGCCAATTTTATTGCAGAATATAAATGTGTGCTACACAGAGGCCCATTTTTCTCCTCAGACAATAATGAGATATGTTTTTGTTGTTTTAAATAGCGTTGGTTGTATTAAAACATCTGGTTACAGAGAAGGGTTGTATTAAGCAAAGGGTTATGCCTGTCTCTCCTGGCATATTCAGGACACGAGGTCAGATTTTGCATTAAATGGGTGAATGAAGGGTGAGACGTCAAGACAGGTGTCCCTGGCTGTGCTGTCAAATATTTAAAGCCTAACATCTGCTGGCAAAGCCAGCCAAAGGCAGGGATGGCCCAGAGCTGGGTGGTTAGTGTGTGTGCTAGCTCCTTTCCCACTGAGCTGCTGTGTCCTTTACACACCAGCCCATAACCTTACCTGCCCTGTTCTGGCTGAGACACTGAGCCCTGGGGAGCTGCAGTGCAGAGCACTTCTGCTCTCCAAGGAGATGGGGACTCTCCCCAAAGAGCCCCAGCACTCTCCCTGCTTTAATAGAGCTGCATCAGCCCTTGTGCATCACTTTTGTGGTGCATCCTCTCACCACAATAAGGCACAGTGCATTAAGAGCGTGTACACTCATGGACTGAAATTCACAAAGACTGGCAAACATCCTTTCATCCAGGCTGAAGATAATATATAATTATCTTTTTTATGCTACTTCATGCCACCCAAATTGTGGTTGCATCAGGGTAGGTAGTTTCATTAACTCCTGAAAGAGTCCTGTTGAATTCCTTCCCTTTTCATTAAGTGGGCCACTCAAGGGTCAGTATAAGTGAGAAGCCCAAGACAGGTGCTGCTAATTGTGGAGCCAACTATTAGAAATAGAAACTCCTCTGTCCTGGAGCAGAGGCAGATTGATGTTCACAGCTGTTCCTAACGTTATCAGACATTCTTGCCACCAGCACACACCTTATTCAGTAAATGCTGCCTACAAAATATGGAAAATAAATGGTTCTGCTTGTCAGCAAGGCATCTTTAGCTAACATTTGTAGCCACAATTTGAATTTTCTATAATGAAAGATTTGTCAAAGGAAAGTTTGCTTCAAGTCCTTTCTCAATTTTCAAACCTACATTTCTTCTCAGTTTACTAAAATGGCAAAGGATGCCAAATTGCCATTCAAAAATCCCAAAGGACTGACAAGAAGTAGTGTATTAATTTTTTTTTTCTGTCTGTCTGTTTTCAGTCTTTCTTTCAAGCATGGAATTTCAGCATTAACATTTGGAAAGCAAGGTCTTCTCATCACAGATTGCAGAATTCCAGTGAAGACTTTGCAACTTGTCAGTAAAGGTTCCAAAGCGTTGGAGGCAAGAGAGCACAATGCATCAACATATTTCTAAATTTCATTCACTCCCATCTTTGCAGCTCTTAGGAAAATGGAAAGTATGTCCAAATTCTTGTCATATCCCTTTACACCTATTCTGGGTGTCTTCTTGTCCTGATTAATCAGCCAAGTAAGGGAACAAAAGCTAGTGCTGCTCACTCACTTATGTGTTCCCCCTGTCCAAACTAAAGGCTGTACATTGAGCCAGGTTATTTCCTCACATCCTTTTCTTCTTTATGTGTAGCTGTGTAGAAAAAAGGAAGGAAGGACAAACCTGGCTTTTGTACCAGCACTCTTCCCTTCCCACATAAGCCCTGTTCTATACCTGATTAGGACAGCTAGCAAGCCAGATAAGGGGGAAAAAACTGACTTTTTTACCTGCAATAATGGAACTGTTGTGGAGCAGAGGAAGGGAAAGGGAAGGATGATTTTTGTCTTAGCCATGTAGAAGTTGCCTTGCTAAACAATTATACAGCTAGAAGTGACCACTCTGTGTAACATAGAATGTCCCTGAACTGATCCCTCCTTAACTGCAACAAATCTTTCAGAAACCTGTGATCTTTTATTTCCAGAGTTTCAGTCTTGGAAAATACACTGCTATTACATGTTATGCCTTATTCATGACTGCACTGAAAAGTTCAATCTTGCTTTTAGGGTCTAGGAGACACATTTATCCCCTTTAGTACTACAGAGAGCCTTTAATAAAGCAAATGCTTTTCCTCCACTGAGCAGAAGGAAAAAAGGAATGACTGGAAAAGGCCTTAGTGAATTGGGGCATGGTTCTAGGGAGGTCTCCAAGCTTCAGTAAGCAGAGCTGAGGAAAGCTGGGACAAGGTTGATCTAATGAGTGCATCATGACCCAATGAATCAATTGGTCTTTCCAGCTGTGCTTTGCCTCTCCAGCTTATCTAAACTGATTTGTTCTGCCAGTTTATTGGTACAACTGAGTGATTTTTCAGAACCCATCCTTGTTGTTTAGACTTTCCACAATTTTTCCCTAATTGTCATCTCATCTCTACAGTCATGTTTATAGTTTTAGCCCCAGCACGACTGTGTTCATCCCCTTTCCTATTGTGCAAAGTGGTCTGGCCCCTATTCACAGCAATTTGCATCACTGATTGTGAACCTGGAGGGTTCAATTTAAAGACCAAACTGTATTTTATTGAGGGTGGTTACTTAACAAGTGACAATTTTCTGAGCAAATCTTTTCAGCAAGAAACCCACCGTAGAAATTTAACTTTCTTGTTGGGAAAGAATTTGAGAACATTTCATCTTAAAAACCATTTTGCTACACCCTTTGGATATGCAGAAATAGCAAGGATGTATAACAGAGAAATACTTTGCTGTGGGAATCTTTAAACTTAGGCTGAGCTAAGCTGTGAGTTCAGATGTAGATGCCAATCACTTGAGCTGGCTGTGCAAGATAAACATACTGGGAAATACAGCACAAGTGTCTCTTTCTGGAAGCTGCATTCCCACTAACTTCCAGTAAGATTGTAAGATTTTTGTTATAGCACCACGTGCTTATTGAAAGCTAAACAAATGAATCTATTTTATAAAAACAAAACAACAAAAAAAAGTCAGACTGATAGCAACATATTTGAAAAGACATAAAAGCAGCTCAAATCTGAACTCAAGATGAAAATTAAAATTAGTGTCATCATTGGCTCTTTGAACATCTTTGTTGGAGAACTTAAAAAAGGTATTTTTGAGGTTAGAGTGTCCAATCTTGTATTAGTTCAGAGGTGAAGAAGATGGTTTGTATCAGATATCTTCTGAAAATCCACTGTAAGTCATCTTCTATAATTTTGCAGGAATTGTTACCTCAGAACTAAAGCATCACATCATGAAATTCAGGATTGTTTTGAAACCTTGTAAATGTTTTTGCATCATTTTAAGCACCACTTGCTCTATGTGCATTAATGTGAACTGTGATTGTCCCCATGAAATTAATTTCACTTAGTGTACAAGAAGTAGAGAGTATTGAAGCAGAAACAGGTTTTTGATTCTTAATAAGTACCAGTGCAGTTCTGAAGATAATAGGATTATTCAAAATGTTAATTACTCTAATTTGCTCCAGTCTGATAAGAACTCAAGTAAGATTTTACTTCTCTCTCTTTCCCAGAAATGGCATCACTGTTTCTCTGAGCTTTTAAACATAAATACTGTAGTGTTGGGGTTTGTAAAAGCCCTGGTTTTTACATGGCTCCTACAGCACGTGCTTCTCTTGTAGTCTGAACTTCTCACATCTTCGTGATATTAAAATATAAAAACTTGATGAGATAGTAAAAATTCCAGTTAGGCAAAATTTTTAAATTATCTTTTTTTTTTAGTTTAAATTGAAGTTCTGCCTTTTGATTGGCAGAGGAGGTGAAGATCAGTATCTATCACTCAGTAAAAATATTTTTGTTCAAGTGTGATCAATTATTCTTGGAAGTGAGGAATTATTTACCTGCAGAAAAGAATACTACCTGAATTGTAGGAGGATATCACAGGTTACTGACATTCCTTCAAAGCTTTCAGAAGCTTTCTTTTTCTTCAAGGGCTGGTTAACATGGAAATTAAAATATTTTCTGTCGTCATCCAGCAGATAAAGGACTTTATTTTTGTGTATGTCTCCCCAATAGGATTGTGTAAATTACTCTAGGAGTACATGCTGATTACTCTAGGAGTACACTAGCTGATGCTAATGAGAGAGGAGGCAGGAGGTTTAAGGAAGGAAAGTCATTTAAGCCCCTTTTACCTAGAAAAGCTCTGTTCACAAATGTATCAGCAATGTAAACTTCTTCATATTTCACTCTTTACATACTTCAACATAGGTCATTTAATCTAAAATATTGGTTCAAAAGGTGCAGAGTCATTAATTTTTGAACTTTCAGAAGACTGCAAATAATTCTAGTTGTCTGATGGTTATTTTTGTGGTGGGAACACTTACTTCCTGAAGTTGGATTTTGATTGACAAACTCATTTCATGTTAAAGTATCACATAGCCATCAGGTGGTTAAAAGCTTTCAGCTGTTTCTAGACTTGCCTGGATTTGAACCAGTAACCTAAGGACAAAAAGTTTTGTATCTCATTAGCAAAACCCTTAGCTGTGTTGTGCAGCCTTTCATTTCAATTTAGTTTAATTTAAATGAAAAAATTTAGCTGTGATATGGAACATAAGAGAAGCATTTTATATTTTATTTTCTGCATGTGTGTTTGTTTTTGTTGCCTTTTTTTAATATTGGTAGATAGAGGCAAAACAGAGGTGAATTAAAAAAAATTAACATGTAGCCATTGCCATAACTGTTTAAATGTCAGAAAACTCTAATCTAAGCAGTGATTCCTGCTGTGACTAAAGAAAAAGCAGAAAAAATGAAACTTTGCTTCTTTGCTGTTCTCACATATTTCTAATAATAAAGATTATTGTCTTTGAACTTGCCCAGCCTTAGTCAGCACTCCTTTGCTAAAGCCATTAAAATTATTAGAACTTCAAGCAGGGTTACAGTGTTAAAATACTTGATTTTTCCTTTTCTCCAAACAGAACTGGCTGGTTTTAAACATGTCACACCCCACAGTAATCCAGTCTAACTCTTCTATCAGTCTGGCTGAATTTTTTCTACAGATTTGCCCAAAACTGTGTTAAAAAACATAAATCATGGGATTAAACCTGTAGAGAATGATGAAAGCTGAATTCATGTATATACATGTGGTGGTACAAATGGACTCTTTTATTATTTAACCTGAATGAAAGCAATAAATTTGAAACAGGTTTAACTGATGATATTGGTAATCCACAACAGATTTCATGAATGTTGTTGAATGAACATTGGTTTTGTTGAGTAATCTCTCAGATTAAAGAAGGGACAGATAACTCAAACAGTCTGCTGAGGTTCATATTATTTTCCTGTTAAGTTTTGCTCTGAATGAAAACTATAGGGGTTATTGCATTTTTTAGTAATTAATAGATAGAACATTTGTTTGAAGCATCTATTGAAAGCCTAGAAAGCCCATATTATTTCTTTCTAGAACAGACATTCTTGAGAACAGAGAACTTTTTCATTGAGTTTAACTCGCTCCAATTAAATGTAGAATTTAAATTCAGATTAGTAATTTTGGGGAGTCTTTACAGGCTGTGTTAATTCCCCCCTTGAATTGTAAGGAACATGATTCTCCCATAATTTATTCTGTCCTGTAATTTAGGAAGCCCTTTCCTGGCAATTATGTGAAAGCAATATTTAGCTGCAGGGAACCTTTATGGTGATTTGAATTTTCTAGATGAGGAGGATTTGAGCATAAGCAATTGTGGGTGTGTGCTGACATAGGCACCATCACTACCTTTGTCTCCATTTGATAATGACAGAACATGTAATACAAGCATATGGCAACAATATGCTAAACAAGAATATTTCACCAATGGGAAAAAATTATACTGCAGCATCAATGATTATATCAACAGATCACTGAGATAACCAAGCTGGACTGAGCACTCAAATTAAAAACTTTGAGAAATGGTGGTTAAGTCTTGGCCTTAGCTGCAGCTGGTGGAAGCCAGAAGCAATACTTGTCATGACTGCAGTAGTGCTTGGAGTCTTCTGAGTCCTTTAGGTGAGGGTAATTTGAAAAGGATAAGAGATTTTGAATTAGCCCTGTGGGAGATGATTTTGTTAAGGAGCTGTTTTGACATTCTTATCTATCCTTGTCATGTTTGGGATTTTAATGAGAGACACAGTACCATGCTTCTCTTTTTGTATTTTAACCAACCCACTTGGCTCTCACATCTACAAAGACAGGTGGTTGTGTGATCTGTGAAAAGAGCAGGGCAGGTTGGTTACTAGTGAAGCACACATGGATACACACACTCCTGCAAACTGCAATGAAATCAAGAAAGGAACTGCTGACATAGTTGGTATATTGAGCTTTTAATAAGTATTGCATCAGTATTTCATGTATTATGTTAGAATAATGTTCTGCACAAACTGTTTCCTGTGCTTCTCATCAAATGTCATTGATGTGGATATTTAACACATTTGGTTATTTAGATAGATGCTTATTTGACAGCAACAAAAATCACTCAACTATATTGTTCTCCAATACCAATTCAGCAAGATATTTAATCATCTGCTTGTATTTAAAATATCCATTTTGTCTCATCTTAAACAATGAGAATCATCACATGGTTTAAGTTAGGCAGGTGCTTAAGTATCTTCCTGAGCTCAGTGATAACTGTATAACTATGGCACATTGTTTTCAATGTCACAGACAATCCTTAAATTTTACTTGCCTGTCACCAGGAGTAAAATTTGCTCCACGCTGCTTTTTTTCCTGCTGTGCATGTTTTAATTCCTGAACCACACTCTCCACATTAAATATTTCTCTATGACAATTCCAGTAACATTTTCTAATCACAAAATAATATTTACCATCTTCCCCCATGTGGTTTTCAGAACAGAGGGAGCTGCTGCAGTTCTGTAGAGGTCGTGAACCTGCTTGATGAAGCACAGATGAATAAAAAGTATTCTACTGAGCTTAACAGGCTTTATTAATGTGCAGATCCAATACACATTTTTATTTAAATTTGTCTCAAGTCTAAAGGACACATTTTTCAATTGTTATTTTGCATTTAGCTTTGTGAGATTAGTTTTGCATGTTTAAAAAAATAAAAAAAAAAGGTGTGATTGGAGATCTACAAATTACTTTCTATTAATTATAGTCAGTGCACCTCATAGCATTTTTGGACTTTTAAGGCCAGAATCAACTAGCAATTTAATTTGAAATAGACTTGCACATTTTTCCCTAATCCATACCTTCAATCTCAGTTTTGACTAAGATCCAAGCTTTACACTTTTCCTTTGAAATGACAAAAATAATTATTTGAATGTAATTTTCCCCTTATTTTCTACTTCCCATTCCCTAATGGGAGTTCCATCCATAAATGGGAATATTTCTTCCCACTACCATTGGGGAAACATTTTCAAAGGGTCTAGGTCAGTTTGTCTGCTCATTAGTAATTTTCCACACTTGATATGTGACTAGTTCTTTAAAGGCACTTGAGTAACTAGAGACTTAGAGAAGTGATTGCTGACATTTTTAAAAAATATTTGTTGATTCAGTGAACGACAAAGGCTTTATATTCAAGTGGACATACTGTAAATTCCCATAGTATGGATACCTTTAAGCAACTCAGCCTTTGTCCCTGAAGTCTTTAGCACAGATCCTGCTTGCAGTACAACTGCTGTGTCAGATGTTATCATTTCCCACTGTTTCCCCACTGCTGGAGATTGCTGTTCCCAATGGAGAGCAGGCAAGTTGGGACACACACCCACACCCCAGTCATGTCAGTGAAGAGTCTGAGGGCTTTGCTTTAAACTGCTGACCAAGGTGCCTTTAATCTAAGCCCTGGGACTTGGCATTTAAGCAGCTGAGAACATGAATGCATTCCATTCCTTGTACTCAGCAGAGGGGCAAAGCAGATACTGGGAGAAGGTATCTGGCAATTTTCTGCAATTACATTTGCTGCAGCCTACTGGTAAATGCCCTTAGTCATCTGAATTCCCATTTTCAAGAATATCCTAGACTTTCCTAAAAGTTTGGCTCTTTTTAATATATTTAGGTGCTGAAGTTATAGCAGGTTGTTGCCAAGAAGTGGTGTGTTACAGATAGTACCCATAAAAACACAGCTGAGTAAGTTTTAGTTGCCATTTCTCTTCCAGAGTTCAATCTTAGAGAGAAATGGTGCATTGCTTCTTGAAAAGTAATAGGGAGATGCCCCCTGAGCAGCTTTGCAGATGCCAACCCTGCCATCTGGCACAGCCCCACTCACTGTGTGCCAGCAATGTATCCCAGACACGAGCTGAAATGAATTGCATGCAGCATTCCAGTGCTCCATTTATTTATCTGTGAAGATGTGTGTGCCAATTAGGATTAAATTGTTGTTTCTAGAATATAAGGAGCCAGCCAAACCAACAGGATTTCTGCTCATTTTCTGAAACTGAAGCTTCAGCTGCTCACCAACTCCACCAGTTCCCTTCCTGATGTTCTGATAGGGGCAATCTGGTATTCATTTAGCTTGCCCCTCTTGCCTTCTAAAATGTGCTGAATCTATTGCTAATAAACACACCTAATTTCAGTATGTGAATGTTTTGTTTCAGTGCAGTTTTAGCTGCTTACACTTTAACTCTGATCTGTTGACTCTTGACATTGACAGCTGGATGCTTTGCTTACAGGACCAGATCTTCAATTGTAGAAGGAGTTGGCACAGCTTGGGGATTTTAAGTCATCTTTATACTTTTTGATCCTGAGGTATTCTAATTGTGAAACGTGTCAGACCTGTTCTTGGGCTGCTCAGTGGCTTCAAGAAGTCATTGCATCAGCCTGAAGCCTATTTAGGTGCAAAGTCATCCTTCCCTTTAGCCATGTCATCTCTGCTTGTTATTTCAAACAAAGCAAAGAGATTTTATTGACTTTTGTATTAATGTAGGAAAAGATTCTTCCTTGGTTATCAGAATCTCCAGCATGCATAAATGATCTTTGTTATGCTGTTATATACAATTCAAGTAAGAACTAGAAGGCAGCTACATCTTGTTGCATGCAGTGATTATAAGCAAGAGCAATCACAACAAGCTTGCCAGCCTGATGAGGAAGGCTTTAAACTATGTGGACTAGGACATGAGAAAGCAACCTTGTAGTTAAGGGAACAGAGGTTATAGTTAGTATGCAGGGTGGGTTAACAGGATGAACCTTCAGAAAGGCTAAATCCCACCCTGAGGGCCAACCTCAAGTGCCTGATCACAAAGAACACAGCCTGGGAAATAAACAGGAGGAGCTGGAGCTCAACGTGTGATTGCAGAGCCATAACATCTTTGGGATGACTGAGGCAGTGGCTTACAGAGCTGAAGGGCAGTTGGGGTGAATGGTGCAGGCTCTCTAGGAGGGTAGGCATGGAAGAAAGTGCCAGGGGGAGTGTCATTTACATGAAGTAGCTTCTGGAGTCTTTTCTAAAGAAGGGTGTCAGGCTGGGTGAGGGAAGACTGTTCTGGGAAACGGGTAGGTGGGGTCCCATGGAAGGCAGTGTTGAAAGACAAAGGCACTCAGGAAAGCTGGCAGATCTCTAAGAAGTGCCTCCTCAAAGCACAGCAGTGTTTATCCCAACACTCAGAGCAATGTTCATTATCACGAGAACATCTTGGATGTTCTTGTGACTGAATTCCTGTGCAAAAAGGACACAGACAGACAGTAAACATACAAAGGGAAAGAAAGGATACTAAGCAGAGAAGGTGTTAGGAAAACCAAACCTCAGTAGAACTGAAGCTGGCAAGAAAAGCTAGAGTTTAACCTGGCAAGGGATAGCAAATTCAACAAGAGCCTGTAGAGCTGTATTAGGAGTAAAGAGGGATAATGTGCTAAGTGGGTGCTGCTAAATGATAACAGCAGGTGCAGATAAGGCTGAAACTCATTGCCCCAGTGTTCACTGACAGTGCCTCCCATGCCTCTGACTAGATACACAGGATTGGAGGAGGATAGAAACTTCCAGCAGTGGGAGAGGATCAGGTCGGAGTTCTCTTGAGAAACCTGACCCATACCAGTCTGCAGGACCAGCTGGGAGGCATCCAGCAATGCTAAGGGAAAATGTGGGTGAACTGGCCTTTATCCATCATCTTTGAGAGGTCATGGAGATCAGGAAAAGTCACTAATTACTGCAGGAAGAAAAATTCCTGTCAACCTTCAAGCACATCAAGAAGGACAACCCAAGGAGCTCTAGGCTAGTCATCCTTGCTTCAGTCCCTGGGAAAATAGTTGAGTGGTGTTAGATTTTGGGCACGTGAAGAATGGTTTGGTGATTTGGAAGAGCCAACAGGTAAATCATGCCTACCAACCTGATTGCCCTCTATGATGAAACAGGTAGATGTGTAGGTGGAGGGGGCATGATGAGTGTCATCTGCAGTGACCTTAGCAAGGGTTTCAAAACAACTTCCCTAGCATCCAAGTGGGAACATCACAGTTTAAATGAAGGAACTACTAAGGTGAAGAACTGGTTGGATCATCCAGTTCAAAAGGTAATAGCCCGTGGTTACTACTCTGCTTGGGAAGTGTAGTTCCTCTGTGACCTATGCCATCAGTGGTTTATATCTTTACCAGTGACCTGGAGGAGGTCACCCATCAAATTTATGGTTTTTGAGAGACTGAGAACTGGGACAATGGGACCCAGTTAATTTCATCAAGAAGAACTACAAGGCCTTAGCTCTGGCAAGAATGGCTCTGCATCAGCTTAGGCTATGGACAGCTGCTGGCTCTGGAAGGAGGTGGGAATTTGTTTGACAATAGTCTATACCAGAGTTGTCAGTCATCCTGGCAGTAGTAAGAAATAACAGCATGAAGGGGTTGTGTAACCAGGAGCACAGTCAGGAGATCAAGGGAAGTGATCATTCCTCTTTAAATGGCATTTGCAAGAACAGATTTGGACTGCTCCCCAGGAAAAACATTAAAAAACTGAATCAAATTCGGTGGAAGGCCTACAAGATGATCAGAAGCTGGAGGACTTGGCCTGTGAGGAGAGACTGGAGAACTGGCCTTTATTTACCCTGGGGTAAATAAAGGGTAATCTCCAAGGGGACAGCAGCCTTCCAATATCTGCAATGATCTTACAGAAAAGATGTGGCCAAGCTCCTTATAGAGATGCACAGCAGCATCATGAGAGTTAACAGTCAAAAGTTGTTATAGGGAAGGTTTCACTAGATGCAAGAATTCATTTCACTTACAATATGACAGTAAAAAGTCTTCAGAGGAGCTTGCCCAGAGAGGTTGTGGGGCTCTCCAAGAGAGTAGACATTCAAGTCAAAATTCCTGCTAAAGGCTGAATTCTTAGTTTTTGATCTAAAGTCAGTTTTGAGACAGCTTTAAGCAGAAATTTAGACTCAGCAACCTTGCAGATCCATTCCAACCTGAATGTTTCTATGAATTTTGATTTTCAAAGGTTAAATTTGCAAACTCTAATTAAGCAAACTGTTAATCTTTACATGTTGTTGACTTGTAGAACAGATCACCTGGACAAAATTCACTTTGCCTAAGTGCAAATATACAGATGAGAAAAGAGGTAAAGAAAAAAAAGTCAGTGTCAGTAACTTGGTGATATTTCAGCCTCTCTGCATTTCTGTGCTTTAGCATTCAGCTGCAGTATGCTAGCAATGCATTCTATCACATTAAAGAAGAATTGGTATATTTTTTAGACTTCTGAGATGCTGAAGATTTTTACATTAGCTTGGGAAGGAGAAGCTTTTTAGCACAGGTAGTTCTGTACTTGTGATTGCTGGGAGAATTTAGTCTGGATGGTCCTCTGACAAAGAGGAGTAGGATTCAAATTAGTACATGGCCCTAAAATATGAATGATGCAAGATCAGAGGCTGGCTCTGGTTCCAGATGGGTCAAATGGGTTACACTTGATCATCCACCTAGGCCAGGTGTTCCAGCACAGATCCATTCTCAGCTGCAGCACATGTGGGTAGAAGTTGACCTCACAGTGGAGCAGGGATCTTATGCTGCAGTGTCCTTGCCATTGCCAGCTTAATTCAGAGCTGTAGCATTCAGTTATTGTGATTTGTAGTATTTATGCTGGAAAACACAGATGATTTAGCTTCCTGAAACTGAATTCTTTGGGAAAAAATGTCTGTGTGGCTTGGAGCAGTGTGATGTTCAGTAGCCCTTAGAGTAAAAAGAAGGAGACAAAAATAATAATTAAGTTTTCACCTCATCTGAATTCTTGAATGAAATGGCCAGTTAGGAGCTGTTAGCTACTTTGTGGTGTCAGTGTTTCTCCTCTCTACAATTTCAGTTACATGTGCATAAATCTATAAAATGTCCAAAGGCTATAGGAGCATTCTCTGTTCTACCAGCAGTTTTAGCTCCTTCTTTTCCTCGTGGTGGCTGAGGTATCCACCTCACAGACTTGGTGCACACGTGCAAGTATCCAAGGATTCCATTTTTAGGGGGAAGTCCTTTCCTGTCTTTCTATGCAGTAGAAGTAATGGAGGTTCTTGGGGCAGCACATGCTGTTTAAAAATACAAATCCAGGTGGCTCCTTTCAAACCAATTTGGCACTTCAGAACAGCAGCAACTTTTACTGCTTTGGTGTTCTTTTTTGTTTGTTTGTTTTTGTTTGGGTTTTTTTTGTTTTTGTTTTTGTTTTTTTTCCTGACATGTGCATCTGTCATGCAAAAGAAGTTGTTGAGTTCTCGGGCTCACCAAGCTTTTAGAGATTTTGCCATCCATTCCATCTCTACATAATAAGTGAGATGTAAGTGCTAAGTTTGGATCATGGTACCAAACATAACTGATAGTAGCCCTGGGGCTATCCTCTCACTTCAGCTAAATTTAAAACTTTCATTCATAAATGCAGATGGGGAGAGCACCCAGATTGTCAGAGCACAGCAGCAGTCCCAGCACACAAATGTGTCTGCACACATGCACACACCATTAAAAGGTAACCTTAACTCAGGGAAGTTTTGTGCCCAAAAGGCTCTAAAGGCTCACTGGCACAATCCCTCTGATTGTAGAGCTGAGTATCTGCCACAGTGTTTTATCCAGCCACTCCAGGGGAATCTCAAATGCATGTGGAAAATGTCTGCCTGCACCTAACATTCTTACTGCATTCACTAAATGAAAATGAGGATATTCAGTCTTAAACAAAGCATTTCCTCTTTTTATAAAGAAATCAAAACCAGTTGCAATTAAATAGAAAACAAAGGAAGAACTGGAATCCATAAAACATCAGGGGTAATATTTAAAGCAGCAAAACTAAAATCAGTTCAGCATTTCTCTGCTGTATTTATATACAAGTGCACTTATTTTTAAAGTACCCTAACACTTAATTTTGCTTTCAGTTGTATTTTTTTATTTGGATTACATATGGTATTGTGATAGGATGTATCAGAAAGCCATAAAGTGTTCCTGCCTGTAAAAGCAATGTCCTTTCTTGTTAATGCCAAGAATTCTGTTCCCAAAACACTCATTCCCTGCTCAAGACACTGTAGCTGCTAATGAGGAAAACACTGCAAGTACCTCATTCAAATGTTTTCTTTTGTTTATCTACAGGGAGTTCACTCTGTAACAGCAAAGAATCCCTGAGTATCAATGAGTCTGGAAGTACTCATATTCTGCCAAGAATAAAGTTGTAAAGCTTTGTGTGCCAACACTTTAAATTAATCTGAAATAATGCAAAGGGGACTTTGTCATCTTGGAAGGCTTTTTCAAGCCTCATAGCTATTGTCTCAATTAATGAAAGTATTCTGCCTCATTCACATGGCTGCCTTCCTCCGTTGCCAATTACAGTTCCAGTGGCTGATGTCCCTCTGCAGACACATGTCACAGCTGATAGCAGGGGTGATACTGGGTGTGACAAAACAGACCTCCACACCAGCAGCTCTGCAGCTTCCTAGGCAGCTCTGCTTACTCACAACCTTCTTTTCCAGGCATCACCGAGTGCCCAATGCTAATCAGTCCCTTTAGATTGCTTTTACGAAGTGGATGGCGCATTAATTCAGCATACAAATTGAGAGACTATCTTTGATGGTGAAACAAGATTAAAATACCCGTGCTCACATTTCAGTTTCATAAATAAAACATAAATAATGCAGTAACCCTCCCTAGCATAACAGACAGCTTCACAATTTCTCTCTTGAATACTGTTTAAAATCTACATCTATTGCAAACTTTTTTTTTTTTTTTTTTTTTTTAAGGAGTCCATAAACAAAATATTGTGCCTGCAAAAAGGCTTTCTTTATGTTCCCATCCACAGGGCCCTTAGTCACAATTCTGGCCCAGGATTTCCTCATGAGATGCTGTTTAGGAGCTTTTAAAAAAAAACCACAATGCCATTCCCATGATATATGCAGTTTTAAAATTTGTATTTCTGTATGGCTGAGGCTGCTGGGTTTTTTTATAAATATGTGAAATCAATAGATTGGCCAGGTCTCCATTTTTATAGGGGATACTGCATCATTAAGTACTGAAAGAATATAATGTAACTATTCAAACTGCTTAAAATATTTCGTAACCATAAATTATTATCCAAAAATATTTTTCGAGTAGATAAAAAGAGTTGTCAATTCTTCATAGTGAATACCTCATAAGGGGCTCATTTATGGTTGAAAACTGAATAAAAGCAGTAAATTAAGAACAGACGTAACCATAGAGAAGCTGTAATCCACAGCAGATTTCCTTGGTGAATGAAGTATTGTTGTGTGGATTTATCCTCCTTGCTTGTACAGTTAACCAGTCACATCTGTGGCCAAAGTGCTGTCTGTGCACACAGACAAGTTGGGTTCAGTAACCCCGTGGAGGTAAGCACATGCTGCTTTACACTGCATTGATAAAGTGCAAAATAAACTCTGCTGGCTGTTTCATTGGGGCATGCTATGCTGAAGGGCAGATAGAATATTGAAACTGAATTCCTGGGACTGGGAGACATAAAAAATGCTGGGACATTTGAAAAACTGGAGGCAACAGCACGTTTCTCCTGGATTTTTTTATTGGTATTGCAGGCCCTTTTTTCTGGCAAGTTACAACAGACTGTGCTGCTGATTCACAGAATTAGTGTTTGTACTTCCTAAATACGATAATGAATGGGAGCTGCTTGAGCTATAGTGTTTGTGAAGGGAAAGCCACTTGTTATAAATATTCATTTGACAAAATGTAAATAGTTTTATGGGAGTGTAAACTGTTGCAAGTTATTTGATTCAGTACAGTTGTCGCTTCTGTATTGTTTGTCACAAATGCACATAATGAACCAGCTAGGATGACATGTAGACTTGACAGTGAATTAGTTTAGCCTTATTGCTGTTTGTTTAACTTTGTGATTACACACCAATCAGATAACACATCTCCTTTGTCTAGAGAAAGCCACAGCAAGTTCCATATTTCTTATGTCTCTCCAATTCTTTGTTTGTTCCGGGACTTCAGTGTGTTATTGGACACTAATTTTTATTTTATATCAGGAAATTGTAATCCTTTTTGAGATCACCAGTTTATTAACCCAGAACATTAAAAAAAAAAAAAAAAAAAAAAAAAAAGAATATTATTTGTAAATTTGTTTTCATTATTAAGGACTGTTTTTAATTTTAACACATGCTTCCCTGGTAATAGATTTAATCTCAAATAAATAGGCTTCTCTCTAGCAGTGTCTCAAACAGAATTCAAATAAATACAGTAAAGAGAGCAACAAATAATATTCTTTAAAATGCATCACACTGCTCATTTAGAATCCACTGTCTCCATAAAGATTTTTTAAGTATAAAAGCACATCGATTTATGTCTCCTCTTTAATTCATGTTGTGGAGAACAGAGTAAATAATTGCCATCATCTCAGCATCAGAAGTGCTCTGTAGCACCTGTGCCTTACAGCAGATGACTGCACAGTGTTTATGAATGCAGGCTGCATGTGAACTGGAGGAATGTGTCTCTTGGTGGTTTGAAGTGTGTGCTCATGCTAAACACATGCTTAACCACTCTTAGTGCACATGTGTGTGCTGCACTTCTTCCTAGAATCAGAAAACATTAACTGTGTTTAGAGGGCTGATCCTTAACTTGAACTGAATGAAAAAGAATTTGCAAACTCTCGTGTCCCTTTAAATTAATCACGGATTTTGGAGGTAGCGTATATTATGTTTGATTTTGCTCCAAACTTAATTTAAAGTTTGAAATCATTGTTGTCATTTTGCACTGAGCAAAGAGGTCACAGCTCTATGCCAGCTACAATCATTTATATGAAAACAGTGAATTTGGTTCAGTTTTGCTGTTTGTTTTGTTAGTCAGTGTTCTTTTATATCTATTGTTTTGGTGTAGGTTGTATTTTCTCAGAGGAAAAAAAAAAAAAAAAAAAAAAAAGTCTGGTGCTTTAGGAAATAAAGTGAATAAAGTGTTTTGTCTTTCTTTTGTCCTGAAACTTTTTTTTAAAGTTCAGAATCTGGAGGACTAAACTAGATTAGTATTTTAAGGCCTGGTACCGAGCTTCCACCAGGCCCTTAGAGATTGCTGGAAAAGCAAAGAGTTATGTGTTTTAAACAAGACTTTTTTTTAAGCTTTACTGAAATTTATCTAAAACCCTTACTATGAAAAATTCAGAGCAGCAAACTTATTCAGTGCTCAGAAAGATAATTTTCTGAAATGGTTGGAGGTTCATTTAGAGCTATCAAATGTTGAGGGATTTGGATTTTCAGTTTTGTTTTCATTTAGTAAGATTTCTTTCCAAAGAGGTCAGCAGGACTTTTCTTGAAGGGATTTAATTAAAGTTAGCAAGTAATTTTGTGTTCTGCAGCGTGTTACATATTGTGAAAAGGTTATGGATTCACCCAATGCAGCACATCAACAGTGTAAAGGTGATAGGTGAAATTCTTCTTGTTGCAAGTGCTGAGATATAATCATTTAAAAGGTCACTTGTGCTCAAGAAGAGCATTTATTTAAGTAGCAACTTGTTTTGGGATATGCTGCATTTTTAAAGGTTAAAATAGTTTCTCGCTGACCAATGTGATCAGCAAGAAGCAATTTTTTTGTTTATTTTAAAAAATCTCTTTGTGTTACTCGGCTGTGCAGAATATTTATTAGCATCCTATGTAACACATAATTGATTTGAAAGCTCGAAGTGCCAAGATTTTTCACAGAATTTCTAAAATCTGATACATAGAAGATTTAGATCCAGAATTAGTTTGTTTATATTGTTATGTACATTGCTAGGGTAGCAAAGGTGCAACAATTTGAAATGCAAAAAATACAGGAGATGAGATTTATCACAGTAGACTGTGTTACTTTTTATAGAAACAGCTTTTCTGATAGGATATGCCAGTTGTCTACAGTGAGGGGGAAGATTGATCTTTTTATTTTTATCAAGTGATTTGAGACTGAAATAGGTTATATAGGTGTGATAGATAGACCAAAGTAAATCTTATTTTAAATAACAATGTGGAAGACCATAAAATCAGAGAGGATTCTTGGGGCAATTAAAAAGATTTTGTTTAAAATGATTATTTAAATGATTACTGAATTCTTACTACATTTATCTAGAGAAGTTCAAGGGCAATAAAAATTATGCTGCATCTTTAGAGGATTTTTTTCCCTTTTCTCTAGAAACATTTTAAATTGGCATTCAATTCCTTTAAGTTACTGAGTTCCTTTCACCCACACTGCTCAATAATCCGTAGACATGAAGGAGGAAGGAGGTGTTTGTAGTGGATTTTTGCTGAATAACATGCTGTGGTCACTCTTCCCCTTGGTCTCAAAGATTTCCAGTACAGAGCAGCATTTTGTTCAAAATTTTTTAAAAGTGCTTTTGTTGAGCCATTATCATGTAGGTATTATACTAGCCCTGAAAATAAAACTGTATTCATGAGATGATGTTGATTGCTTATATCCAGTGAACATTGCACATTCCAGAGTAAATTACGTGAGCAGGAGAAAGAAAGAGAAAAAGTGTACACAAGGAATTAGCAGTTAAAAATGAACGACTTACATTTGTTTCAGGATAATTTTTACTCAAATAAAGTCACCCTCCTTAATTTGCCTTGCTTTCCATTTGAAAGAGTGCAAAATCTATTTCCTGGGCAATTTTGCACAGCACAGATATTAATACTTTGGGGTTTAATTGTATCCTGTGTTTAAATACACTGTGGGTGAAACCCTAGACCTCTGCTTAATTGCTGTGAGAAAATAGCCTGATTTCTCTGAGATTAGGCACACGCTTATGTATACTTTGACCCACGAGTGCCTCCTTCAGAATTAATCTTCTAAGGTAGTGGGATTTGCTTTTGTACGTGCAGGAGACCCATTCATGACAAACGGTGCCTAATAAACCAACTTCACCCTCTGGACCTCTCTTTTTGCTGTCAGAGTTTTTCTTCAACTATTCATTTCACACATCCCTTGTCCAGTTGCTTATTAGCAAATAAACTTTAAAGCTGGCAATAGGAATAAATTTATTGATTTCTCTTAATTAGAGCGGCTTAAGGTTTAAATATTATGCTGCAGAACTGGAAATGTAAAACATTTGCATTTAATTGTTAGGCAAAAATATTCTGAACCGGATTCAAATATGCTGGATATGTTAGAAGACAATTTTATTCGTATTTATTTTTAAAATTTCCTCTGTGCTATCCTTCAGCTGAGCTATCTATTCCATAAAAGCACTTTTCCCCCTGTCATCTGCATTAGGATTGTTTCTACAAGATGTTACAAAAAGTTCTGGTTTTCAAATATTTATATTAGTCAAAGTTAGCCCTGTTTATACTTTTTGGCAATATAACTTTTTCCTTAAAAATGAAGTACTTCAGTTTAACTAAACAAAATGTGTTGAAATGGATGGTCTTATAAACTTAAGTACACTTGGCAACAGAAAGGACTAAGGCTCTAACCAGAAAACACTGGCTCAAGTGAGTAGCCCCTACTCATACAAATATCTCATTAACTTCAAAGCAACCATTTGTGTGAATTGGAGTTTTCAAAGTTTGGCACTAACACTCCAATCCTGACTGCAAACACTGAGGCAGATGTAGAAGTTTTCATTTTATTAATGCCATTAAAATCAGGAATTGCTATTGTTAGAATTCTTTTATGAGTTTTTAATGTTTGCAGGAGCATGTCCTAAAATTAGAAGATAGAGACATTTGTTTCAGTTTTCAGCCAGCTTTAGTCAAAATCATCTTTTTGTGTTTTCCTAGCTCTGTAAAGGAGTTGTCTGTATTTGCATTAGAAATAAGAACATCATACCCACATATTACATTTTTAAGAGTTTAGCAGCAAAGATTTTGATTCAACCTATTAAAATCAGTGATATATAGTAGTGGAAATAGTGATGTAGCAAAAGAAGGAAATCCCAGATGAGCTGATACTTTTAATTAAATAACTGAATTGAAAATTATATTAATAAAATATTATTTAACTTCTATAGGTTTATATTTGTCCAAGCAGACTTTTTGCTAATTATCAATTAGCTTATTTTTTGTCTGCCCTTCTTTAAATAAGTGATCAGAAACGGAATAAATTGCAGGGTTGTGGGGATTTTTTGTTAGTGGGTTTTTTGGGTTTGTTTTTTTTTTTTTTTTTTTTTTTGTGGTAAAGCCTCTAGCTATTGTTATGGCAATAGTCCTTGGTTGGCTGATAGTGAACTACACAGTCAGGACTCTCATAAGGGAAATGCAGTCTTCATTAAACAAGCCTTTTAACAGCAAGCCAAGCTTGATTAAAATCATATACAGATGAAATAATTTCTTTACAATTCCTTTGTAGTTTTGTGCATTCACAATAACTCTTTAGGTTTAATAATGCTTGGGAGACAGCTGGGTTACTGCTTAAGATTCTGTTGTTACTTCCAATTATGGCTGAGAAATCAAAATACATAATACAGTTTCTGTTCAAATAACTGCAAGTATATTAATGTGGTATACAAATGTGAAATGGGTTGGGCAAAAGTAAATGTTAGAGGAGACAAGAAATTATTAAGGCTTGCTGTCTTATATGGAATTCCTCTGATAAAACCTGAAGAGGCAAAACTTTAAAAACAAAGAGGAAATTTTGAGTTTTGTTATTGTTGCTCTAATCAAACTGTGATAGCATAAGGCAACCCTAAACTGGTTTGTATTGTAAAATGGAGCTACCACTTTGCTTAATTTATACTTGAACATTTAATAAGAATTTACACTTCCAAAATTTAGACACACAGTGTAAAAAGAAGTAAACTTCACTAAAAGCTTAGGAAAATAGGAAATCTTTTCCCTGGCATGCAGTCAGAGGGAAAATATTGTTGTTAATGCTAAACAAAAGAAAACAAAAAAACTCTCTTAAATCTGTTGGTTAATTTTATTAGCCAGAGTCCAATTAAGTAACCATAATCCTGTTGATCTTTATTACTGATGTGCATTCCTTCCATAGCATAAATTTCTATAGGAAAGAGCTTAGGGACTTCATGGATGGCAGAGACCCGTTGCAAATGACAATTCACTACTAAACAAAGCAAGAAAACAACTCAATCAAAAGGTCAAATTCCTTTCTGTGGGTGATGACAGAAGGATGATAAGAGGAAAGCCTTTTTCTTTCCTTCCTTCTTTTAATGCATCCCTTCCTCAGTAAATGCAAGTCTTTAAACTCCCCCTAATCAGCAGGACCTCCAAAGTGAGTCTATCCTACCCTGCCAGCAAATTAGGGAATTTGGAACATTAGCCAGCAGTTGTCTCAGCTGGTAGGATGAGTTGATACAAAGCTCTTTTTTTCAAGTACTTGTAATATTTGAACTGCTTTTTCATTCCCAGCCCACGCCCACACATTCTTCTGCACCTTCCCAGCTGTTTGCTTCTGTGTGCTGTTCCAGTGAAGCAGCCTGGATGCTCAGGGATGAAAAGCATCATTCTGTGCCATCCTTCCCAAAGGATTCCTGTAGCTTATCCTGAAGACTTACAAGATTTTGTCCATGGCTGTTACCAGACAGCACACTGGAGCGTGCAGCGTGCCTTTACTTGTGCTCACAAGGCAATTCCTCATATTTTCTTTTTGGCAATCCAGACACAGAACTGTTCCTGCATTTCTGCAGGGTCTGCACTGCATGCTCACTGCCCCAGCCTGGCTCAGGTGGGGTAGGGATGTAGCCTACACTCATCTGATTGCAGGAGTTTGTGTGCAGCTCAGTCAGGTCTGGGTACATTTTTTTACTGTGTGAAATGAATCAAAGACTTGAATCATGTTCGTTCCTGTGCACTTTTCAGTGGGATCAGAAATAATGCTGTGCTAATGCATAAACTCTTGTGAATCCCCAGAGACTGTGCTGAAGTCATGAACAACCAGTGACAAGTCACAGCATGTGGAGAGCAAGTTATGAATCACTGCTGTCCTGCTGTTCAGTATTTCACCTTTTTTTTTCTTTCTTCTTTTCACCCTCCTACAAAAAACACAGACATGGATTTGCATCTCCTAAACCTCTCTAATCTGTACACTGCCAGAGTATATAAATGCTATTTCACAGGCATTGCTGTTTGTTCACCACCAAAGCAATCCTCTGCTGCAACACTCAATATAAAGAAACAAATGAAGTATCAGGAATGAAATGGCAATATTGCAGCAGCTTCTCAGCTACCAGAAAACATAGGTAATGATTCAGAAAAATCAGAAAACATTGCTAAAACCAAAGGAGTTGCACCAACTCATATTTTTTCTAAGTCTGACTTTAAGGACTAATGTTTTCTGTTGTCTTCTCTGCAAAATATATTTGTGTATTTCACATCATGTATGGGCATGCAACAGCCTGGATTAATCTGGAAAGATTAAAAAAGGAAAGATAGGCCAAGATAGATGTTGATAGATAGGAAGATACCAGGAGATGAAAGTAATATGATCTTTGCAAATAATAAATATGCATGTTGTGATTCTAACTGAAAGCCAAAGAGCAGAATATAAACTATTCAAATATAATCCCTTTTTAGATGGACATTCAGTTTACCAAAAAATATTAACAGCTACACTTTAGAGTCATAAGCCAAGATCTGTATCATTGCATTGAAAACTGCCATACCACAGAAAACAAAGAGAGGGTTGAGCATCTGCAAGCTGGGAGCAGAAAAAGATTATATAAAAATAGTTATCTAGATGTTCAGTATTTGGGAAATTTACATATCTGTTATTTTCTTTTAAGTCTTGAACCCATTTATTTTACTTTCTTTCTAAATTTTCATGTTTTCCCATTATATCTAACTTACTAGATCTAAAATCACTACCAGTACTTAACTTTACCTGAGGAATAACTTTCCTGAAGAAACAACCTTCTTTTGATTTGCCTATATTATCTAGTAGATTACTGTTCATGCACCTAAACCTTTGTACTTCTATTTCCTTGCCACTTATGCATTAATGGATGCATAAACACTGCCAGTATTGTTGCACAACACCTTTCCAGCTATGTGGTTTGAGTGATGACTGTACCTGTGCTCTAATCCCTCTGCACATACTCTCTCATTCTTTGTCTTTTTAGGTTCTTAGTTCCATGTCTCAAAAGTATCATGATCTTTTATCAGCCTACAATAGCAAGCCTCTTCCTCAACAATAGCCCTTGATATGAAGGTAGATTGTAAATTGTCAGGCACTCTTAGACAAAGAATGCATTGGGGAAGGAGTTCTGAATAGGATTCTACTCTCATGGTCTTTCAATAAAAAAAATATCTCTAAGTTCACTATCAGATTTCAGTAAATTAAGGTCATCAAATGTAATTGAGAAACTTTGTACAATTCAGCTTGCTTTTACTCACACTTCAATCTGCCATCAACTGAGCTTATCAAAACGTACATATGTGATATTTACCAAAAAACAATTCTTTTTCTGTGTACAGCATGTCAAATTCTAATATAATTTCATCCCAAAGCTGAAGTTTTAATTGAATTGGCATCTGTTTTCTCATCTGTGAAACTTGTCTATCTCTCAGTAATATTGTTACAACTTCTCTTTGTGCATCGATAGAAAAATATGACAGGGATTTATTTACTATACTTTTTGTGCTAGGTCATCTCAGCCTCTCATTGTTACCTTAAACAAGGTAACCTAGAGATGCTGCCATTTCAAGGGCTCAAAAATATTAATTTTTTACAGAATTACTTTATTCCAGAAAAAAAATAAACTTGGAAATTGTTTGAAATTCCCTCAAATCTTCTTCCCTCCATCATGTAAGTTTAATTTATACAGATACCATAGTGTCTGTATTAGTATCTGCTTGTATTATACAGTACTGACCAGTCAATCTTGATATTTAAATGAGCAAGTTCTAGTACCAATATTTCTGAGAAAAACTAATATTGAAGTCCATTTAACAACACATTTTCTCTTTATTATAGTACATTCTAGCTTTAAACCTGACATTTACAAGTTCCTTTTCTGCTTAGGGTGAGTCTCTCTTCCCTGCTTTTTATCAACTGGACTGAAATTTTCCTAGTCTCCCTTTCCTTTTCTCCATTTTTCACTCTTTAGCATCACTATTCAGACTGTAGAGGCCATATCATATGTTAAACCTTCTTCAGTTATTTATCCATGATGCACACAAATAAGAGTTATGACATAACAGTTTTTTCATTGAATAGTGGCAAAGTAGCCCCATACATTTATAGGTCTCAGTACTTTAAAACCTGAACAATGCTAACAAGAAAATCCCACTATGCAGACAATGTGTTGCCTGATACTTTGGAGAAAAAAATATAAATGTGGCAGACCAGAATATTCACAAAGCTCCTTTCCAGTTATGTAGACTTTGATAAATATTACTCTTAACATCAATTTATCTTAACTGCTCTATTATCTCCAGCTTCATTTTCATTACAAAAGTTTATCTATATAACATTTTTAAAGTTCAAGTTTATAATTATATAGGTACTTGAGATCTAAATAAAAAGCATAAGAAGATTTGAAGTACTTTTGAGAGGCAAACTTGAAGAGCTGTGATTATTTATCTGTGACATCTTAATTCTTGAAAAGTAGGAGTATCAAATTACCTGTTGAAAATAAATGCATTGAAACAACTTGTAATTACATGCCTATTTTGTCTGCATTTGGATAAAACATTAGCTTGTGCTGGTTTTCATCCAAGACTGATAAATTCAAATCAAATGCCATCCTGACCAAACAGCATTGAAATTAAAATAAAAGAAACAAAGTAAGGCACAGTCTGACTGTGCTGATTCTTACCATTTGTTTCAAGTTGTTTTCTTACAATTATCATAATAATTGGAAGGTTACCAGAAATGATATGGAAGACAGGGGCAGTTGCAAAAGTGATCCATGTCAGAGTAAAGTGAATATTAATGCATCTCCTGTCTAGGTGATCAGGAAAGAAGTTCAGTTTCCCTGGAACAGAGCAAAGTGCAGCACAGTGATTTGTAAACTATGTGCATTAATTTAAATTAAATACATTGTTCAAACAGAACAGTTTATGATGGTTTTTCTCCCCTTTTTAACACCTCTTTGATAGTTAAAAATACGTGTGTTGTTTCTAATACATATCAATAATCCTGGTGTTACAATTTAAGGTGATTTATTTATTATGTATCTCATGAATTGTATGTGTTGCCTATACTAGTAAGTATTGCCTCTCATTCGTGTAAAAGCAGCATTCCTCTTTTATTTCCCAAATAAAAGCTTTCAGTTAAGCTAGTGCAGGGTTTTCCTGTATTTTGTAGCTTGTATGTCTGTTTGGACTCCAGAAGTTAGAGCTTTACACTCAAATCCAACTTTAACAGTGTGGTAGAGATGGGCACTCAAACATTTGCAGCCACTTTAATACTCAGTATTAGTAGACTATTGAATTAAAATTATGGGATAAACAGATTCAGAGCTAGTGTTCCAGAGAAGCAACAGGTGAAATTATCTATGACCACAGACCACAAAGTCTCCAGTGTGAGTCAAATGATTCCAGAAGTCTCTGGTAATGGGGAAAATGGGAAATGGGCTCATACTTTTTCCTCTGCCTGTATCATTTTCAGAAGGTATTGCAGCTCTGAGAGAGAATTGGATAAAAGATCTTGGGGTGGGGGGGGCTACACTTTTTTTTTTTCTGTCGATTTTTTTTTTTATTAAGAACCTTGCAAAGTAATTTGCAATAAGAGGCATTACCAGGGTGCACCAAAAATCTGGATATATGATACTGAAGGGAACTGAGAAGGAGAAAGAAGAAATAAATTGGTGACCTATTTAAGCACAGGATAAGAAGTCTCCTTTTAATTCTTATTTCCATGTGATGGAGGGAAAGAGAAACAAGAGGAAATCAAATAAGGGTGTGCACATCCAAGATCTTGCACTGGGAAAAGCAGTTAGATTTCCACTGAGATTTTATCTAGGGTTTGTTTTATGAACGGGTTTGCTACAATTGTCTTGATAAACTCTTAGGAAGATGTTCCACAAACCCCTGTCTTATAATAAAAGTGCAAACCTTCTTCACAACTACTTTATGTTATGGTTTTCCCAGTAATTTCTCCTTACAACACATCTGGAGTATTGTCTGTTATGGTTAGGTTTTAAAATCCTAGGGGGAGCCGTTCACATTATCAGTAAAATGTTTATGTTTAAGGATGAAAATTAAATCCTTTCTTGGCCAATACAGCACACTGTACACTAAGACTTCCACTACTTTTAATCACTTTCCTTTTAGAACTTTAGCAAGTGGCATCCCCTGTCCCAGCCCCTTTATTAATCGCCAGTTGTAAATGACTTTAGCAAATGGAGCACCATTTGTCACACCATAACAAGTGATGCACTGTACTGTATTTCTAGCCCTACCACTTAATTTAAGCTTTGAGATTTATAGCTTGTCATCATCCTCTCTATCTTTCTGTTCCTTCTTTGTGCCTTCCCAAGTGCTAAAACAGCTTGTTGGGAATGGGATTTAGAAGTAAAAGCAGACATTTCTGCCTTGGCTCAGAGCACTGAAAAACTCTCACTCAACTCTTTCACCTGTGTAGTGAATTCTCCTGGCGGATTTCTTCTTCTCTTTAAATGCTTCTCCACATTTAACTGATATTTGATGAAAAGATCCCCTGCTTTTACAATTTCTCTCCAAATAATCCCACTGTAATTCCACTGCAGTCACCTGTGTATACTCAATGTTTGTTTATTACCTTGAAAGACGCATACAGGACAGACAGCAGCCAACTTGTATTGCAAATTCAAAACTTTTATTTCAACTTGAAATGAGTTCTTTCTTCAGTGTGCTACTACGTTCTACTCCATCAACAAATTTCTCTGGGCTAAAATTTGTAGCCCATTCCTCTGTCTAGGCTATAGAGATTTTTATATAGATTACAGGGTCTGTGCCTTATTTATGTAATGCCACATGTAAAATGGCAGACATCCAAGCAGTGACCCCACCAGTTTAAAGTTCCTATGAATCAAACATCTGTTCTGTGTTTGTGAATTTGTTTGTTTGTTTATTTAAGAGCACGGAGCATTGGCCTTGCACATGCTTACCCTGTCTAACAGAGCAGATAGGTTGTTGGGGTTTACTTTTAATTATAGTAGATTGCAGACTCTTTTATTCTTGTTTTCCTCATGCTGTTAGCAATTAACTTGCTCATTTCCCTCCAAGCTGGTGAGACCACTGGTCTCTTGGCCAACACCACGAAAGCCTGGCTGGGCACGAGGGTCCTGCACCAGTGTGCAGATTTAGTGCTCCCAAATTGCAAACACTTGGCCTGTTCCTCTACTGCCCAACATGTTGTGAAGTATTTTCACAGATATAAAGTGAGTGCAAAGCACAAATTCAGTGATAGACATGCAGAATTTGTGTCACCGGATCTGTTTTCCCTACTGAAAGAATGCTGAAACCATCCCAGTGCTTCTTTCCTGAATCCAAGCCTAAGCAGGGGCTTGTCATGTGAAAATGGTGTAAGAAGCTTTCAGAAATTCCATACAAATAATGTCATATGACTGGAACTTTTCAGAACAAAAGAGCTAAAGATCAAGCAAATTGTTTTAGCTAGAATTCTGATTGCACATGTCTACCTTAGAGCAGCCAGGAGTGCAGGATGTGTGTGCTCATAGAGTGGGAATGTAACTAAGAACAGAACTGGAAAGTGAGTCATTGCCAATGCAGTCTTCTTAAACCTCCAGAAAAGAAAGATTCCACTAAATTTATGGGAATAAAGAAGGCACAGAATTAATGAACAAAGTGAATCAAATTCAGGTCCAGAAAAAGGAGATAAATTTTTATTAAATTTTATGGAGCTGCACCTACTCACATAGCTTTGAATTTTAACACAGTAAATCACCTTGTAAAGTCCTACATTAATCCATTATTTTCTACAGCATAGTCACAAATGCCTTTCTCCTCTGATGCAGTTCCACTACCTCGCTTTGAATGTGATCTCTTTGTATAGGCTGACCAAAATCACATTTGTTTGTTTTCCTAATGCTGTATCACATTGCAAGCCCTTATTTAATTTGCTGTTCACTACTAGTCCTCAGTCTTTCTCTTTTTTAATGCTTTCCAAACACTATCTTCCTTCCATAGTATATTTGTGTTTGAGATTATTTCCCTTAAGTATTTGAATTTTGAATTTTCATTACTGAGGTTTGTTTCATCTTGTTTTTCAGATCTGTTCCCTGACTCTCGTAAACTCTCTAATTCTCTGTCATTTAAATAAAGTTTTGCAAGTAAATAATGTGCAATTAAGTTGCATTTCCCCCTCTTTAATTTATTTATAAGTAAGAAAGAGGTAGATGCAAGCAGGTTCCAATGGAAAAAAAAAGGGAAAATGTTACAAATGGAATTAACACCAGTAGTCACAATATTTCACTGGGTACCTCTAATTCATATGAATGTGAACATGAATGTCAAAAGTTAGCATTATACCTCCATATATCCTCTGACATATCATATATATTGAAATAAATATCTGTTCTCTTTTGGCTGGAGTATAAAATGATAATAGGAATATTTTATGTCTTTTGTGCCTGCACGTTTGGTTTTACTGTAATGTTCAGGAGCACATAGAGCAATATGATGATATTGTTCCCATTCCACAGGACAATGCCAGCTTCTTGCTTCTTTCTCAGGACAGAGCCATATATCTGATTAGTGACTGCATTAATTGTGCACCAGGTTAGAATGAAGCTTCAATGGCATCATGATGCTTCCTTAAGCAGTGTTTTTTTCTTCAAGCATAATCTAAGAGATTCCCTCTGGACCTGCCTCCATAGACAAACACACTTTAATAAGTGAGACCTCTCATGGGGTCATCGAGACCACAATGAACAACAACAAAAAAAAATCTTCAGTGCTGCTCTTATTTAGTTAGTGACCCAACTTTACCCTTTAAATATAGTAGGATCAACATACTGGGCCGTGACCTCAAAGAGCTGTTATGTCACTTTTACTCTGCTTTTCTTTTAAAATGTTCTGTAAGTTGGGGAGCTCAGCTGCAATGTGTGCTGTATCATATATCTAGATTTATTTCTTTGGATTAAGGGAAATATCTGTGGAGAGGGTGTGTTTAATTATTCACAGATTCATGTTGGTATTTTAGGATTGAAATGGAAAAATGGAAAAATAAAAGTGTCACCAGTAAAGTTTTAGCAACTGAAAGTGGTGACCTTAGTAATATATTCAGTAGTTCTGCTGAAGTCTTTCCCATTCTTTATCACTGCTCTTCCAAACCATCTCAGGTGGGATCATGCTTGGGCAAGTCTTTGGCTAAACAAGATTTATTGTAACAGTATTGCCAAAGTAATTTTCCCCAAGAAAAATCATGTGTCTTCAACAGCTCCCCTTCTGCTCTCCATTTCTCTATTATTTGAATCTTAATCTGTTTAACTGTTAATTTCAGGCAGGAATGTAATTTTATTTTTGAGTCAGAGATGTGTTTTTTTTGTTGCTGGGATTTTTTTGCATTGGTCTGAGGTTCAAACACAAAGGCAAAATGCTTCATTTTGCATCCTTAATCCCATCCAAGTCCTGTGTCTCTGGTCACCTAGCAATTAACTTGATCACATCCAGACATAAATATGCCACAAACAAAACATTTTTTGATTGTTTGATGTAGTTACAGTTTATGATGGAAACAATTTTTTCTTTACTGAATCTGCAAATGCAACCTCTGAGCTAAAAGCTCACAGTCGTACCATCTTGCTTCAGAATGACTAGATATTAATTTTAATTTCACTGATCTACAGTAGCAATAGGCAGGAACAGCATTTGGTAGCATGAGCAATATTTGAGTTGTTTTAGTGTTAACTGACTTTTCAAGGATAAAGGCAGAATTCCAGATGTGGAATAATACATTTCAATCAATCTTTTTTCTTTTTTTTTAAAGGTGACATTTGAGTGTAGACTTTTTTTTTTTTTTTTTTTTTTTTTTTATCAACACATGGCCTGGGTTTGAAAATATAAAAATTGCTCTCTAACCAAAGTACCTGAATAGAAACAAATATAAATCAAATATACATTTTCCCTAGCATACTTTATTTTTAATAATATGACTAATACTACTGGTAATAGTAATGATAATAGTAGTAGTATTAGTAGAAGACCACATATATAATAAGACCACAAATATTAATAATCTTAAAACCACATTGAAGCTGGTATTCTGATACTATGGCCACTGCCACAGGCCTGGTACACATTAAAAAAGCACACTCTGACACATATCATATATATTGAAATAAATAATATATTGAAATACCTCCAAAGGAATGGCAGAGAACAACCCAACCCAAACACACAATCAGAATGCAGGACCACCTGCATTTTATTTCCAGGAAAGGCAGCAGGACCTACCAGAAGAGCATTTTATTTCAGAATTTTTCCCAATATCTTTCTCAACCAAAGCCCAAATACAAGGTAAGAAAAGACAGTAATTACCTCATTATATAACCTAGAGTCTTAAGGAAACTGTGCTGAAAAAGGAAGGGCAACAGACCAAGGCAGAGGCAGAGCATGGTGTGTGATGATTTGTAGCACTGCATGGGAGTGGTGATGTCTGTTGCTTTCCACAGTGGATGTGAAAGGCCAAGTGACACGTGCATCTCATAAAACAAACCAAATCAGGCAGAAATGTAGTTTTGAAAGTTCTCCATTTGATTTTGGAGCAATGTGGTATTTCATCAGTTTCTGCGTAGGAACCTTCTGATTCTGTAAACATCATCTCACACCTCAATGAAAGACTAAACAAAGTTTAGAACATATAATTTCTTCCTTAGCAAAAAGTAAGATATTATTTTCTCTCATAGATAGATTTTCCCATAATGTTTGGAGTAATTTCTCTTCCGAAATTTGTCCTGTTCTGCTTTTTGAAGCATCTTTTTCAGTGCTATTTTTAAAAACATTTTCGTTTTTTTAATGCTGTGAAAATATGCATAAAGGGTAGTAAGAACGGTTAGCTATTTTGCTGGAAATAAAATTATGACTATGTTATTTTAATATAAAGAATAAATCACCTTCAAATTTAGCATCAAGATTGATGCATGCTGTATTTATCCTGCCTTTGGCAGTGAGAAGGTCTAGTTCTGTTTTTCACAATATTTTGCAATCATCCGTAGATCATCCAACCCTCTTCAAAAATTTCCATGGACTTTCCTGTCTCCAGCTCCTATTCCCCATCTGGGGAAGAAGGGCAATAAATAAAGTACTTAAAATTTAGAGCAAAATATACTTTATTATTTAAAAACCTTATCTTAATTTCACGGGAATAATTACAAATATAGATTCCCAGCTGTGTCTGCCTGCAGGTATTGACAGCAGTCAGCAGCCAGGTTTTGGCTCTGCCTGCCAGGAGGCATTTGATAGCAACTGGGAGGCAGCTCCTGCTAGCTGGCACAGGCAGCAGTCCTGCAGCTCACCACTGGTCTGCAGGCTGTCGAGTTCTGTGGATCAGATTAACCTCCAGAGGTCCTTTCCAGTGCTGTTTTCTAAAATAGGATGATATGACTTGCAATAAATTTCAGGGATGTCAACAGGATTTTAGAAGAGGCTTTGTTTTGGAAGATGCTAATGAGTTGTGCTGATAGATTATCCTGCTAGAGTGAAGAGAATTAATTTGTTATGTCAACTGGAGACTTTTTAGAAAACTTGTATAAAATTCAAATCACTGCAAATTATCCTCCACTGGGGTCCTGAGAAAGGACTCTTAACTGTTGTGTAAGAGCCTCTCACAATGACTGCACAAAACTCTATCCATGCCCACCTCCATCATACAATAAAATGCTGCACCAGATCACTGGTGATGTGGTGGCTCGAATGCCTATTCTATTCTATTCTATTCTATTCTATTCTATTCTATTCTATTCTATTCTATTCTATTCTATTCTATTCTATTCTATTCTATTCTATTCTATTCTATTCTATTCTATTCTATTCTATTCTATTCCCATTCCATTCTCTTCTCTTCTCTTCTCTTCTCTTCTCTTCTCTTCTCTTCTCTATTTTAATTCTATTTTAATTCTATTCTATTCCATTCTCTCTCTCTTCTCTTCTCTTCTCTTCTCTTCTCTTCTCTTCTCTTCTCTTCTCTTCTCTTCTCTTCTCTTCTCTTCTCTCTTCTCTTCTCTTCTCTCTCTTCTCTTCTCTTCAACTCAGAACTGGAACTAACTTCACAGAGTCCATCAGAGCTGAAGTGTCAGAGGGTGGCAGGGGGACTGCAGCTTCTCCAGCTCTGCTCCCTGTTCCTTCTGCCATAGGTGAACCCAAGAGGTGGCAGGAGGACAGCTTGAATTGAGTGAAAGATAATGCATGTCCTACTTTGGTAAAGCTGATAAAATGTTTGCACTCAGTGTCCTGAAACAAATATATATGAGTCCAAGCAGTTTTTAATTCTGATTACTGTATGTTGGACTTTAAAAAAACAGACATCCTTGATTGAGGGTACAGTGTTGGTTTTCCTTCTTTTCTGAATCCTTCTGACAATCAGTAACAATTTTCCTCCCAAATACCAGCCCCTTCTTTTCCATATGCAAATGTCCTGCCAAAGCTGACACAGTTGAGATAACTGGACTAAAAGCTGTGCTACAGTTTCAAGATAGCTAATTAACCAGATTGTTCAGAATATGGTCAGAGATGAATAAAAAAATTGTTTTCCAATTTCCAAAGTTTGTTTCCAGCTCTTTTAAGTGCACTAATGGTGTCTCTGACTTAGAAGGCACTGCAGGGTCAGGATTTGTTACACAGGATATGTAGCCCTCAGCAGTTGAAAATCAGTATAATCTGGTACTTCTTGAGTTATGACTGAAATATTGTCTTCTAATAGCAGCAAGTAGCAGATAACAGGTTTTATATAATCGTATTTCAAAATGAGAGGCTGATAAACAGCAGAATTTGAAAGCAGGAATTATGGGGCAAGATGGACTATTCCACTTTTCCAAGAAGTTGGGGAAGCAGTTCCCAATGATGACATTTGTTGGCAATAGCTCCTGGTATCACTGCCTCCAAATAAGCAGCATCTCTTACTGCAAGGACAAGCCATAAATGGCAGAAAGATTTCCATTCTGTGATAACTCTATACCTCAGTCAAACCCCAAAGTATAAAACTGAGGCTGTAATTTTGCAATAATGCTTCATTTTTTTTATTAGCTTGGACTGAAGAATGCTGCTACAAAGTATAAAGTTGTATCTGCACCTTTCATAAAAATAGTCAACCATTTATAAACTCCTGTTTTAATAAGGTTGTGCAATTTTAAGGATCAAACTATGAAACTAGAGCTCCCTGAGGATTTGTATGGTTAAGATTTTTGCCAAATTTTTGAAGCTCTGAACTTGTCAAGATAAAAGGAAACACTGATTACAAGAAAACATTTTTGTTCAAATTTGAAACTGGCAATACAATTTTCATGTAATTTATTTTACAATAGCAACTACAAATTCACAGTGTTTTAATTTCATATTTCCCAGTAAAAGTTGTTGTCCTTGAGCTAAACTTCATTTCCCAATGAAATTAGCAAAAGTTTTAAGATTTTCAAATTATAGTTTTTTTAAAAAAAGTAATATGTATTTATAAATTTTATAAATATATTTTATATGTTTCAACTATTAAGATTTCCATTTTCATTGTTTCCTTTAAGAATTAATTTTGTCTTGTTTGAAATTCTTATATTTTAATTACTAGAAAGTACTTTGCAATACTTTTATGAAGTAAGAGCCAGTAGTCTGGAATACATAACAGATTCTGAATAGCTGAATGTCCACTTTCATTTTGAAAATAGAGTAAGGTTACAAGACTGACACTAAGGGGCAATGCAGTCATTGACTACTTCCAGTCTTAATTACTACAACTGCTGTAATGTCCAGTGGTTCTGATCCCCTCTAAAGATTAGGAAGAGTAAAAGAAATAATTTGGTTGCACTGGCTGTGAGCAGGTTACAGATGAAGGCAGTTTATGGACTAAATCAACCTTGCTCCATCTGGGGTTAATATACATATTGAGTTATTTCCAGGGCTGTGATTTCTGCCCATCCATCAGTTTCATGCAGGCTTTAAAGAATATGGTAGCAAGAATAAAACTACAAATCTGTCAAATTTTAGTCTTTAGAAGTGAAACTCATTTAATTGTTTAGAAAAACCCTAGTCCTAAGTTGTCTTATTCCTTTCAAAAGACATTCCCAGAGTACTTCAATTAAATATTAAAATTCATTCCTTCCTTCCTTGCAAGTTTTCTTCTTCTATCAGCAATTGCCTGCATAGTCTGAAAGCACATCAGATAAAATTAAACTAATATACCACTATTGGCTGTAAGTGTCTTGGGAGACTTATGATGCTTAATGATAATGATGTAAATTACAAAGATTTGTAGTAACTGAGATGAAAGTCTGCTATTTGAAAATGGACAAGAAGTTTCCAGGAGATTTTGGTGTCTTTCCTTTTTATCCATTGTGGTTGAGTTCAAGATAATCCTTGAGGGCATTTGCTTTCACATGTATAAAATAATCATTAAATGTTTTGAAAGCAATAGAAATCAAAGGCAGTTAAATTCCACAAATATAACAAGTATTTATCTCACTGAGTTCAGAAAAGAAGCAGATGGAATGTATTTCCATTATTATTAAGCATTACAACTTGTTTAAAAGCTCCTGAATTTGCAGTGCAGTGTACCTGAATCACAGATTGTATATTATTCCCCAGTCTCATTAGAGCTTTCAAGGAGAAAGCCATCTTTACTTCTACAGGCTTACTAGTGTGTCTGCCAATGCAATTTATGGTGCAGGAGTGACCATTAACTCCTACTCCTTTAAAACATATTTTCTCTTAGAGACCCTGACAACTTAGACATAGGACAAAAGTGTAGTTTATTGACTTCTGATTGAAGAAGATGGAAAAGTAGTCTACTAAAATAAAAAAAAAAAAAAAAAAAAAGTAACAAAAATAAAGCTTGAATTATGTATACTGTAAGGTAATAAACAAGATGTCCTAACTACTAAATCCTCCCATGAGCATATATTGTTATTTATTACTTGCATTACACTGGAGAAGTTGAAGAAGGAGTAGGGCCACGTTGTGCTTGGTGCTGTATTGACAGAACAAAAGCATATTTGTCTGAGAGAATTTACCAAACCCATTCACATTAAAGCATTTATTCACCATCCTAACTCTGTCACATATTTAAAATGTTAGTCACAGCAGTTATCTGTAATTACCTATCAAAATGAAGGCGTAGCTCCCCTCTGAAAGCAGAATTTGGTTTCCATTGCTGCCCCTCAGCAGGGTGGAGGCAGCCTTGTGACTAAATAAGTTCAGTTATGAAATAATGCAATTGATACTTAAAGGAACACTAATTTTATCAGTATATTTTCCATTGTAAGTTTTTTTACTGCTATCAGTGGGAATAAGTTTAGATCTTGTTTCAGCTCCAGCCCAGAGAACATGACTTCATTGCTGAGTTGCAGCCACTAACATGTGGTTGTGGGGATATTTACAGCATGTAGTGGTGTTTCTAAAGACAAATACAGAAAGGAAGAGTAATAGGCATACAAAAAAAATGTAGAATGCACAGTTTAACAAAGATGTGAAGCTTAGTTATCTGTTGTGGTTTCACTGGAATGGGTTTAATTGTGCTTTCAATTACATTGCATGGCCTTCCTGTGTTTCTTTGTTCCACAACACAAGACTGTTTGGTCTTTTTCATAGAAGAGTAAAAAAAAATTTCTTGTCTTACAAACAGTCTGAATTTGATACAGGATGAGATGCTGAATACAGCTGGTCTAATACTTGTATTATGACTTTGCTGTCTCTTCAAATCCTTTACACTGTGAATTTCTAGTGAAATGTTGATGCAGATTCCAATGAAATGTTGTTGAAAAACCTGGGGTCTATGGATAGGAAATGACATGGTATTCTCTTTTCTCATTTAAAACAGTCAGAGATTTGGCAACCTTGGTAAAAATGTCAAATAAAAAATTGAAACTATTTAAAATGAAAAGTTTAATCAAAGCTTTGAAATGAACCAATAGGAAAGCCAGAACCTTTATACTTTACTACTCTTACATTGCATCTCAAAAGTACAAATTAAACATCAAATAAGAATTGATTTTCCCATCTTGGACAGACAGCTACTTAATTCCTTGATATTAAATATAGTATTAAAGTAATAGGAAACCCACAAAAGCTCCTTACGTTTCACAGAGATTTCTTTTCTATTTGTTTTGCTTTCTTCCATTCTTTCTAAGCAGTAAATGGGAAACCACAAACCTCACAAATCATGAAAGATCCATACAGATCTTAAATTCTGAAGGTCCTTGTCCTTTGTCCCAATTCAAGAGCACATAGGAAAAACATTCCTAACTTTACTTGCAGAATGGCTGAGCAATTGCTGCTGAGGAAAGAGATCTTGGAATTACAAAAGCTAGCTGGAGAGAATAAAAAGCTAACCCAATAAATTAGGCAAAACAAAACTAAAACCTTAGCTCATTGCTTGGTAGTGAGCAAAAACTGTTGAGAGGAAGAGGAACAACCATTACTTCATGGTGCTCTCACAAACCAGATATTTTAGAAACCTTCTTTCCCATCCTCCTCCCTGCCCCCTTTTTTTTTTTTTTTTTTTTTTTTAACTGTAGTTAGAACTGAAGAAGTTACAGAGAAAGGGAGATAGGATGATCAGAGGTGTGGAACTGTTTTCAGTACAAAGAATAACTAGATGCTTTTCAGTCTGGGATAGATGACTGATGAGGGATATAATAAAACTCCATAAAATCAGAATAGCATGGAGAAGGTGATTAGGGAACAATTATTCACTGTCTCTCATAATACAAGAAAAATAAGCTTCAGATTATATTGTCAAATAGCAGGTTAAAATCAAACAATGCATAATAATAGATAATAGCAGCTAAAAATTCTGGGGTGCTGTAGATAATAGAATTTCCATGGATTCAAAAAGCAATTAGACAAATTCATGAAATCCACCAAGAACTGACTCACAATATGTGACTGCAGATGACTGAGGGATGGAATATTAGAGTAGGGAGGCAGCACTAGATGCTGTACTCACTAGATGTTGCACTCTTTTCTGAGCATCTTCTACTGAGCACTGGATTACAGTGACTTTTAATCTGAATAAATAATATTATTATTACATTTTAAGAACCATTTTAGATGGTGCTTCCAGAAAATATGTTGGAATCCTCTTGTTAGGATTTTCCTTCTCTTTTCTCTTTTTGTTGGAGATGTAGAATACATGGATGTTCACTGTGATGGTGCTTGATATGCCTGAAATCAGTCCCCAAGGTGGCTTTTAGAGGGATTCCATACACAGCTGCCCCAGAAACTGGTGACTTGGTCTTTTTTTCTTGACAGAATAAAATTCTTGGCTGTTATGCTGTGTTTATCTTTTTATTGCAATAGCAAAAAAGATATGGATTAAGCAGGTTAAGGAAGAAAAAAAAATAATAATCCAAAGAAAACAGACATTTTGTTTCCTCTGTTAGTTACCATCTGTGCAGGGTTTTGACATCCAGTGATGTTTCATTTCAGCTGCCCCCAAACACAGTTTGTGTTAGAATAGTACCAGAGATATCCAGGGGTGGGTTTTTTTAATATTATAGATTCCCTTTCATCATTCTTACCAGTGCTTTTCTGGTCAGCTGATCCAGGCATCCAACATCTCAAAACTAAAAGGCAAAGTGGTTGTTGAAGTTGTTGAATTTACCCTTATTATTTGTAAGTTTGGTCAGTGCCTTTCTGCAGTGGGTGCCTGGCTAAAATCCAGTGTTTTCCCAAGGGCTGGTGGTGTGTTACTGCTGCAGCCCTTTCCCTCACTCTGCTTTCACCCTTCATGTACATTATGTGCATGCACAGACAGTTCTTTCCCCACTCCCACATTTTGCTTTATGATTTTGTAATGCTCCATCTGTATCTCTTCAAATAGTTATGATCATACAATATAATAAGGTTCCCCTATTCTTCCTCTTCCTTTTACAATGCTTCCCAGAGTAATAAAGGGAATTTAGTTGCTGGCTTGAGACACAGGTCCAAAAGCTGTAGGAATTTTTTCAGTGTCTGAAATGATATACAAAGTGCAGAAGATGAGGGTTCTTCGAATTACAGAGAAATATAGTAGTTATGCCTTCTTTTGCCTATAAAATATACTATGCCTGCCTTTGGAGACCAGAAAATCCTAGAGTTTGTAAGCCTTTTGCCTCATTGGTAAATAGAAATAAATAAACTAAACAAAGCACACCACAAGAGCCTATTCCATCATTCCTAAATCCACTTTCTCTTCAAATAGGCAGGTGTTTGCTCCATATACTCTGTCAGGCTAAACATACTGCACTCTAAAAAAGTCCAAGGTACTGTTCAAACTCCAAATATAGTGTAATGCCTGAAACACAAATTGAGAGGCAAAATGCAGTCCAAATTTTGCTGACTTTTTTGGATAGATATATATTCTGTGGCATGCACAGCAGCACAATATCACCACTCTTATCAATACAACATGAGAAAGATTCAGGGCAACAAGCCCTGGTTATTTTGGTGTCCCACTGGTAGCCTCATGGTCCCCATAAAGCATCCTTCCTCCTGACACATGGTGAAGGAATCAAAGCTCCTCTAGGTCTCACCAATTGCCAGCTGCTGCTTCAATTCCTTGTCACCTTCATGAGCTGCTCTTTATGCAAAGTTATAAGACCAAAATGGAACATTTCAGAACCAAAGGAATAAACATTTCTTGTATTTCCCCTCATGCTACGTGCTGTGCCACTTAGATGTAGCTGATTATTTGGATTCATACCTTTGTATCTTTTTAACTCACTGCCTCATTCACATTTCTTACACTCTGGCCAACTTTGTTGCAGCTTGTTATGTCTCATCATGTTTTCCTGCAATTCATCACTCTAGTTTCCAGCAGCCTAATCGGATGCCATGTAACTGAATTTAACACAACAGAATGTATAAAAAATATTTTTTCAAAATGTTTTCATCTGCCAGCATGTTAGGTACTGAGCCATGAATCTGTGCATAATGGGGAAACAGAAGCTGTATGCCCAGCAAAGTACGTCTGCTGTTTGTGAATTAATAAGCAGCTCTCCAAAGTAAAACAGTATTTCAATTTACAAACATTTGCTGGAGCTGTTGGCATGCCACTGCTTCATATTCTTGCTATTCACAGATCTTTAAGCCAGTGTCTCCCTCCCTCCTTGCCCATGGCTGAAGGCACAATTCAGACATCTCTTTCCTGAAGGACAGCCTTGATTTGCCTTTATTTCTATGAACTTCATTTTTTTTTCTTGTTTCTGATATTGCTTGACTAAAATTTAGAGGTAATTCCTGTTCCAAAGGAATAAATTAAGTGCAGTGTACAGATCAGCTCTACTTAATTTTTAAACTAAACAACCCAAGCTTTGGTGCAAATCTTGAGATACTTAAATATTGTTCCAGTTGTCAATTTCATTTTGTAATGCATTTTTCCTAAAGCAGTGTATGTGGGAAGAAGTGCTCTTCACATTTTAGGAGAGGAGACAAAAGCACAGAAAGGCTAGGCATTAGAATAAAGATTATACATAAACTGTGTGTCATAGCATAGAAAATAACCTAATGCTCTGACTAGTTACACAACTCCCAGAACACTTATTCATCCCATCTTAACTCTAAGTTTCTTCTACACCCCCATATGATCTGTTTATTCTCTAAAAATGTTTGCAGCATCTGAAGATAAATCCAGAGCAAATGTCTGGTAGAGGGAAATTGACAATACCAGACTTAGAAGGACAAAAGTTAAAACCAAACTAAAGTTTGAGAAGCCCACAAAAGGAAAGGGACATGCAGCTATTGAAAAAAATAAATTAAGTTATATGAGAGATGAATAAAAGAAAAGCCAGTACACTTGAAGTTTTGTAGAAACTTGAATTTGATGTAATAAGAGAGGGAAGCAGGTAGAAAATACCAGAGATGGGGAGTTCAAGGCAGCAGCTGGTTTCAAGAGCTGCCCTTAAGTTTGTGGGAAGAGGGATTAAAGGAACTGGGATGGAGGAGAGCAGACAGAGAAAAGTGGATTTCCCTAAACAGAATGAGAAAAAGTTGTAGGCATATTTTAATTCCAATGAGCTAGACTGGGTTGGATTTTGAAGCTACTTTCTTTCAAAAACAAATTTTTTAAAGAATGAGGAGGGTTTGAGAAAGAGGAACAGTTGAGTCCCAATCTAAATAATTCAAGTAGTCCTAATATTTCCTACAAAAATGGAAAGCGAGAGATTCTCAGCAAATATCAAGTCAGTCTTTACAGCCTTTAAATGCCTCTTATGTTAATACTGATGACAATTGTCCTATTTTGCCAGGTTTACAAATATTGCCTTCTTAATACAAAAATACAATGAAGTGACTGTATATGTATTCAGCTGCAGATAACTAGACTCTATTTATCTTACATCCAGCTTTAAAATTAGTCTCAAGCACAAAACAACAATGCTCTGTGCTCTTGTGCCTGCTAAAACATATTTACTTCCAGCAAGAAACAATAGGGAAACTCCATGTGGCACTTTTTGCACATTGAACCCAAATCACTAAAGAAACACATCACAAATAAGTATTTGGAAAGGTTTGTCAGCTCCAGTGAAGTTACACTTTTCCAGACTCTGATTTTCTCCACACACTTCTGCAATTACTCACTTCACAGAAAAAGGATGCTGCTAAAATGATGAAATCTTAAGATGCCTTTTTCAGCAAGAGATAAAATATATTGATTACTGAATGCTGAAGGACATCATTAAATAGTTGAATGTTTGTTCCTCCTTCCTTCCTTCCTGGAATCCTGGAATCCTTCCTGGAATCCTTCCTGGAATTCTTTCCTTCCTGAAATCCTTCCTGGAATCCTTTTTTCCTTCCTGGAATCTTTCCTTCCTTCCTGGAATCCTTCCTTCCTGGAATCCTTCCTTCCTTCCTAGAATCCTTCCTGGAATTCTTTCCTTCTTGGAATCCTTCCTGGAATCCTTCCTGGAATCCTTCCTTGAATCCTGGAATCCTTCCTGGAATTCTTTCCTTCCTTGAATCCTGGAATCCTTCCTTCCTGGAATCCTTCCTGGAATCCTTCCTTCCTTCCTGGAATCCTTCCTGGAATTCTTTCCTTCTTGGAATCTTTCCTTCCTTCCTTCCTTCCTTCCTTCCTGAAATCCTTCCTGGAATCCTTTTTTCCTTCCTGGAATCTTTCCTTCCTTCCTGGAATCCTTCCTGGAATCCTTCCTGGAATCCTAGAATCCTTCCTGGAATTCTTTCCTTCTTGGAATCCTTCCTGGAATCCTGGAATCCTTCCTGGAATCCTTCCTGGAATTCTTTCCTTCTTGGAATCTTTCCTTCCTTCCTTCCTTCCTTCCTTCCTGAAATCCTTCCTGAAATCCTTCCTGGAATCCTTTTTTCCTTCCTGGAATCTTTCCTTCCTTCCTGGAATCCTTCCTTCCTGGAATCCTTCCTGGAATCCTTCCTGAAATCCTTCCTGAAATCCTTCCTGGAATCCTTTTTTCCTTCCTGGAATCTTTCCTTCCTTCCTGAAATCCTTCCTTCCTGGAATCCTCCCTCCTTTTTCTCACTTGGCATCTCTGTACTGACTGACCCTGCCAGTTCAACTCTTACAGAATTTCTCTCTCTGAGGAGCCCTGATGTCAATGTGATAATCTGTTTGGCGGCCCCTATGATGTCCCATGAATAAAACATATGACAACACAGTTTGAGCTGAAGAGCTTGCTATCTGTTACCAAAGAGAGTGTTTGGGGGCTCCCTGATGGCTCAGCCATCCTGAATCCCAAAGGTTGTCTGCTTTCTATTTGGCTAACCCACTCAGACTACTCACAGAAGGTGGAGTTAACTATTTTTCCCTGTCAACATCCAATTTTTTAATAGCTTATTAAGAAAAGGACTAATGCAAGAGACTGGGGATTTTTGTTGTGTATCTGTGGTGAGAGAGAAATAAAGGATTTTTTTCATCAAGCCAAGAAAAGTGTTTCATGGTGGAGGGGGAGGAGAAAGAGAACTGAATTTCTTTAAGGAAGATCTTAAAATACTTATAGTAGAGTGCTAAATTAGCCACTTGAACTTACATAAGACTCCAGGTGAAAGTATGGCAGTTCAACTCGTAAAATGTGTTCCTCAAATGCATTGAACTTGTGAACAGCTTTAAGTAAGTGAACCTTTTCCTTTGACTACCTGTTGAAAACAAGGATCTCTGATTCATGGCTCTTCCCACAAGGCTGAGAGTCTCTTCTTGGCAAGTCAAAGAGGTAAAACCGGTTCCTAGTTCTTAAGGCAGATGAAGTCAGAGAGGAATTGTTTAATGTGACCTTTCCAGCACAAGAGCACTGTTGTTTTTCTATTTTTGAGGGGTTTTTTTGGGTTTTTTTTTTTTTTAAAGCCTAGTCATTAAAAAATGCTTATAGCTCACTTATTTTTTTCCCCTGGAAATCTCTCCCTTTATGTAGAAGCTTTGGCCATTAATCCTTTAATTATGTTGCTGCTTATATGTAATTTTTGATCTTCTGTACTAGGAATCATAAAATGCACATTTTATATAAAGGTTGGTTTATACTACTGCCTAACAGCTGCTGTTGGCCAAACAACTTTCCAGGGACTGTCTCTTGTCCATCAGCAGTTCTCTTTTCAGCAGCAAACACTCAGCAGAGCACTTTTTACCCTGTGGATTCTGTGTTTCATGTTAGTTCGTTGTTATCATTTGCCACTTATTCTTTCATAGCAGTAATATCTGCACAAAATTCAAGTAAGAGTAAATGAGTTAAATAGATGAGGTTGGAGGTTTTTTTAGTGAATTCAAGCTGTGCAAGTGAAAAGTTATTTGAGTAATCAGTGCAATACAGTAATGTCAAGGAAATAAATTTAAAATAAATAAAATTAATGCCTGACTAAGTTTGGGGTTGATCACCTTCCTGATGAGTCTAATTTATGATAGAAGATATTTCTGTTAATATTAAATTGGACATTTAAAATTGTCCAATTAGTATTTTAGATGTAAAATATTCTAGATTTTGATTTTAGGAGCATGTTAATATTGAAAAGCTCTAACCTCAAAGCGTGCAGAGGTAATTATTTTTAATTAAAATATAAACAAAAATGACATTCAAGGGGTTGACTCGTGCATGGTTTTGGTTTTTTCGTTTGGGTCATGGATATTTAGAATGTTCATTCCATATTGTGTATTTTCTAGGATCTTGCAGAGTCCATTTTAGTGGTCAAAATTAATATTTTACCTGAACATATAGCTAGTTATCTTAATCAGGAATTTTGAAATCAACAGGAGATATGCTTCAATTATGAATAAGTAAAACTTTCTTTCTTTTTTTTTTTTATGGAAGTCTACCTTGCCTCCTTCAGCTGTCACCATTGTAGTGACATTGTAGTGTCCCTGGTTTTCAGTTTCAGCCAAAATCTTCACTTTATCTCATGCATCAAGAGGAGGGCAATAACTTCCTTTGTTTTGTGTTCTCTGTTCAGAGTTCTGCTTGAAGAAGTTATTCTTAATATTTCTTTGTATCTTTTATGACATTCCAGATAGAATTTTTCAATTATTTCATTATAAATGCAGAGTAGAAGTGCTAAAGGTTACATAATGATAGAGAGTTTAGTCTCCTCATTATGTGCTTGTAAATTTATTGCCCAAATATTGTCCCAGGACATCAATTATAGGTGTCAAAAAAATTACACATTATTATAGTTAAGAACTATCTCTGCTAAGCACTTTACCTGTGAGAAGAAATGGTGTAATAGGATAAGTGCATCAAAACTATATTATTTTTGTTCTGTTGTGTTCTTTTTGAGAAGTAGCTTTACAGTTTTTGAAAATTAGTTCCAAACATTTAGTATAAGATGGACATTCTTTGATGCAAAAAAGTGAAGACATGACAAAGAGCATCAACCAGGAAGAAGTCTTTGCCTCTTTCAAGGGTGTGTCATGCATTTCAGGGGAGAAGGCCAGGTTAGGAATTGGGAAATATTGTTTCCATGAGAGCTGTGAAAGTGCTGCATTATATTGCTTGTGGAACCTCCAAAACATCAACAATTACAGGCTGCATGTTGGATCCCACCTTGGGCAGAGGGTTGGACTACATGGATTGTAAAGCTCCTTCTCAATCCTACTTTAAGTCACAATTTTCTAACATCAGGGTAAGTGACACATACAGCTATACAGAAATACATTAATTTAATTTTCATTCTGATAGAGCTCAGGCTCACTGATAGGAGACCCTAGATCAAACATCAATTAAAGCTACTCTTGTAAACCAGCAGAGTTGAAATGTAACCCTGCAGAAAGTAGACATCATTTTGTATGCTGTCAGCAACTCTAAGGAAAAAAAAAAATTTAGAGAAGTTGTTTTCCATTAGTCTGACTCATTCTGTGATTCTGTTAGTCTGTGAACCAATGCAAATAATGTAGTAGGCTGGATTAAGAATGAGACATTCCATTTCACAGCAATCACATGTGACACTTGCAAGTAGATTTCAAAGGAGTTTTTGTGCTCATGGACAATTAGTGAGCTCCAGATTATTTCTTTGTTAGTGAAGTTTCTTAAGACTGAAAAATGCAGGCCACTTAATAATTAATGCTTAAAAATAATGAAGGGGGGGGAAATCTAGATTTCATGTTTATCATAGCTCACCTTAGAAAATATCATTCAGCTCACCAAGAGTTTGTAGTATCTGAGAACTGTCTTCCATATCTTTCTCTTTACATATTAACATAGCATCTGTGATGTGGCAGAGTATTTTTGTGAGGACTGCCAGGAAGTGCTTCAGTTGTCTTGTGAGACACAGCAGATTTCTAGAGTATATATTAGAGTCAGGATAGGAGTAAAAATTTCATGGAACAGAAGAGCAGTGGGGTTTTTGATGAGACATGAACAACTGTCACCTTTGAAACTTTCCTCTCCAAATCTCTCAGCTCTCAATATGCTTTGCACAGGCTGAACAATGATGGTGCCACACATCTAACTATTAATAGTAGGCATGAACTGCTGCAGGGAGCTGGCACTTAAAACTATTTGATGAACAACTTTTTTTTTTTCCTGCAAGCAAATTAGGTTTTGGAAATGGAAGGGAATCCAATTGAAATTTAAGAAAACAGTATTAAGTTAATAAAACATTAGCTATAAATTAGATAATATTCATTTAAGACTATAGCCTTGTCCTTCAGATAACACTCTAAAGTGTCAGATGCAGGGTGCCCAACAGTGGCAGGAAATTTGCTGGTGGCAAAATATGCTAAAGGCAAGCACAGATCCTCCAGAGAAAGTTTTCACCAAGGAAGCCTCTTTACAAGATATTAAATGACCAGGCAGGCCAGCTCCACTTCCTAATGCAAAAATAGGGAGCAACTACAGCAGACATTTTTCTGCTTGTTCTGTGCTTGGAGAAGGTTTTCTCTGAAATAACTTCTCAGCTTTTTCCAGCTCTAATTTTGTGGATCCCATCCTGGACAGTACTCAGTGTTTCACATTCAGTTTACAGAACATTGACATTTCTTCTATCACAGAAAATGTTAAATACCAGCACAGACTTCACCAGAAACTTTGCACTGTTAGCCTGTGGTGAACTCACATGATCCATGCATGAAAGACAAGAAGACTTGCTGGCATGTCAAAATCACTCTGATTAAGATTATTTGGGTCCTACCTACATGTGTGCTATGGCTAGAGCCCCAAAGCTGTGTCCAAAATTAAATCACATACTTTATTGTAGACAAAAACTGTGTGGACAATTAATGGGATGCTTACTTCAGAATAACCTGAATGAGCTGTTCATACAAACCTTTATGAAAGATTGCTGCTGTCATATATAAACTATGTGACATGATCTATATAAATGGATTTTTGGCTGTTTTTTCCAATATAGAAAACAGCTTTTCAGTTTTTTGTAGAAAAATATTATCCAGTCTTCAGAGCTGGCTTGGAAAAAACACCTGCAAAATATAAATCTGGGACTACAAACATAGCAAGTACTAGGAACACCTGAGAATATTTTATATTAAAAGGTCCAGAACTTTTCTTTCTGTGGTCCCCCTTATAAAAAACTGAAACTGTTTATGAAAATCCTAAAACTTGTAATAATTCTGTCACAAATTATTTTGTTCTTTTCATGAGAAAAGTGCTGATTTTTTTGCCCCTTCATCTTGAATAGACTTAACATCAATATAGCTGTTCTGTCTAACTTCAACTTCTCGAAGTGAACACCTTATCATGCCAGAAAACCACTTTTTGTGCGTGCACCTGCACAATGATTAATGGAGGTACAACCCTGGAAATATCATTTGGCAGTTAACAGCTGCTACCAGCACTCTGGAGAGTGCACAGAACCTTGCAAAATTAAAGCCAAAGATTTGTTCTCCTCTAAACAGCCAAACAGAACTCCTGAGTCATGTGTGAGGTGTAGATTGTGCATTGTAATTTCAGGTATGCTCTTTACCTCTTGTCTAAGAGTGACAAATTCAAAGTCAGCTGATATATTACAACAAAAGACCTCTCACAAAACTGCCAGCACACACCTGGAGAATATTGCAAACACAAGCAAAGAATTTTAAGGGTGTCAAATTAAAATAAACAAAAAAAAAGTTGCAGTATGAAACATAAACGGGCACACCTCAGCCAAGATGAAAGCACCCAGATAGTCTCAAAAGAAAATATATAAAAGATAAGGAATAAATGAGAATTAGGACAGCAGCACCAAGCAATTCCTTGCTGGTTTTTGGTCAACATCAGTTCAGTATTGAAGCCACAGCTGTGAATGACCCCACTGACCCACACCTGGCCCAACATCTGGTGACAGCTGGTGAGTGACAGTCAGACTTTCTGGTTACATGATGCATGTAGGACCAGGTCTTGGATTCTCTTTGTCCTCTGGAGTAAGTGCTCAAGCTGAGCTTCAAAAGGAAACTAAAACCTTTCTTCATCACCCTGAAGTGAACTGTAATATCATTTGCCACAGTAGCACACTAGACAAAATACCAGCAAAACTCAATACATATATTATATATATATGTGATAACTTATCTAAAGTAAATATTTTCAGGCTGCAAAATTCAGCACCTGAAGGTTCTCTAGAAAGTTTGGATTTGGCACCAGCTTGGTTCCCATCAATTCATCAAAGTCTTACTGGCCAAGATCTTCAAGTGAGTTTACATATGCTTCCAATATCCATTTAGCCTCAAGGAATTTCTTATTACCGAGGGACCAAGGGGAATGTGAATGCTGATATAAATGCCAGAGGTGACTATCTCAAGAAATAGGAGAGTAAAGCCAAGTTAATCTAGTTCTGATCTAGCACAGCTTTGTGAGAGCTCTCTGCCAGACCTGCTTATACTGTGTCTAAGTAGGATGGTACATACATGTTATATACTGATGTCCATCTTGTGTTGGACTCTCTCAAAATCTGCCCTTTTCTGGCTCAAGTAAGCCTGACTGGTTTGTATTAAACCTGGGCTTTTTTGCCTTGCTGTGCTATAAATTGCTATATTATATATATAGATTGCTATAAATAAGCAGTGTTGTTTATTCAAGTCAAAGTGTTGCTGTGCTCAAAGAGCTTATGATTTCCAGTTTCTCCTGATCCCTAACAGTGATAGTAAAAGGTTGGAGAGAAAGCTGGCTCCAGGCACTTGTAGACATCTCACTCATGCACTGAAGCTTTTTATGGTTTATTAAATAAATGGATTTAATGGATGTGCTGGCCCTCTGTTCCTTCTTTAATACCTTTGAAGTACTCTCAGTGCTAGCTGTCAACTAAGAAAAAAATATCAGTCAAACTAATGAATAGGCCCAAAGTTTCCCTCACTATTCTTCTCCCCTGAGAAAAGGCCATGGCATATTGTTGAGGCAGAACAATCCAGGTTTACTATTCTCATTCATTCTCAGCTAAAACAAAAAGGCTTGCACCAATTTGAAGATTACTAGAGCATCTGAGAACAACTACTTATCAGGAAGAGAATGTCCAAGTAAAGACTTGGCCACTGAATCTTTTGGAAGGGAAAGGAAGAAACCCTGCTTGAGAGGTCAAATTCAGCAAATGTCTCTGCTAAGGAATTTGTGCCAAAGGGGCAATGGTAAGACACCAAGGTACAAAAGGAAAGCAGGGGCTAGAGAAGCTGAAAGAAGAGGTCCCACTGTGGAATGACTGGAATGCTCGGGAAGGGAAGACTCAGTATTGACCATCTCCCTTGATCTGCATGTGAAAAGCAACTCCTGCCACATAGAAACATACTTCTTCTCTGAAAAACGCTGTGATAAACAAACTATTCAAGGCCATGCCATTGATGTCTTCCTCCAATGTTTTTAGGGCAGGTATACAGCATGAAATTGCATGTCTTTCAGAAAATCCATGTGCAAAAGGGATAATGGAAGTAAACAGCAAAGGTCGCCTTGTAATGATTGATTTTACCATAAATAGGAGTAAGGCTCTCTAATGTACCATCACATTTTTAGCTATTAAGTCCCATAAACCTAGATATGATTTTTCAGATTAATTTAGTTTCACGGAACTCTCTGGACAAACTCAGAAATATTTGAGTCTAAGCAGGAAAACACCTTCCCTAAAGAACAGCTTTCCAAAATTAACAAGTGCTTCATGTGTAGCATGGGTAAAAGATGCTGGAAAAAAATGGGAAAATGTTCTGTTCTCTGAATTATCCAAACATTTGCCACATATGATGACTGCTTTTTGGGCACTTTCTGACAACAATGTAGTTTTTGGAGATATGCTCATCCATTAAATAAATATAGATCCCATTTGTTAGGATGAGAGGATCTATTCCACAGAAAAAAATTAGAAATATGCTGATTTTTTTCATTCTGTCTTCCAATTATATTCATTCACTGTAATTAGTTCTTTTCTATTTAATACTGCTGAAACTCTTAATTTTTCACTTATCAATTCTGCATCTCATCCTGCTTTTGAATGAACCCCACTGGACAGAATTTTTGTCACTGACAAAAAAATCATCAAAAAGCAATGGTTTTTAAACTTGTCTGCTGAGGAACTTTGTAGGTTTCAACATAAGGCAGTTGATGCTATTTATCACAGAATTAATAGCAAACTGGTCAATGAACCATCAATGCAGACATAGTTTTGCACTTGTTTAATCCATATTTCTGTCTGAAGGATAAATTTATCTTAAGCACCACTCAGTTTCCAATCAAGGTTTCTGGTACCAAATAGATAGGTATCCATATAGGTGTAGTTATGGAGATATAGTATTTCTTCCACTAAATAAATGACAGTGTCTTGAAGTTAGTAATTCTTTCACTGTAGTTAAAAGGTAAATATATTTGTCAAGACCTTTGACTAGAACTAAAAAAGAAGTTGTCATTCAAAGATGAATATTTTAAACTTGACTTAGTGCAAAGCCAGTAAACCAATTTACAATTGCCTCAGTGTGGTTCAAATGCTATAACCAATGTTAACAAAAAAACCCCAACTTTGTTCTTGAAGCTGATTGACAAAAGATATCATTATCTCTGCAACACCTTTTTTCCTTATCCAAAATAAAATAAATACTAAAAAAATAAATACTAAGAAAATAGAAATCTGTAAGTTCAGAAATAGGGATTGTATTATTAATTATTTTGCAAGCAGAGAGCATTACATAATCTAATGACTGATTCCAAATGTTCCTATTAGAGCCCTGAAGGATGTTGCATAATCAGCTGCTCCATACAAACCTTACCAAAAGCTGAACCTTGAGAAAGCAAAGTTTCCAAACATGATCTCACAAAAGGTCAGACAACTGGTATTTTGCAAGTTTGGTGGGCATTAGGAATATTTCTTGTGTGGTGCTCATTTGAGAGCTATCAGCAGCAGAAACAGGTGATATGGCAGCTAGAAAAGTCATAGAGATGGGGTTGTGTCAGGTGGCATCCCTGAGACTGCTCATTTTAAAGGCTGTTCTTAGATAAAGAGTCAGGTGTGAGCTCAGGACATAATGCATTTGGGTGTGATCTGAAACACTCTGTGAGAATTTGGAATTTCCCAGGTTTTAACATTAAAAAGAAGAAAAATAATTCTTACCACCATTTATGTTTGTTTCTTATAAATGGGAGCTGGTTTGTTGGTCTGAATCTAAGTTCTGAATTGGGCAGCATCCATCTTTTCCATCATCTTATGGTAGTTGTTTGCAGGATTAAATGAACATTTATCCTTGAACTACAATTCTGCCAATATGAAGTGGCTTTTTAAACTCACAAGAACTGAGATTGGGTTTAAACAACATGCAAGGTCAGCTGGAAATTTCTCCTTGGATTAGTGGCCTTCACTGTGTCTCAGTTTGTAGCACAGAAAATTAGGCAGAGACACAAGACTAGCAGCATGGAAGTGCCTGGCCCAAATCCTGTTATTTTAGTGGATTCCCCTCTCTTACCTCCACTGCATCCATACCCACACAGCCAGGTTGGAATTTGTGTTTAAAATTTCCAAGGAGTGAGACAAATCTTTAGAAAGAGTCAATTTGTTAACAAGAAGAGAGACAAAATATCTAAGCAAAGGATATTTTCTATTGGATGCATTGTTATAGCTGATCAAAAGTAAACCAGAAAGAGTTGACTTAAATTAGAAGAGGAAGCTAGGAGTGGTTGGTTGTTTGTTGGGTTTTTTTTTTAGCTATCAGTCATTAGACAGAGACAAAAAGCATCACAGTAGGAGACCTGTAAAATGATTCTTGCAATCCTCAAGGGCGTTTCTTTCAGTCTTTCAACAACAGAACTGGTCTATATCATAAGTCTTATTTATAAAGAGGCTTTCAGGCAATTTCACACTGCTTTTCTCCGATGCTGCCCAAAAAAACATGTAAACCCAAGGGATTAGGAGTGACTTAGAGGGAAAATAGTGTAAAGTTACAGGATGAACTGAGCCAGTGCAGCTGGCTTGATGCACTGTTCCCTTGGGCTGCTGCAGTGAATGAAACTTATCTAAGTGCCCAGTCCACTCCCACCCTGCCCGTGTGTGACTTGTTATATTGTGCACTAGAATTACTCTGTCTCAGGGGGCCCTCAAGTCTTTAATGGCCTGTAGTGAGCTAGGAGAGAGGAGTTCACTACCTCAGCTGCAAGTTAAACCTCCTTTTATAGCTCTGTTTTGACAGTAACTGGGAAGCAAGGTAAACAAAATGTTTGCTCACACACTGCAGTTGGTCGCCCATTTGGATTCAGTTGTTTTTATGTTAGCATCTTGGCATGCAAAATAGATTGTGACATTAATTATCCTTTGTGGGCCTGTCGTGAGTTGCAGGCATCAATTACATTGTGTTACAACTGGTTAATGACACTGCACATCCCAGATTTTGAGTATATATTCTCTCTTGTATTAAAATTATCTGCAAAGGATCTATCAAATATATAACAAGACAATATCTGTTTTCATCTTTTGTTTACTATATCAACTGACTTACATCTAGTTAATCCACTTGCCATTTAAATTATTACTAAAAGTCTCATACAAGCAATTGTCTTTCTGCAAACACAGAGAATGGAAACCAACACAAATTTCACTTGTCTCCAATATGCATAATCTCTCTTTATAAATAAAGGTCTTAAAAGCCCATCACCTCTGGAAAGATAAACTCTATATAACACACTACAATTTGCTACATGAAATAGTGATTTGTTTTAGGTTTGTTGTATGTACAGTTGTGCAGACACTTCCAACAATTCCATACATTGGAATATTTAGCATTCACAGAAAGAATTATTATAAGAAAGGGTAGGAATATAATTTAAACCCTTCTACTATTGAATTCAGTAGCAATTGTCTGTCACTTCAAAGTTGGAATTTGAGTATGTTTTAAGGGCTCTGTAATCCTTGTGATCTATGTCCCAATGTTCATATGCACTGTTAGTGAGCAGAAGGTTACTGGGGGTGGATAAGGGCAGAGTTTTGCTTAGTAAATAGTGCATGATCAGACTTATTCTTTTCTCACTGAAGTGCTGCAAAAATTAATTTGTTAATGTCAGTGCTGCACTTTGAAGGCACAATAAAGAAAAAAAAGTTACTCTGGTGATGAGTGCCACAGAAGTGTCTATAAATGAATAAAGTGCTGTCTAAGTGCTAAGTATTATTATGATTACTGCCTGCATTTGCAAAGAAGTGGTTAAATACAGTGGGATGTGGGTGTGAAATTACATTTTAAATGGATCTATTTTTGAGATTACTTATCAGCATGATTAGTGTGACAATAATTACATTTATCATTAATAATACATTTTTGAAAAGTTAGGCAAAAAAAGCTAACAAGTTTGATTTTGATTTTGCCAGAAATGCGCAGTGCTTTCCAAAAGCAATCTGTGGAACTTGTCTCTGGAATGCAGCTGTGTAAGATTTCACTAACATCTTGCAGGTGGAGCCTAATTTTAGTTCAGCCTTGAGAAGGGGGAATTGTTTTCTCTGATATGCACAGCACCATAACAGCAGCAAAGCAGGTGGAGCTTTAGACAAGTACTTGTTTACTTTCCTGTTTAAAAAAAAAAAAACCCAACAAGTCAACACAGATGAGTCACATCATTAATCATACAGTTTCAATTTTATTTTAACAAGTCTAACAAAATAGTCTGCGGCACATTTGACCCACTGATTCTCAAATGTGGAACAAACCCAACAGAATGGGAAATGTTCAGAAAATGAGCATTCAACCCTAAATTTAGTGGAGAAGGAGCTGGTAAATGATGGGAAGGAAAATTTAGAAATGCATCTGCTCAGTCACAAAGAGTGAGCTGCAGAATCAGTTTCAACAATTTCTCTGTCAGCTTCAGCAGCCTCTTATTAGAGCTTTGAAGTTAACTTTACGTTGAGCTTTGAGATTCTTGGGCTGCAAAACAAGAAAATGAACCAGAGTATAAAAGCTGAGCAGCAGCTTGCTGTTTTTAGTCCCATTGGTAATATAAACTCAGTATAATAAATCTTACTCCTTTACTCTTGACCTGTTTATGCTTAAGCTCACCAAAAATCCTTATTTTCTGAATGATCAATTACTGATGTCTTTTTCATCAGTTGTTATGCAACTTCTCAGTTTGTACATGGCAAAATAGAGTAATCCCAGAGTGTCCTTGGGGTAAACAGTCTATTACTAACTCTATTACTTGGCTAGAAAGGCTACTTTGCTATACATGCTTCTTTTCTAAGCTTCCACATTTTGGATTAATGTACAAGATACATTGAGGTTTTCAGGTTTTTTTACCTTGAAAAAACACAGGTCCTTCCCAGGGCTGTGTTCCACATGTTTTTTATGTGGCAGACTGCAGAATTGTTGGCTGCATCCATGATGTAGATGGTTGCTCTTGGCTGGACTTTTCATGCAGCATTTATTTTGATCTTTACACCTCAGTTTAACTTTTTGTATCTCACATATTTAAACTTATTCACTATGAAGTCTAATAGATGGTTTCTTAGGTGTACCACAAAAATAGGGTTGCTGTGCTGTAGGTCACATTATCACCTGTAAGTAAATCATAGTTACTGGATAAGAAAATCTGTTTATTTCTTATTCTGAATTTCTAATAGTTTGTTGTTTTGTTTTTCTTTTTAATTAACTGAATGGACACAGCTGGAACCAACAAAGAGCTATTGTTTCATGTGTTGTCATTTCCAGCATCATTTAGGAGAGTTCATACGCTTTATATTCTTGATTATAAAGCCTTTGTCTTCCAAACATCTCTTTTAATGAACAAGAAGAGGTGGAAATTTGTCTACAAAGTTTTTGTAATTTCTCAATAAACATAAGCAGTTCCTGAACTTACAATTAAATGGGCTCATCAAAGGTCTCTGTACTGCATGCTTTTCTTTTTCTCCAGCCAGACATGGCATATCTAAAGAATTCCTGAGAAGGGCAGTAGTTTACTTGATCACTTCAGTGATCATCTATTTATTTCTTTATAACAGCAATAACAACATAATAATAGCATAATACTTTTTATTCAATGGCCCCATAGTGCCTATCATTTTTTTCCTATATATAGCTCAGCTGCCTCAGAAAAGCAGCACACTCTGGAGCACGATGGCACAGACTGTAGAGTTCTTTCCAGGTAATTCTAGTGTACATTTGACTGGTAGTGACATGCCTGTGAAGCTCAGAGATGGGGAACAGACTCATCTTATCTATATCTCACCTTATCTCAGCACATCCAAGAGCTCTTCCCCATGTCAGAATAGAAGAGTGCTGTATGCTGAGGCCATGTTTTGTTGGGTTGCATCTTTTATCTCCTTCTCTTGGATGTACAGGGTCTGTGTGACATTTGGGTGTCAAAGACTGACCTCTGGTCTCATTCCTGAGTATTCCACCTCAACTGCATCTGGCTGAGAATGAGGTGTGTGCTAGTCTGAGGATCCACCTGAATTGATCCTGTTTACAGGGGTTTGTGAAGGAAGACCTGTGAGAGTTTGGGGATTGAGTTCACTGGCATTTTTGAGAAAGCATTAACCCAGGAAGGATTTTGTGGCCAAAATCCTGTTCTTACTCTGCTGCTGAAACCGTGGTGCCCAGTTTCAAGTTGAATTTATCACTGATGTTGAATGTCTTCTAAAATATTTAATGGAGATCATAGCATTTATAGCCAGTACCATAAACCTGAGCTTTCAAAACCACCAAGAATGATATCTCCAGTGCTGAAGAAGGGCAATTGCACAATAATTCCCTTTAGTCTATCTTTTTTTGATATTGATTTATGCCTTCCCCAGGCATAAATCTTTACTCTCTCCATTGGAGCACTGGCAGTGTTGGTACTACAGCCTGTAGAAATTAGCATTGTAGACAGGGCTCAAACAATGTTTTGGTCCTAGCATAATGCACAGGAAATGCTACAAAATACTGTTTGCTTCTAGTGATACCTGAACTGCAGCAGAGCTGGTCAGGATTCTCTTGGGGATGGTGCTGTGGACTGGGTGATCCCTGAGGGTCCCTCCAGCTCAGCTTATTCTGTGATTCTGTGAATAGAAACAAGTCTTTGGGCCTGGCCTGTCCAAGTAGACAACTGAGTTATGTGAATATACTGTAGCATTTGAAAAGAAACCAACATTTTGAAAGATATGGGAATGGTTTTTGCCTTTGCCTAGTTTCAGTGCTTCTTGATTTTAATGGGGTCTCACAGAATATGTGGCTATTGCTAAGTTTTAAAACAGTCAAAGGCATTCTAAATATTCTAGTTGCTTAAGCTCAGTGGATTCTGCAAATATTTGCCAAGTCTATATTTATCACTCTATGTTTCAGATATCTCCAGTTTGTTAACCCAAAATAAGTCTTTCTAGCATTTCCATGTTCTCACCACGTCAAAATAATGTGAGCCAACATGCCTTTTTTCTGATTTATATTTTTTTATAAGTGTTGAAAATGGACCTAAAATCCATTAAAGCTGAACATGCTCAACACTGAAGGAAAGAGCATGACAGCCAGAAGAGTGTTTCAATTCAGGCTAAAGAAGGTGGGGTTTGATCTGTTCATTGTATTTCAGCAGTTCCTGTGTCAATTGAGGGAAGAGAACTTCCTATGCTGATTATTACTGTTGGAGTAGAGAAATTCTCGTTATGATTTATGTTAGCATAAAGGAACTACTTTATTAGGATATCAACCTGTACAATTCTCTTTTGTCATGTTTGACTCTGCCTGTTCTGAGGACCAAATTATGTGGAGAGGAAAAGAAAAAAAAAAGGATCTGATCCTACTTGGGAGTTTACTTTCATGGGAGACTCAGAGCATATTTTAAACTGTAGTCACTCACTATGGTAAATCTACTGCTACAAATAGGAGAAGCACTAGGAGAGCAGCTCTGCACCAAGAGCAGTCTATGTCTCCAAGGTAATAAAGCCATAAACTCTCTTGGAGTAATTCAGTTCTGTAGGTGAAGAAACAGCCCGTTTGAAATTTTGTAAATGCAAAATACCAATGGGCTTGATTATATTATTTTCTCTTTCTGAAGGTTATAGGAGAATGGTCCTATTGCAGTCATATTTGTAAGATAAAAGATCACTATAATATTTTAATTTCTCAGAGGAGATCTCTGCTGAAAAAATGTGTTAAGAAAGGACTTATTTCAACCAAATTATAAAGTTAGAGCAGGCAACTTTATTGTGAAAGAGACTGGAACTCAGCACTGCCCCAGAAGTCAGCATTTATGGATCTCTGCTGCAAAGAACTGTCTCTTCTACAGCTCCCACTTTATTTGATGAGGAGTCCTGAAATCTAGCAGTCAGCTCTTCTGCTCTGCCTCCTCAATTCCCTATTCTTGCCTGGCAAGAGCACGCCTTTTAAAACTAAAAAGCCATTTCAGGGAAAAAGAGAAAGAGTTTTTAAATTAACACTGAAATTGTCAGAGACTAATTGCATGTTAGCATCAAACAAACATCGTTGATGTTGTTGTTGGGTTTTGTGTTTTATAAGTTTTCTGTAACCCCTAATCAAACATGGGCGAGTATCTGTTGAAACAATGTATGTAATTTGTTTACATTGTTAGTTCAGATAATTACAAAGCAAGCACAATGGAAATAACTGGTTTCTTACTTTTATGTGGAAAGTGTCGGGGGGAGGGGGAGGAGGAACTGAACAACTAACCAGCGGTTGTCAGCTGCTCTGTAAAATATTGCTTAATTTACAGTTGTTGCATATTAGCATTGCTAAGAATTCTAGGGACATAAAGTGTCATGTTGAATATAGGGTGATGACTTCATACTAGAGCAAGTCTGGGGATATGACCAGTTTGCAGTCACAGAGAAATCAGCTTTAATTAATTTGAGTGCCAGCACTGTGTATAATTACACAGCATGAGAGTTTGCATGCAAATGCTAAAATGCTGATTGTTGAAATACTTGCACTTACTTATTAATACATTGGGACTAAGCAATCCTGGCCTGTAAGCAAGGTATGGAAAGAACACACGGTGCTGTCGGGGTAATTTGCACTGCCCTGTAGTCAGCAAGCAGAATTCAGATAGTTCTGCTTCTAAAGTGATAAGCATAACACATTAGTCATTCTTGTGGGTGACATACCTTGCAGCCAGCCCCCTCTCAGTGTGCAACTAAAACAAGATGATCTATTGTTATTAAAGTTGTCAGAAACGTAACAGCAGGATTTGAGCTTCATTTATTGTAAATGTTACCTACAACTGAATCTTGCTTTTCAATTTCAGTTTTTATTTACTTATTATATATTGTCAGTATTCTCAATTAGAGAAAAATGTCTTGTAGGCAACTGTAATATAGAAATTGTCATAGTAAAGTAAGCCCTCTTGTTTGATGTTTCACACCTTTCAAAGACCATAAAAAAAAAACCCTGTATGTAGCTTTTTCTCCCCTACCCAGAAAATACCAGTGCAAAGCTTTTTTCTGGACTTTACAGATGTTGTGTTCTAAGGAATCAAAACTGGTAGCCTGAGAAATGAAAGTTGTATATTGTCCTATCCAGTCTTAATCAGTGTGTTGCTCTTATCCGTGTGTGACTAATCCTGTTTGCAATCAATTTATCTCAGTATTTTACTGCAGCAACGAATTTCACTGATTAATTATATGCTGAGTAACGTAATAGCAGGGACACCAAAAACGCTGTTCCTTAATTTGGATGAAGCTCTTTTGTCTGTTGATATACACAGGGAAAAATACGTAGGTCTGTCCTTGTCATTCATTACTTTATACATCAGCAAAATCTGCTGCTAAACTCAGGTAGTCCACTCCTCTTCAGTATCTCACCATATGGAACTTCTTCATATCTTTAATCATGCTGTTGACCTTCTCTGGATCTTGCCAAAATACATTCATAATTCAGGAGAAAAAAAAAAAAAAAAAAGGAGTTTGAATGTACTTGTTCATCACACAATGATCTTTGCATACATCTAGGTAGTGAAACACAAGTTCATACAGGAGCTTACTTTGTATGCATCTGAAAACACTCTGTTTTTTATGTTGTTTCTTAAAGAATGTTTTTCATTTGCAAAACATTAACATTTGTCAGGGTTATTTCCAGCCACACAGAAAATGTTCCTTTGTGTATTTTGATTATTTAAAGCAATTTTGCTTCTCTGATGTATATGTGCATCCAGCACAGCATGTTCACTGCCTTGAATGAATATGTGGGGAATGCTGTTAATTTCCTCATGTGCATGTAGAGAAATGCTTTTACTGTCTACTGCATATGTTGAGATGGGGTTGCTTTGTCTTCTCTTTCACATTATATAGTGCAGACTTCTCCTTTGTATTTGAAATGTAATAACTACCATAGATTACAAAATTGACAATAAACAGTATATGCTAGACACTGGTATGGTTTGGACCTTGCCAGGGTCTCCAGATGAATTCCAGAGTGCTCTATTAGGCACCAAAGCTTTTACCACACTTTGGGTCCTGAGTGGTTAAGGATGGAGTCCAATATAACTAGATGGTAGCTAGAAGACTGTGCCTAGATTATTGTGAGGAAAAATACTGATGTCCTAAAAAAATAATAATTAATACTTTGATCACTTGATTTGTTGAGTTTGAGAATTCTATAGAGGGCATTAGTTCCAAATCCTTCCCCTAAGACATGCATTTTTCTGAGCACAGCAGATTCTGCTGCATAGCCAGCAGAAAGTGCCTTTGCCTCCAGCATGCTGCAGTCATCTTCCCCATGGATCCAGGCTCTGATGGCTTGGAATGAGTGTCACAGACACACTGGTAAGGTGTTGGGAATTGCTCTGTGACTGTATGTGTTTTCACTGACCGAATTTCAAATCCAATTTGAAAATGTCATGGTGAGAGGATTACGTGCTTCATTCTGCCTTGCATTTAAACATGTGTCTAATCTTAAATACAGAGGGACTTCCATTCATTTCACTAGGATTATTGTTGTAATTTTAAATATGTGCTCGTGTGATTTAGTAAATTGTATTCAGAGAAGGCATCAGAGGCAGGAGTACCTATGAATGTGATGGGATAGCTGGAGACCAGCTGTCCAGTGGAAACATCTCTCTTCTGTGTCAGAACCATTGTTCTTCTCCAGTTTAAATAAAAAACCTCCCTTTCTCTGGATTTCTCCCATCTTCCCATATAAGGTCATTGTAGGCTTTTTGCTTTGGAGGGAATTCTGGCAGCCCTCATGAGCTGTCCTGCCTATGACATACTGTGCTGTGGCCTCAGTTCAAGTCTTATCAAATTGTTACTCATATTTATACTGTCTCTCACCATCTATTTCAGGCAAAGTCAGGTATTTTTAAAAACAAACAAAAAGACATTTTCTCATTGTTTTCAGGAGATTTCAGTAGAGCCCAGTGCTGAATAAATAAATGACAGAACAGAAAAATATATATTTCCTTTCCTGGAATACAAGTCAAGCACAAGACTACAAAGCGGATAGCTATGATTTAGAAAACTATAACTCAGTATTAATGTTTAATGGATGTGGCACATTCCTTGCTGTGAAGTGTTATAAATCACTCTGTGAAAGAAAACAACAGAATATTTGAGGAGCATGTTGACGAGGGTTTTGTGTGGTTCAAAGGTGACATGGAAACAATGAACACCTGAAGATAGTATTGTATCACTGTGACAAAGAGCAATTCAACTCTATTCATTTCCAAAACACGGGGAAAAAAGAGGGGCTTTTTTATTGTGCTTTTGATTCTGTTTGTATCTTTGGTATATTTTATTTCTTCTAGGAAGAAGATTTTCCACTCCTATCATTCTTAATTAAAAGTTTTTTTTTTTTTTTTCCATCCTGGTTTTTAGTCTATCAGGCATCAGTACTTTTTGCTGTGTTTCACTATAGCATTAAGTGAACTGGCTGTGCCCAGAAGACTTGGTTCTGCCATCCTTATTCCTGTTGAGATTGATTTTTATACCAACTGTACCTACTCTGAGTAGTTTCTTTCTTCTCCATAATTGCATTGAAGTCAGCAGGACTATTCATATTAGCAACTGCTCACTGTGTGATGATGTTCAGAGCTCAGCCCAGGAGGACTCACTGATGGCCCGTGTGTTAAGTCTGCATGAATATGGGCAGCTGAACCTGGCCCACTGAGTGCTCAGCTTAATAGCACTTCCCAGAGTAATTACTGCTTAGTACCATGGAAGCAGAGCAGGATCCTGACATGTGTTCTCTCTCTGTGCTGCTTCTCACTTTCCTATTTATTCCTGAAGTGAGTATATTTGGCTGAATATTTCCCTAGGAAAAGCAAGGTATGTGATTATAACCAAATGAGCAACTTGGAACCACAAAACCCCCACAAATCAAATTTGTTTATAACTTGTTTCTGCTTTTGTTTGTTTCAGAAAAGCCTATTACATTTGCTCTTAAATGATACAATATGACCAGTGTGATCTTGTGGTCTAAACAGTAAGAATAGCTGTTCCTCAGATTTTGCTTTCTGTGGCTTCTCAATGCTTTTCATTAAACAGCACAGCTTGCAAACTTTAATTCATAAACTCACCTTTTAGCCTCATCAATCATAATAAAGAACCTTAATAGCTAAATGTTCACATCATATAAACTCTATTGTGGTTCAAATCTTGGTCGTTTCCTTTTTTGAAACGGTTTTGGAACATGAGTTGGTTTCTCTTTTGATTATATAGGTTGAAGAAATTTTGTATTGTGAATATTCCTTTTTATTTAAATAAATAAATGCTTGTTTGAAGGAAAACTTACACCAAGAGGAAAGAGTACTATTTTAGATATCAGTGGCCCCAGTATTTTACAATTTCTGAGCTTTGCTAATCTTTCCATATCTGTAGTTTACATATTTGCTAATAATTGCCTCCTTTCAGCCCCTAAAAGTGGATGTTTTCACCATTCCCTTAAGAGAAGAATTTACATCAATAGGGATGTTGTTTATAAAGACACTAACAGTATCAGCAGTACAGTTTTGCCTTGAATGTGGTTACTGAATAGTGCCCTGTTGAGCACTGTGAACCTACCACTAATAGTAGGTTAATACTAAAATTAACACACAAACCACAGAAGATATATACTAATATATATACTAATTTAATTTTGTAATCAGCAAACTTACAAATTTGAAAAAATATCAAAACATATAGGTTTCAGTTCCACTATAATCAGAGCAAATTCTCACAAATTAAATTCTGCTACAAGGTAGAAGATTATTCTAATGGCACCCTTGACCCCAGACTCTTCTTGTTTGAAGTTCATTGATAAAAAATGCTGTGGCATATTCGTAGACAGTTGTGCAAAGCTGTTGAGTTGAAACTATTCTATTTTCAAAAAGTATTTGGCTGACACTTTGGTAAAAGTTGCCTTCAGGCAAATTCTTAGAAAGTGATACTGACTAGTAGAGCTTAAACTGAGGAAAACTCTTGGTAGATGATGCTCACACATCACTAATAGCCTGAAAAGTTATGGAGTTTAGACCGTGGTACTAAAAGCAAATTCCATGTGATACATTGAACAGATGCCAATCCTATTCATGCAAAGGTCCAAATGTTTAAAAAAAAAATGTATTAAATCAACTTTCTGAATGCCCCTGTTCATTATTTTGCTGACTTGGAAATTTTGAAGTGTTTTGTATCCTTTTCATTATCTCCAAAAAGCATGAATTGTAATGGAATTTGCATAAAAATCCTGCTTTGGAGTGGAGACTTTACTGCACAGTCAGCTGCCCCCCTAATCCAATCTTCCCCAATGCAGTTGGCCTGCTGGTTGCCAAACTCTAACAGTGGGGATCTCCTTTGTCAAGAAAAGTATGAATTTGAGCTTTAAAATGAGCAGAAGTCTTTTCTATTACTCATGATGCCTCCTCTTGCTGAGTTTACATGAAATGTCTAGCAGGAGGTGTTATTAAATAGCCTCAAAAATTAGGCAAAAAACCAATTATCTAGAAAAGGGACACAAAAGGCTTAAAGAAATGAGCATTTGAATTTTCATTATTGAGTATCCATGGGACACCACACCACTATTTGAATTTTGTTATTAACCCTTTGCATAAAAAGGATTTAATACTTTTAATCAGTTTTGAATTACACTTGGAGGAAAGCACAAGTTGGGAATTTTAAAAAGCCTCCTTCATTTCTTTCAGTATTATTTCAGTGCTCCCATGTTTGCACTTATCTCAAAAGAGTTTTAACTTTGTATTAGATTTTTTGTGAAGGTTGATTACATGGGCATTTCAGTCTCACCTTCATTCTTTATTTAGCTGAAATTCCTAATCACTTCAGTGGGGGGTAGACAGGACTCAAGTGTTCCTTTAGATGAATTTCAGCTTCTAAAAAAATCTTAGGGGTTGAGTAATGTATTCTTGTTTGTTTTTTCCACTCGACAGATAAAATCTAGAGAGCATTCATCATCACCTGGATAGGAGTGATTTAAAGCAGTTCACAGTTTAGGCTGGCAGCCATTTCCTCAACTTCAGCAAAGCATCAAAATTAGAATGGCAAGCACTAATTTAATTGCATTTTCATGGGACCTTTGCAAAGGGGATACAGACAGATACACATATTGCTGGGGAATTCTTCCTGGAACAGATCTTGCTTTAGTAACAAAAAGCATCCAGCTGTCCCTGCCTCAAGAAAAATTATTTCTTTGAATTAACATTGCTCTTTTATTCTCCTGAAAATAAAGTTTTCTAATGGGTCAGTCTTGTTTTTATTCTAAAGGATTCAGTCCTAGTGTCCATGCCTGGTCATGAAACTCTGCTTTTCTAGTCAGGAGGCTTTTCCCATTCTGCTTGTTTCCTCCTCCTTGTTCAGTCTTCTTTATTTTTTTTTTTCTATTCCCTTTTATATTTATTTTCATAATTTTTCTTTGTTATATTCCCTCTAACAGTGGTATTAATCTGAGTATTATTGAGCAGTAAAACAAGATACCACAGCAGAGCACATCTAAGCCCAGAAGTCATACAGTCACTAACAGACATTTTCATTTGGTTTCTCCTGTTTTTACTGGGCTCTATTGATTTCTTCTGGAGTACCAGTCTTCCCAAGAGCCAGAGGAGAGCAGTCTTTTGGATCTCTTCCAAAATGCATTTGCCAAATTGTAGCATTAGGAAACTCCCAGACTTTTTAACAGAGGAGACAATAGCAGTGTCCAAGATCTGTACACCAGGATCCTTCACCTCTGCCCAGTCAGACTCTATGCCAAACTATACACTTGCTTAGAAAAGATGTGCAGAAACCTTTGACATCTATGGATTTACAAGGAGAGAGTTTACTGGACACTAATAGCACTGACGAGAATGACAAGCTATTACAAACATTCCTCTGCTGTTTCAAAAACAGTTCAGTTTCCAGGCAAACATGATATCACTTCACTTCAGGCCCTTAGAGGAGATAGATCTTGAGACAGCAGTAAAATTTTTTTTTTTTTTTTTTTTTTTTTTTTTTTTTTTTGGTGATCTAACTTAATTATGCTTTTAGGTGAATGGAAGTGGTATCTCCATCAGAAAGGAATTCTTAAAAATAGAGTGCTGTCTTTTTGTTGAGGTGAATGCAGGTTTGGCCTCTACAGAATCAACAAATTAATATGGAAACTGGACTAGGAAAAATCACAGTTATGAGAGGAATCAAATATTTTGGGCCATTCAAGAAGCAGAAAATCAGACTCAGGTCTGCAAAATCTGCTTGGGAAAAGTTCTGTTTGAAGATTTGGGAAAGGATTCATGATTGATCCTTGTCCTGAAAAAAATTGTAACAGAGGGACCTTTAACATTTGTGTCCACATCTTTAGCTGGGGAAAAGGATGCAGTTCCATTAAGTCAGTGCAACTATGCTAATTTGCACCAGCTGAGCTTCTGCTTCTTTGTTTGTGTAGCCTTGTCGGCACCCCTTCCAAGGGAAAGCAAACATTCATTGTTCTTTCCTGGGTCAAAGAGAAGTCAGTGCAGAAGGATCCCGAAGTTTCCTTATCTCCTCTTGTTTTCATTTCCACAACTAGCATTATTCACATACAAATGACTTGAACTTACAGTGCAGAACTTAATGCATGTGCTTCTGAATGTACCTGACACTGGCTGATGGATGAGTAATTTCCATGAGTAGAATTCATTTATTGTCATTGTTTTATGCAACATAATCCATGCTACATTAATTCAAAATGTGTAAACTGAAAAAACCAGCATGATCTGAATCACAGTTCATTTCTAATGAAATTTAAATCACCTTTTACCCTAAAGATTTGCCTCTTAACCCTTCGTTTCTTTAACAGTTGCTTTATGCCCCTTATTATTTTATCCTTTTGGTGTTACAGGTCCTCACTGAGCTGCTTTTTTCACTCTGAGTGGAATATTTGGATCCATGCAACACTGTTTGCAAACAATCTATTAGTGGCTGAGGCATGATCACAGAGACATAGATGATGGTGCCTTCATTTGCATTCACATATTCTTATTGCACATTAAGAGTTATATTGCTAGCTATGATTTTAATATTTCCCATATAAATACTTGCTCATATTCTCACAGGAAATTATGAGTTCATTAGAATAAGAGTGCCTTGATTAAGCTGAAATCCATATCACGAAGGGGTTTGGAAGTCATTGAAGAAGATTTTTGGAAGCTGATTTCCAGGAAACAGTTAAGGAGTCACTTCTCAAATGCTGTTAGGTATTTCCAGTCATCCAACTTCTTTCAGAATTAATTGAGAGGTCAGTATTTAATCACCCCTTAATTAATCAATGCTAAATATAATGTAAGGAATATCACAGCCAAAGTGGAGTCCTTAGATCCATCTTCTGCTGAGACATTAGAATAACTTTCAGGATTCTGATGGAGGGTTTGGGGCTGAATGTTTCTTGTGACTGTCTCAGAAGGGCTTGAAATCTCATTAAAATGCTGTAACCAGAATGAAATGTGGTTTGGAGCGATTTCCTTGTCCCTGATGGAAATCACCCGTTCCCAGGGTATTGCTATCCCAGTTTTGCCAGGGACAATATATCCCTAAGGCTCACAAAGCACTTGGGAGTAAGGAAAATGTCTGGCCTTTAAAACAGACAAGGTTATGTCAAGAGTCAGTTATTTTAAAAGAAATAAAAGTCCCTGGTGTGAGAATCTTTGCAAATTTAAAAACTTTCCTCTTTTCAAGTGGTGCAAGCTGAGCAGTGGGCTCTCCTTGGCTGTACATTCAGCACTTTATCCATGAACAAAGTATAAATATTTCCAGAAAAACCCATTTCTATATTTATTTTCAGAGTGACATCACTTCCCCTCTGTATAGCTGGTGAGAGATGGTTCAATCCAAAGCCAGCTCTATTTTCAGAGAATATACAGACACATAGTCAGGGTGCTAGCTCTGGAACTGCAGTGGTTTTCTCTGTAAATGAAACAATGATACTCTCCAGTTCCTCACCCAAATTCTCTGTATTTTTTTGGTTTAGTACAGGCTAAAGAGCACATTTTTTTGTGGGGAGTCTCATGTGAAAATATTGACCACCAATCATCAGATAGACTCCAGTAGCAATTACTGTAAACTGTGCTGCTCCATCCAATAACATTAATATTTTTAACAATTCTCTTTCCAAAAATAACCACACTTTGTGAGGATCAAAAATGAACAGAGTTCTTTTCTTTCCTCAAAATATGTCCTGAAGCAAACTATTATTTAAGTGTATTCTTCAGTAGGCAGGTACTACTGTAATTGGTGCAGTGTGTTTATCTGAACCTTTCCTCATACTTCTATAAGTATCAAAATATCTTTTATTAGGTTTTATAGGAATGTGATACATTTATATACCTTTTTGTTTACTCTCCACCACTTGACCCCCGAGGAGAGGTTTTTAGGAGGGAAGGTGTTTTAGCAGCAAGCTGCTCATGTTTCAGCTGAGGGGTGTGCTCCCCTCAAGGAACAAGAAGGCTGCTAAATACAAATTATAAATAAAATTATTAACTTATAAATATCTCCTCAGCCTCCTGTTTGAAAGGCCAGTGCTTTTGGGGCTCAATCACTGGTGGATAGGCAACCTTTCCTGTCTGGCAGTGCTAAACAATCCTCAGTTTTTACCTTCTCCTGCAGGAGTCTGAGAGCTTTAGCTGCATGGTAGACCAGTGCTCAGGACAGAAAGGAGCTGCTTTTATATCTTTTATATCTGCAGAGCACAATTACCTGCATTTTCTGAGTCCTGGCTGCTTCATTAAGTGTTCTTTAGAACTATTTAATTTTAAAAAAATTTAAAAAAAAATTTGTTTCCTCTTCATTTATTTACATACAGTATTTACCTTGGCCACTGTGGCCAGGGTTTTTTAGAGGAGAGTTTCTTATCTCACCTATTAACCTGGGTGATGTTTTTAAAGAAGCCAAGTGGTTCCTCATAGGCACACATTCCTCCAGTGGCTCGATCAGGATCAAAGTCAGGGTGCTCTCACACCTTCCCTCTCCCCATGTAACCACCCTCACTGCTGGCAATGTGCATCTGAATTATATGGGCTGGGAAAAGTGCAGCAGACAAGAAAGAAAACAGTCACACCTCCCTAGCCTTGGGACTCGGGGCAGGTCAGGGCAGGGTGAGCAGCTGCTCACAGGTAATGCATCTTTTCAGCTGGAAAGGTCAATTTAATGTGAGATCCCTATCAAAAAATGCCAACTCAGTGCCCTCAAACTGTTTTGAGCCCCTAAAGAAGAGTTTCAGTAGCTACATCTTCCATCTTTAACATTTCATTGTTTTTAGAATTTGATTTCCTGGAGATTTAGGTAAGACACCAGGTATCTTGGCTCCAGTACAGACTTTTAGAACTCGAGTTGATATGGGAATTCTGTGTTGTGCTTTCCTTATTTTGTGTATTGTTAAATTATACACTTTGAGGTGCTCTTATGATTAGTGTCATTTACTCTCAAATTCTTGTGAATGTTATTTTGAAGCACTTCAGATATTTTCATTTTAATGGCACAAAATGATAACTACAATTATTAAAAAATATGTCCTTGTGTGAACTTAGTGATGTCTTAAAAATCCTGGAGTTCTTCAGAAAAACTATAAATTAAAATTACATCTAGATTAATTACATCTAGATTACATCTAGATTACATCTAGATTAATTACATCTAGATTAATTACATCTAGATAAATTAATTAATCAAGATTTTGAGTCAATGTAAAAACTAGCCTTCTGGTTTGCTGATCAAAAGCAAAGGTTTTCATAGTGTGATGTCAAGATGACAATAATTCCATTGATCCAGCAATTTTAGAGCACTGAGGGCAGAAATACACAATTTTTTGGTAAACCTTTGGAACAGCTAGCAGAAGTAGTGCCCCAAGACAAAAAAAAAAGAAGTTATCACTTCCTTGATATAGACAGTGCTAAGATCATGTGCTAGCACACATGTTAATTACATGAAATGTAATTAAATGAATGTTAATTACAGAATCTTGACACATATACACATATTATCTATATAATAGATTGAAAAATTGTAAGAATTTTAGGGTAAAATTAAATTTTTAAAAAAGAGATATATTTTTATTTTTTTAGTTAGCATTCATATTTAGATTATTATTATTTAGATTATTTATTATTTAGATTATTGCTTAATGCTTCATCTGTAACATCAAAATACAACCCAGCTGAATAGTGTCCAGTACTTTGGGGGTCATTATTGTGGTTTCTTGGTGATTGTGTTTAAGTCTTTATTTTATTATGTTTATGTTTGTTGGGTTTATTATTTGATGAAAGCAGGACTTGCAGTGATCTGGCTGCCTTCTCAGCACTGAAGTGCTTCTACACCTTGCAACTGCCTCCAATGCATTGCAGTATTTGTGTGTTTGTTACCATGACATCTGGTTCTTTGCCAGACATTTTGGGTGGCATTGCTGTACACTTCCTTCTCAACGTGCTGAGTGATATGGTCATGAAAAATGCCTCCTCTTTGCCCATTAAAAAAAAAAAAAAAAAAAAATCCCAATCATATCAGAGTTGTTAAAATTTATGCTAAGTCTATTCAGTGAAACATAAATAGTCATCACTTGGAGAACTTGCTGTGCAAGGCATGATCCTGCAATATGCTGAGATATTCTCAGCACCCTCAACTTTCAGTGAGTTGCCTGATGCTCAGACCTTGTCAGATCTGGCCTCTGAGAAGGAACATGAAAAGACCCAAAGCAAACTGGCAAATATTCAGCTGTTTGTTGTACAGCTCTTTTTTTTTTTTTTTTTTTTTTCCCTCTCTCAAAAGTAGCAATTCAAACAAAGGATTAATTTAGAAAGGAAAAAAAATAATTAAAATTGAAAGAGGAGAAACTGGGATGTGTGGAAAAGAATGTTAATAACAGTATTTGAAGAGGCAAAGAAGTAAGAGAGATGGAAAACCTGATTTTTCTTTAAATAACATTGGGAAGGTTGTAGGTTTTGTTTAATATTGTCCTTGAATATTTTGCAAGTGGCTCAACCACTTCATGAGATGCCAATTGCTGAAATACAGTTGTGATTTAAAGTGACAGTGTTCACCTTAGTTTTAGTCCAAGTGGTGGATTTTGCTATGAAATGAGTTTGAAATGGGTATCCCAAACCTAACATGGAAAGATGTGCTTGCATTTGAGTTAATTTCAATTAAAATAAGTTTTGTTAAAAGTATCATTTCCATAACTTTTTATGAAAATTTTGTCTCTTCTAATGTGAGCTCAAATGGGACTTAGAAGACACAAAGTACTCAGAAAGAGAGCTGATGCATCCAGATAGCCAAGACAGGCAGCAAAAATCCCAAACTCTACAGAGTAGCTCTGGATATTTCTTTTCTTTTTAACTGAATGGATAAAAGAAAATAGACAAAGAGCCTTTTAAAAATATAGGAAGCATATTCTTAATTGCTTGCACCTGGTTTATGTGAAAAGCTAGTATGGAATCCTGTAATATTGACTGATATCACTTTCCTTTCATTTTTTTATTATGATAAACTATAAAAATGGCAAGATGGTAGAATAGGAAGCTTTAAGTCTTTATTTCATCTGCCTTTAAATTGCAGATTGCATAGTAAATCACCTTAATTTATGTACTATGTTTATTGGTAAATTCTCTGGATTCATTAAAGCCCTGGAACTGCATTTGTATAACAGAATATGGCCTCTTTTCCTGGCTTTTGAGTCCATTTTCAAGCACAGACCTCTTTGAATGTGTTAAAGTAGTAGCCTCATTTAACAGGGACATTTCATGAAGCTTTGAAAGTGCATCATTAAAAAGAACATTGTCGATTTGAATTTTTTCAAAATGGCCAATTAAAGAATTTCTCAAATATGGAAGGGTTTTTTCCCTAATTCCTAGAAAATATCTAGAATTCCTTTTTTTTTTTTTTTTTTTTTTTTTTTGACTCTGGGAATGTTTGGAATCATTCAGAAGAGCAGAGAACATTACCATCACAGCCATCATTATTAATCATGAATACTTTCATATCCTTTCCTCTCACAGGAACTCAGCCCAGTGCATTCAGCCAGCCTGACTCCTTTGAATAATTTCAGAATAGTTTTCAAACTTTGCTGCAACACTGCTGTGTGCACTGTGGTTATTTTCATTCTTTGCTTGGAGAGGGTTTCCAGCAGCTCTCTCCTGCCTGCAGAGCCCACCCTGCCAAGAGCCTTTCAGCCATGGGCTGGGACAGACAAGCTCTGCCAGATGTCCTTGCCATGATTTCAGATATTCATGCTCCCAGCTGTCCATCTTACAGTTCTGCTGGAAATTACTGTCAGCCTACAGGGATGAGAGAGGGGAGCATGTGTCTGTGCTTGAGCCACCTCCATGCACTCTGCCTGCTCATTTAAACTGCCAGTGAAAAGCTTTGCCCTCATCTTTGGGGCTGTGGATGAGATTGCAATCTTCCAGTGGAGGGGCAGGGTGGAACCTGGGAAGGGCTGACATCCAAAAGTGTGGCAGCTTTGTACCTCAGTGGATGTGAGCAAGAGCACAAACTACCTGTGCTAAGTAAACAGGGAAAAAATGGAGCAAAACAAGGTCAGCTACACTGCATGACAAGTTTTTAGATGTGAAAGCAGCTTTTGAGTTCCCAGGTTTGTTTTTTGATGGCTTGGTGAAATATATTTTGTTTTCCCAGTGAAGTTGCTAAACTGTGAATATTTTATCCAAGCTATTAAAGTAACTTTTCACTCTTACAAATTAGGCATATAATATTTAAATATAAGTGAAAGAGGGAACACTAGATATGATAATATCTGACAATGTGTTTTAAATTACAAGCAAAGCATGTGCATACATATATGAATACAGCTGTGGTTTCTCTTCAGCATTAGGTAATGTTCTTTTAATGAAAGAAAGGAGTGAAAGCTCCTGCTATTCTCTTCAAAGGAAGGGCAGTTATATATTTTATATAGCACTCTTTATACTGCTGTGTTATGGTATGTAATATATTGGAACTTCTCAGCCTGTGATAGACCCCCAAAGGGTAGACTTGTAGGTCTAAGGGATGAAAAAAATCAAAGACATGATCTCTTGACAGAATTATATAACCTTCTCACACTGCCTCTGAACCTCATTGAGGTGACAGAAGGTTGGCAGGCTAAGCAGAAGCAGCTGCTGGTGATGGCTGAGATGTGTGAATCTCCTCCCTGTGATCAATGGCTGGATGCTCAGCAGCCCCAGCCACTGATCACCACACTGACCCCAGCTCCTGCTCATTGCTGGGGAGGCTTTGAGGAGCAGGGAGTGGAAAATGGGAAGCAGGACTGAAACACGAAATTTAGAAAATTAGGATTTTAGTTACCTTGTTGAAAATAATTAAAAGTTAGAAGTTAGAAGGGAGTAGTTATATGAAACTTAAATAATTGATTATCTGTCATTTCATGTTTGCTGAGCTGTGCTTACAATAGGAAAAGATGAAACTGGTGAGCAGATCCAAAGGAACAGAGACAATGCAACCAGAAACCCATTCTTTGAGAAACTGGACTATCCCCAGAAATCATTTGTATTGTCATTGATAGAAAAGGTCAAGAGTTTAGGGTGAGGAAGACTCGCCTCACTTCCTCCTCTTAAGACCCCTCCCCATGAAAACTACCCCAGAATTAATTTAAGAAGTCAATCAGTGCTTAATAGCTATTCAAGCTAATTACTATGGGAAGCAGGGATGGGAGGGGCTGTTATTATGAATATGTATTTGTTTGAATCCTTTGCTAATAAATAGCAAATAATAAATAGACTCTGTGATCACCTGTGATTTTGCAGTGTGTATTAGAGGATTGCCTCACACTGCTGCCCAGCACTGAATAAACATTCACATCTCACTTTAAACTGTTAGAGAGTCTCTTGTCTGTCACAGATGAGTCTCAGTATTAGACCAATACTCATATTTTGGTAAATCAGGACAAAGGGAGGAGAAAGAGGCACGAGCCCTCCTTGTGAAAACCATTCAGGAAATTGCAAAGCTCAATCCTATGTGCACGGTACTTGATCACACGGAAGTTTTACTTTAAGGTGCATACCTGAATAAATGCTGAGAGGTTCTGTTCTCTGCACAGTCTGGGAAGCCTACCTTCCATGGAATTTCAATAAATCCCAGAGGTCTGGTTTCTCCATGCACCTTTGGCAATCTCACTACAATAAGCACATGAACATAAACCTTGGTTTTTATACCCTTTTTAAAAATGTTCTTTAAATTATTGGATGTAATTAATAAAACACCAACATGCAGTATATGCCAAATTTTGCCAAAGAAAGCAACAATGTAGAGAGGGTACAAGAGAGTTTTACTAAATGCATTCTACTCATACTCAAAAATACTTTAACAATTGAATTGTCTCGCAAAAGGAACTATTTCAGTGCAGTTACATCATGAAAAATTACTTTGTTAGAATGGCAGAATAGATTTCCACATGCTTTAAGTCTCATAGGATTTATCTAATTTTCTCAGTTCACTAATAAAAATATATTTTACAGCTTTTAACTGCAAAACTTGGAAAACTCAGGTGTTCTGCAAAAGATCAGGCTGGGTTCCTTCTATCTCATGCATCTTGTTATTACTGAAGATGCTCCCAGTTAAACATTAGCAGTTTTTCTGCTACCCTTCATTGGGATAATGTAGTTTTATTATAGTGCAGAATTTAAATGCACTGCTATTGCATAAATTTCATTGTTGATACAGTAAGTAATGCCAAAAGATAATTCAGTTCACTCCATCATAAATGGGAATAAAACCTCTTTTTCCACTAAAGTAATCATACATGAATGTGGATATACACAAGGGGCTTGATCCAGAAGTAGAAGTCTCTCCCAATAACTAGAAATCTGGATTTAGTCCAAAGAGCAGATCTGTTGAGCAAAACCAGTACATTTTACATTGATGCTTTTAGGCATGGAAGTGCCCTATAAAGGCAGAAGTCTTTGAGGCTATTGTTTAATTTAAGGTTAGATTTGTTTCACAGAGCTCTATTCTGAAGGAAGAATAGTTTCATATATACAAATTGTTTAGTTTTATATAGAAAAAAAACTATATGAATCTCAGCTACTTGCACATAATATTCTTGAAGTGGTGAAAGTGCTGACCAACCACTTTCTGCCTATCCACTATTCATGGCTAACCCAAGAGGTCCCAGTTGACAAGAACTTAACAAATATGACACAAATGGCTGGAAAGGAGAACCCAGGGAGTTACAGGTCTGTCAGGCTGACCTCAGTGCTGGGGAAGGTCATGGATAGGATCATGTTTGGTGCAGGACAGTCAGGGCATCAGGCCAACCTGAGTTTATAAAGGCAGGTCCTGGCTGACCAACCTCTCTTTCTATGACAGGGTGACCTGCTTAGTGGATGAGAGAAAGGCTGTGAATGTTTTCTGCCCAGACTTTAGTATATCCCTAGAGAGCTCCCCACAATAAACTGAATAAACTGCCTTCCCATGGTGTGTGTGGATAGCTGGTGGTGAGCAGGGCTGCACCAATTTGGTCACTAGTGGCATCCCCCAAGGCTCAGTGGTGGGGACAGTTCTGTTTAATATCTTTACTGATGCTCTGAAGCAGAGGACTGAGAGCACCCTCAGCCAGTTTACAGACACAAACAAATTGTGTGGGAGGGCAGGAAGGCTCTGCAGAGGGACCTGGGTGAGGTTTGACAAGGCTCAGGGCCAGGTCCTGTGCTTGGGTCACAGCAGCTCAACAGTCTTGGGACAGAGTGGCTGGAAAGTGCCCAGTGCAGCAGGACCTGGGGATGCTGATGGACATCAACATGAACCAGCTGTGCCCAGGTGGCCAAGAAGGCCAGTGGCACCCTGGGCTGCTTCAGGAATGGTGCAGCAGCAGAAGCAGGGATTGTGCTCAGCACACCTTGAGTGCTCTGTCCAGTTCTGGGGCCCCCAGTCAGGAAGGACATTGAGGTGCTGCAGCTGATCCAGAGAAGGGCAATGAAAATGGAACAGAAGGCTCATGAGAAGTGGCTGAGGGACATGGGGGTGTTCAGGAGGCTCAGGGGTGACCTGACCATGCTACAACCACCTGAAATGTGGTTGTAGATGTGTGTGGGTCTGTGTCTTCTGACAAGTACCAAGCCACAGGACAAGAGGAAATGGCCTCAGATTGCACCAGGGAAGGTTTAGAGTGGATCTATTTCTCCACTGAAAGGGTGGTCAGGCATTGGAACAGATTTGCCAGGGCAGTGGCTGAGTCACCATCCCTGGAGTAGCTAAAAAATCGTGTAGCTGTGGTACTTAGGAGCTTGGTTTGGTGGTGGACTTGGCAGCATGAGGGGACTCAATGATCTTGAGGGTCTTTTCCAATGTAAGCATTACATGATTCTGTAATATCAATTAGATTATAAGACTGCACTTGGAGTCAAAATGCTCAAAGCAGAAAAGATTAATTTATATTTTCACCAGAAGAAAGCCACATCCCATTTGTTGTGTTATTCTGATGCATGTGTTAATATTTTTTTTTTTTCATTTTCACACATTTCCTTTCATTATATAGTGGTTGGACTATAAATATATCTGTTATTAAGATACAGTTTCCAAGCACAAAGAATCAGAGGAAGGCATGCTTTCTTTTGTCCTGGTGGAAATTGGGAGCACTTCCAGTGGTACCATTGGGATTACAGTATTGTAAAACTGAGACAGAGTTACATTCCTAATCTTCCTTCCTACCATGGCTTAATATCCTTGTCTCCATGTCCAAATACTCTTTCATTTTTGAGCACTCCTAAGTCAACAAAGATGCATTGTCATGGTGATAACTGCTGGATAACACTGTCATGAAAATAACTGAATTAACTGGTTGGAGTACAGTTCCTTATTTCATTATGTGACTGTGATATTGAGCCGTGTCATTGCTCTTTCTCAGTGCATAACATGTAATAATTTACACAGCAAATTCTTTCACTGTGAGATACATTGTTTTAAGGTTTGAATGAAGGGAAATAGTAAACCTAACAATTTTACTCACAAAGATTAATTATTCAGTATGATCACCTTCACCTCTAATGAGTGCATCCATTTGCACCTGCATAAAATGTGACTTTCAAATCCAAATTAGGTATAAATTTAACACATGCTACTACTGCTCTAGTTGTTTATGATCCTGGTTTTGAGCTCAGTGTGCAGACCTTTGGCCAAGTCAGTTCTGCACAGCTCAGGTGTCCTTTATAGGGTCTCATTGCATCCACCAGCCCAAAAAAACCCCTCCCTTGCACTTAGCTTTAGAAATACTCTATCAGGACAGATATTTTACATAAGTTCTCAAAGTTGATCTCATGTACTCCACTGATTCCAGATGTTTTGAGATGTGCTTGTCAGCAAACCCACCTGCTATCACATTTCTGATCTGGCTAGATATCTCTTACTCTTTCTGGGCTCTTCTGTTATGTGTTCTCTCCATCCCTCTGCATTCACTCCTGTAGCATAATGAGTTTCACAGAAATTACCTTCATTTTTATCTCCCAGGCAGAAAAAATATTTATGCCATTTTCCCTGAAATTCACACCACCTATATGAGTTTGTTTTATTTTTTTTTAATTGCATTTCCTGCAGCAAAAATGGGAGCACAGTCAGTTGGCCCAGAGGAACTCCAAGACACCCACAGCTGTATAAATTCCTGCTGTTCACTTCTGTCTTGCCTGTAGGCACTTTTTAACAGTTTTCAGTTCATGTGCACTTTTACCTCTTGTTTAATTTTAATTTGTCTTACAACATAATAATACCTTTAGGGAGTATTGGTGCTACAGTAGGAGCATACATAAATTCTGTGTATACATGTACATACTGTGTGCATGTGCATAACATACACAAAAACTGAGCAGTGCCTCCCCCTGTAGTGGTTCTACACTCTAGCTTGGTTAAACTTAAAAAACAATAATATGGTCACTTGCATAAACATTGATAGGCTTTACAGAAAGGTTAAACTCGAGTAGAGTTGAAACTGGGTGATTAGAGAAGTGAGCAGAAACTGCTGCAAGCAATATACCAAGCAGGGAGTCTGTAGCCCAGGGAGAGGAAGGAGAATTTGTTGTGCACCTGGAAGTGGGAATTAAAAAAATAAAAGTCTTCAGAGTTTTACTCAGCGTTTGAATTTTCCTGTCATCCTACCCTGTCACACAAATTCCTCCCTTTCTTTGGCAACCATGTGAGAAATGGACCTGCAGCATCTCCAGGTGCCACACTCCCTGTCCTCTTCTTGAGGACAATTTTCAGGCTGCAAAGAGCCTGGGTCAAGGAAAACAGGCATTTCTCCCAGGAAAATGTTTGACTTGGTTGCCCAGGAGGATGCTCTGTGCTGAATACCTGGATCACTTGGAGAAGTGGGAGGAACACTGCTGGGCATTGGGAGGATGCCAGGAGCTCTGCTTGGGCTGGAGGGAAACAGGAGAGTGTTTAAGGTATAAAGAATGTCGTTTATTATACTCAGAATGAGGGAAGGGGTGGGGTTAGGTTAAAACAGACTAAAGAAAAATCTACCTAGAGAAGGAAGGAAAGGGAGGAAGGAAACAAACTATTATTGAAAAGTAGAGGCAACCCATAGCAAAAATTTGTAAACTGCTGATAAGAAACCTTAAGTGAGAACTGTGTCCCCTACAGAACCATGTGACATGGCTTAGTTTAGAGATTACATTGTATTGAACTCCACTGTACCCTGTGGAAATCACCCAAAACTGATTTATAAATGTTTTACTTTTGATTATTTCACATAAACACAAACAGGTAAAAGGCTTAGTAAAGTTTAAAGTACTTTAGCAAGTCTACTTTTATATACATAACTTATTCCTAATATTTGTTGGGTACATCTTTCATACAGTCCCAGATAAGAGGCAAAAGGATAGGGAAATATGTTCCAAAACTGGAATTTTTACAGCATTTAAAATCACACAAGGTCCAAAAAATGTCCTTTAATGACATGACACTGTTCTGTGAGGGTTTTGCAGTATCTTTGTCCTAGTTCCAGCCAGAACAGGGTTGTTTTTTTGCAGTAGTCAGGAGGGGCATGGCCAGGACAAGGAGGTTATTTCATAGCACCTCACATCATTGCCAGAGTTTTGGGGAAAGGAATCTCTTTTCCAGAAGGAAAGGAAGGGCTTGCAGGGAGCTGTGGCTGCATGTCAGGTCACAACCTCCTCAGAGAACACATTTGCATGTGAATCCCTCTCTTTTTTGTACACTTCTGTTATTAATATTACTGCCACTGTTCATTTTTTTATCTCACTGCCATTTCCAGTGAATTGTTCTTATCTCAACACATGATCTTTGCCTTTTGTGCCTCCACTTGAAGGGCAGAGGAGAAGGCTTGAGTGGGGTTAGTGGGAGCACCAAAGTGGAGAGCACCATCCTAAACCACAACAATCTTTCACAAATTCTCCAGTTTATAAAGTGTTCCAACAAGGAATATATTGTTTGGCCTAGATATCCAATTGCATGGCATAGATAATTTCAGCAGTTATTATTATTATAAAAAACAATTCCCATTGTGGAATCAGCATAGCTCTTCCTAAGTTACATGAATCAACAATCAAGTGGAAGAAGTTATACTACAAGCATTCTGTAATCTTTACTTATTCATAGATACCAGAACTTTTAGATTTGAAGTTTTGAGGTTTACAAAAAAAAATATTTTCCAATACAATTTCAAAATCTGAACTTTAAAAGACCTTAGCATCCCCTGTGGCACAGTGTTGTTTGTTAGCTATTGTGTATAGTTATATATAAAGCTCACCTCAGATATACAAAGTTGAAAGGAGATACTTATTTTAAACTACTGAGAGCAGTCTTGTAAACTGAGTTTTTATTTATAAGATTAGACCTATTAATTTCAAAGACTGTATATGTACATCTCTAGAAGTACTGCTGTGAAAAAGCCTTGTATATTCTGTAACTTTTAGTTTTTTCCTCAGAATGCTGAAAAAAATAACAACTTCACTGGTTGGTTGGGAGACAGGCTGTCATCTGACACAGACCTGCAGATGTTAGGCTTTGGTACCTGAGCTGGAAAAGCCTCCCCAGATCCATAATAAACATCCCATATATCATGAGCTTCCTCATCATATATGATAAGATCCCCTTGTCATGTATGGAAAGCACAGTGTGCACAGTTTTTCCTGTATTTTCCTAATAAATCAATTTATATTTTTATGTATCACTTAATATTTGTTGGTATCTTGAGTTATGAAGCCTCCAGAAAATCTGCTATGTCTCACATGGAGATAAACTGTAGAAAATGACTTTATGTTGCATGGTCAGGGAGGTTGATCAGATTTTCTTATCACTGACAAACTATGGAGTGGCTCTGCCTCCATTATACCTCTCTGGAATAAAACAACTCTGTACTTTACCAGGGTTTCCAAAAACCTTTAGAACAGCAATAATCTGAGACCTTACTAAAAAGTGAGCTGTGATAGTTGATTACATGCTAACACATGAACAGCTATGAAAAATACATGTAGAACAAGAGGCAGCATAGAATATTTTCTTTAATGCAAAAAAGCAAAATTGACTATCTAAAGACAGTTTTCAGAATTACATTTTAGTGCTTTGTGCCTATCTCTCTTTCCTAAATGTTTGACTGTAATCCAAACAAATTCAATCCTTCTAATGCATCTCCATGTTTTTCACCATAGACACTAAGGCAGCATTGGGAACTTATCTCTGTTTGCTCTTTACCTTGATGGTGACATGTTTGCAAACCAGACAATATTCTGTGTCAGAAATATCGAGATTTCCCATAACCTGAATTTAGTAATCCCTGTGTACTTTCAGCTTCCTGACTCTTTTTACTGTCTGCATTTCAATAAGGAGTCCCTACTATCTGCTCATCACTTCTAATTACTTTTATTTTAGCCCATGTTCCTGTTTTCTAGGCCAAGAACTTTAAAGAACTATGATGTACTCTGACAAAGCATTTAATCAGGGCTGAGTAATCCAACAAAAAGCTTTTCAGGGCAGGGTGGAATATGGGAGGAACCATATTGTCTGCCCAATTATTATGTTTCCTGTTGTCAGCCCTGAAAGAGTTCCTGCAGGGATGAGAAACCTGCCCTTTGCTTGATGGGAAGAGCTCCCAAATAAGCAAAAGCCTTGTGAAAAGGGAGTGGTGGCAGAGGACAACATAAAATCAGTGAAGTAGGGAAGAAACAGTGGTGGGGAAGCACACACACTTTCCAGCTCCTAAAGTTTTTGTCATCAGAGTGCAAAACTCTCCAGAAATATTTGTGGCTATGGGTGAGGGGCAGAGGAAACCTAACCATTAATTCCTAAGAGGTGTTATCAGATGCATCAGGGTTTGGCTGTAAATTTGACTACATTGCTGTGGTGCACAGAGAAATGAGTGAAGAAATATCTGATTAAAGTGTACATTGCTGCTCAGGCAACTGAATGTTGCCATAGCAATTGAGATGAAATGTGCAAAGAAGTGAGATAATTAAATCTAACCCCTTTAGTAGTTTTGATAGTCAATGCACTGCCAATAGGAAAAGTTATCTACAGTGTTAAAGATAAAACATACTCCTTGTGGAAGTTCTCCTTGCTGGTGTTTTGTTGCTCTCTTTTTAAATACTTTGCTTCAGGTACCTAATTTGAATGTTCTCTTTAATAATCAAATACAGTTTTGACCTTGGTCAAAAGCCTAGGACTTCTGCTGACTTACTGCATTGTGGGAAGCGTGTACACAGAATATCCAGAAAGTTTTGTTCACCCTTCCTCCGTGTGCAATACAATAAAGCCCAGGCTGTCACCTCAGATCTCAGTCCAATAATATCTAGAACGTGCTGCCCTCTTCAGGAGCCCGTGATCAGAAATGGGCAGTTTTGCTAAATGCTCCAGAAACTGGAGGCAGCAAACAGGAACTACAGCAGGGCTGGAATTGTTTTCTTTTTGACATTTGCAATGCCAGTGTCAGAGGCACTGAAAACAGTTATAACCTAAATAGACAAATCTGATTTTTCAGAAAGGAGATCAAAGACTTGTTAGCATTTCTTTAAATTTGAGAGCTGAGTGATCATGCACATACCCAGACAGTTATTTATTTCAGCCAGGGAAAACAAAATCCAGGAGAAGTCTTGACTCAATTCTTCTAAGCTAATAATTCCATAGTCTATATAGCAGCAAATAACCTGATTTGTGGCCAAAAGGTTCATACATTAGCCATCACACTAAACTTACTTGCTTTCAGCTGCTCTGCTCATGTGAAACTAAGAATTCAAACCATGACTTAGTAGAACATTAAAACATATACTTAAGTCCAAGCACAAACATTGCTGCAATGCCTTCAGGAGGACACTGATGTGAAAGTATTGAACAACTCATGTGTCAGCCTGGTGGATTGCATACCTGGCTGACACAGGCCCACAATTTTCAATTAATATCTTACAACACTCTAAGTCACATTCTAGAATCTTAATAATTAAGCAGGTAAGAACTAGAGACAAAGCCTTTCACAAATATGATTCCTTTTGAAGTCAATGAGAGCTTTTGTTCACTTACAAAGTGGTGACATTTTATTGGTTTACAAATAGCTTTGGGAAAAAAAAAAAAAATCACAGCTCTTTGGCAAGGGGACTCAAAAGCTATGTGGAGGAAAGGGAACAATTACTTTGCTGAAAGGAATGGATTTTTTAGTAAGAGTCCCAAACAGGCAGTTGATAAATGTGTACCTCACTCAAACAGCATGTTTGCAGACTCGGAGGAGCAGAGATCTCTGGGCAGCTCACAGAGGCTTTGTGGGAACTTGGCTTCACTGAAACAGATCTTCAAAGGGTTTGTTTTGAGCTTAGGTGAAATATTGTTTGTTTGGCTGAGAGGGGTCCTGCTTTCCTGTGTGTTATAAATGGAGCACAAGAACTACCCCATGCTGCACCTGACATGGGGCACTTTGAAGGAGGTGTAGCCCATGAAGAATGGAATAAAATCAGCTTTATCCTCCTCTGTGGATGCTGATTTTCAAGGCTGCCACAGGCCAGGGGATCCTCACGTGAAACAGAGCAGCCCTCAGGGATTGTTCTAATTTACACTGCCTATTTCTTGTTCTGCATGCAACCCAGATTAAGTCTGAATTTCTGCAGCACTGCACACCCTGGAAACTCCCTTTTTGCCCAAGGTAAACTCCTTGAACGGAAATAACTTCTTTACCATACTGTGGAATTCTTCTCTATCTGGAGTCTCCCTTCCCTTTAGATAAATACCTATTGTTCATCCAGTGGTACTTGTGGTCCTGGTGAGAACCTGGTCAATAATATCATTTATTAGAGTTTTTGCTTTTCCTCTTTAAAGCTAATAGTCCTACTTAGACCTCAGCTTTTTTTTTTTTTTTTTTTTTTTTTGTAAGTGGCTTGTGACTGCATCTCTTGGTTCTAGTAACATTTTCTCAACAAAATATTTAATTAAATTCCTTAATTCTCTCCCTTGCATGTTTACTTAAAGATTACATTTTCTCAAACAGTGAAAACAGCTTAAGAATAATAAGTGGGTTTTAAGTGTTCTTCCTTCTTTGCCACAAAACTGATTTACCTCAGAAAACTATATATGAGGCAGATTCTTTACCTAAGTCTGGCCATTTCAGCAGGAGTAAAGTTGTATTCTGTGTGAGAAACGATCACAGAATTTAGCCTATTATCCTGAAAACTTTTTATTCTTGAGTGCACAATTGGTACATATGAAATCCCAGAGAAGTCTCTGTAGGTACTGAGTGAAAGTGATCACTCCCTCTCCCTCCAGCCTTTAGTGCAGGGAATGGTAGCAGTGATTCATTCCCCCTAAAGAAAACAGAATAGCCATGATGTCAGGTGTAAAACAGACTGAAAGGGATCATAGAAAAGGAAGTGAAGAGAGCTAAGCACCATCCATGCTTTCATTTTCACACCACAGCAAAGCATGCTGATGAGGTGTGGGGGCACTCAGTATTTCCTCAGTCTGACCATTGCAGCCCTGGAACTTGTGAGCAATGTTATTCTGAAGCAGAATGTTAAAGCTGTATAATTGCTTTAATAGTAATGGAATTTTTTTCAATACTAGTACAAATTTCTCAATGATTTGGGAATAAAGCCTTTAACATAATTGTCTCTTCTGACCATAACCCTTCATGCTCACGTTTTCTCCCACTCCATAGCAGAGTGACAGCAAGCCCATGGCTTGATTTTCAAAAATACAGCCACAAGTTAAATGCCAAGATCCTGTGTCTGTATTTTGTGAACACTGTGCAGATAAATTCCAGCAGGCATGCAGCTCTAAATACACATATGCACAATAGCTTGTGCTTTTTTCTAAACCAGTGCATGCTAAATACATGTAATACATATTTGGAACTGCTTTAAACTATTGATCTATGATTTGACCATGTATTTTTGTTTTTTGTTTTGATGCTGATGCACTGTTTGGCAGTTAGAATCCCTGCAGATAAGAATATAACAACTAATAACACTTTCTTTGCTTTCTAGGGTCTTTATGGCAGAATGATGAATTCCATCTTTTCCAGAATGGTAAGAAAAAGGCTTTTTCTTTTTCTGAAAACACAGAACAGAAGGTAAATTCTTGTAAGAAAGGATTGCCAAATTGCTTGAGAAATAACTGTACTGTACATTTTCATAATTATATGGCTTATACAGCTGAAAATATTTGAATATTCAAATCCTGTAAGCTACCTGGAAAAGATTTGCAGAACATTATGCTAATAATTGAGAAGAAAATATGGAAGGATTTAACATCCTTGTTAGAAATGCTGATGACCACAGAATGCTCAACTATTTGTTTTTAATAACAACTATTTGCAATGTATAAATTCCCTTTAAACATAACTATCTTCTTTAGGCTGAAAAGGGGCAACTTTCATAGTGTGTTACTATTTGAACTGTATAAAATTGATCTTTATGTTTCACTGGAGCTTTGCTGTATGTGTGAATTTAAAAATATGTAGTTTACAAACAAACATCACTTCTGCATGCTATCATGTTGTTTTAAAAAGATGGTTTCATCTTTCATTCTTTTTTTTTTTAATGCCTGAAAAAGGAAGTATTTCTTTTGCCCCTTGATCATAACATCTTTACAATCAAATAAAAAGAAAAATCCATCATACTGTACATGTAAAGGTCATCCTAAAATAACACTTCTGAACAAACTACTGAATCCTATGAGTACATTGCTAAAGAGAAATGTTTTTCAGCAGGTCTTGGGCATTCACTTTACAAAAAATATCCTTTTCCACTACATAAAAATGTAGTATGAAATCAACATAAAGCCATCATGAAGTGAAACTACTGTGAACGCTAAAGTGGAAAGAAATATTACTTGGAAAATATCTCATTGGAGCACTGACATTGGAGTTCTGACTTAAAATGTGCTTCTTAGTGTTACTCTTAAAAGATCTTCCAAAAAAACCTCAAGACTCCTTTTAAAAAAGGAGATTATTCACAAAACCTAATGCATCAGAGTCTAAAACAATGATTATGTGGGACTGATTTTTGTTACACCTGATAGAAGCAGCATCAAAAAGAAAACCAAAGCACAAGTTTGGTGACTACCTTTAGGAATTATTTCTGATCAACGTGGAGGGTTGGTTGTTCTTTGAAACTTTTTTCTAGGAAAGTAAAAGCAATAAAAAAGCACCTGCAGTAAAAGCTGCAGGTGAAGCTGTTTTGTAGCACTTGGGTTTGACCTGTAGCTCTGCCCCTCTGCTTTGGCAAGGTCTGTAATGCACTTTTACCTGCCTGCAAAGAAGGAAAGAATGGGATATTTCAGAACCATCATGCCTGCAAACCCTTCAGGGGCATATCTGTGATTAAAGAAAGGGAAAAGTCATGTTAAACTAGGGATGTAAAAAAGAAAAATAAAAGAACAGTCCAAGCAGGCATGAGAACTACATTTAACCTCTTTCATCCACAAACATAAAAATGTTCAAGAAGAACTCAAGAGCCATTTTTTAATCTAAAAGATTAACTGTGTGACAGTTAAGTATGTTTGGGATTAAAGCATCAAAGGGCTGCCTCTTTTGTGTATATTTGCCTGTGAGCAGTGGGCCCTTGGCACAGGGATTGTACGTAGGCTGCAGCCACAGCCCCACACTGCACTGCATCCACCCCTCTCTGCAATGTTCATTAGACAAAAATATTGTCAAAGGTAAGTGTTTACCAGCAGCTTTAGTCTACTTAAAACCATTTTAGCCTGGGGCTGATTTTGTGAAGAGGGCTTGGGGGAAGGGAAGAAAAGACACACAGCATTTCATTTTTTCATGGAAATAAATGTATTCAGCCTGTATCCTGATCTGAGGTAGTTTTTAGCTCTAAATTTGCATTTTAAGTGAAATTATAATTATTTTTATTTTGAGGCTAAATGTGTGATTTACACTATAAGTGAAGCAGATAGGACAAAAACTTGGAATTTAAGGGTCACTTCAACAAAGACCATAATAAATTATTTTGGGTAGAATTAATTTTTATACATGTAAGCACTTATACTTCAGTGAATTTTCCCTGACCTGCTCAGGAGTCATGGGTTACTCTTTTGATTATAGATTTCCTTTATGTAAATATTATTTCAAATATAAATATATTTTCAAGTTGCATATCTTTTATTTAAGGAATGGGAAACTGAGCTTCATCACATTACTTCCTTTCAACACGGCAAGGCTTTCTCTAATCTTAAACCCAAGATAAATATCACAGAATAAAATAAATTGTTGAATATATAATTAATATCACTTTAAGAAAATACATGTACCTTCTCATTTCTGCCTCTGCTTAATGTATAAAGATTAAATGCACATTACTATGAGCAGTCATAACATCTAGATTTTAATCTAAAAATGGACTTTTTTCTATCTATGTTAAAAAATGATCTGTTACCTCAAATTATTCCTAAATATGTATCATTTTGTGGTGGCATTTCATCAAATATATAAACATTTTATCTTAAATTTTTAATTCCACAAGTTTTAATATATGGAAAGTCATGTCAGATTAACTGAGAACATAAAAGACCCACACAAGACAGCTGCAACTAAAAACTGAAGAAGACAAAAAAATAGTTCTCACTTTCTTCTCAATTAAAACCCTGCAATTATTCTTTGAGATTATAGATCTCTATTGGGATTCTGGTTACACAGAACTTTCTGGTTCATTTCACAGGAATAATATTCATCTTAATTAGCAAAAACAATTGATGGACTTTTCTCTTTTTTACAATAGGGAGTTCACTTGGTGTACTGCTTACGAGTAGTAGATTATCCTGACAAATGAAAAGTTCTTGTCTTTCTGAATAGCAGCTGAATATGTTAGCTGTCTTCAGCCTTGTAGCTTCTTTGTTAGACATCACCTTGTTGAGACAGAATGACTTACTTGGTAAGTGGTTGACCCGATTTTTTTTTTTTGTCTGGCACCCTAACATTGCTGGGCATTATGCCAAGATGGATTCTGTAGCTATTTATGACTACATTCAAGGTTCAACTATGCAAATCACAAGTATTAGACAAAAAAGCAGAGCAGATTTGTTTTTTAAATATTTCCATAGCTCACAAGGTCAGAGTGTTTGTTTTCACAATTTTAAAATGTAGTTTTGTAAGTAATGATCAGAAATGTTTAAAGATTGTCACCTTTAATTCTTTATTTAGGTTGATTTAGACAGGACATAAACATTCAGCCTGGAGATGTCTGTGGGGTTTGGTGTCCTCCCCCCACTCCCATGATATTCAGCCCCATAGAGACTGAAAAGTAAAAGTTGTTTAATTTCAAAAGAAGTTCTTTGGGATAGGTTTGCCATTTTTCCTGTGTGTTCTCCATGGTCCATCCTGATTGGAATCCTTTGGTAGTCATTGCTGTCATCCTGCAGAGTAGCTGTTGTTTTGTCTCCATTCCACAAAGTAATAATGAAAACATATTTACAAAACTAGCAATGGGATATGTTATATAGTAAGAACTGTGACTACAGAAAATTGAAATGTGATTTAAACCCATATAAAAATGATTACTCGTAAGCAGAAATTGAAAAGAGGTTATGTGCACAAGTTGTTACAAGATGGATTTTAAAAAGACATATATCTCTACCATATGCTAATTTCCTGACAAACCTAACAAAAGTATTAATAAACCTCACACAGGTATCAACAAACTTATTTATTAAAAATACTCAATTACAAAATAATAATTCCATTCATCCAATACCTAAAGATTTTTCAACTATACAACACAAACAGGCAATGCAGAATATAGAATATAGAATATAGAATATAGAATATAGAATATAGAATATAGAATATAGAATATAGAATATATAGAATATAGAATATAGAGGCATGGGCTTAATGATAATATAGACTCTATATAGTAGTCAATATGGTAATTTGAGACATTTCCTCTTAAAGAAAAAGAAGCAGATTTAAAAGCAAGCAGAGTCTGTTTTCTAGCAGGGGTTTGAGCATATGTTGGATTAGGTCCTCGACAGAATCTGAGATGGGAGCACATGTGCCTTCATCAGACAAACATCCCTCACCTAACACCAAGGGTTAATAAAGGCTGCCTAATTTATTGATTGTAATATAAAATAATTAACGGGGCTGAACCGCTGGTTCCGATTACTTGACTAAAATAAAGGGTTAACATAAATAAATAATTAAACAAATAAATAAATACCCAATAAATAAATAAATAAATACCTAAACCAGTTAATTGTTTCAACAGCTTGCCTTATCAGCCAGCAGCTTGCTTTATAGCTGTAAAACAACAAGCATTTTTTAAATATTCTGTTGGAAAGGACTCTGGGTGTGAGTTAACAGTGGCTGAGCATAGTTTTCATTTGTGTGATGCTTTTTATTCATCATCTGAGTTCTCTGGGTTATGGTGAAATAATGTTTTCCAGCAGAAGGGAAAGAATTATGGGGAAAATGTGAATGAGTGCAGAACAAGGCCAATTAAGATAAAGTCATTGGTCAAAGTCTGATTTCTTTGTTTTAGTTACCATCCACTCAAGAGCAGGGCTCATTGATCTTAGTGGGGTTACTTCCCTTACAAACTGCAGGACTAAGAGTGTAGAGCTTCCCTGAATCATCTGGAACAGTATAATGTAATATATAGTTCTAGCAAGGTGAAAAGAGGCTTCCAACAAAGTAGGGAAGATACTTTAAAGTGGGACAAAAAAATGTAGGTTGAATTGGGAATATGGAGATTTTCCATCAAATTCATAGGATTTGTACAAAGAAGTAGAATTTGATCCTTATTAATACAATACAAAACCTTGGAATTTATTCATTGTTAAACTTCTGTGCTTTAGCCAATTCTTTTTTAAAGAGTCCCTTCTCCAACGAGTCACAGAGCCCTGTGTTAAGGTAAATATTAGCAACCCTGTCCACAGTCAAACCTAAATAATACTTAAGAAACTAAATCCGAGACATTAGTGATAAAAATACTTAGCATGTATTTGTTTCCTGGGAGCCTGCATGGAAATTGAATTCCACTGAGCTGCACTTACACAGAACTGAATTCAATTAAAAAAAAAAATCCACCTGAATTCCATGCTGTGAAAAGCCCTTGCAAATATATTTTAGGGACTTTGGGTGTGGAGCCTGGATACAGTTTTATTTTATTTTTTAATGGAATCGGTCTTAATGTCTAAGGTTATTCTTTACTTGCCTCTGCTGAACAATTTTCACATATAAGCCAATGGAGGACAACTCGTTATTAAAGAAGTCAGCAGGTGTCCTGTGCTCTGAAACATATTAAATAAAGAACTCCACAGGATCATGTTGACTGTGAGCTCTGCAAAGAAATTAAATAATGAAAACAGCAGCTCTTCAGTGAAGACAGGTTTTCATAAGTAAAAAAGTCTTCTCACAAGGTGGAAAGTTCTCCTACATGTTTTTACTGGAATTTCTGTTCTGGCATTTTCTGAAAATGGGCAGTCTATAGATTTGAGACACTAAAACTTTCTGACCAGAATCTTATCCAACAGAGAGTGGTTGGAGTGCCAGGAACTGAATATTCCAAATCTGCTCTTCTCTTCACACTGTCACTGTTCAACAAAAGAGCCATTACAAAATGGCCTTGTTATCATTCTCAAGTTTGTTGAAGTGTCTTACCCATGTCAATATTAATATGAAACACTCCTGCAAAATACAAAAACAAACAAACAAACAAAACTGAAAGGTATTTTTAGTGTATTTTATATTCAGTGTATTTCTAGGGTTTTTTTTTTTCAATATATGAAGCCTCCTAGCCACAGAAACATTTAAAATGCAGTCCCCTTTTTGATTTAAATGTATTTTTTATAAGATACCTTTAAACCTTATTAGGAAGGTTAAGAACTAATATAAACACAGTTTTGAACTTCCCACTTTTTCTGAGTTGTTGAGTAATTGCACCAGACAAATGTTTTTAGAGTGGACTTTAATATAAGGAATCACAAAATTTATTGGGTGTTAATTTATTAAAAATTTTGTCATGCAATAATTGTTTGAAGAAAATTGACAATTAAGAAACCTAACTAGGTTTCTTTTTGAAGAAAAATTAAACTGGATTTAATTCTCTTTGGAAAAATAAAAGTTGACTTCAATGGAAGTAGGTCTGGGCAACTAAGAGTTGATTGGAAAATAAATTATCCTAAGTGCATCCAGACTCACCAAGCATCTTTAAGAAACAGAGTGCTCATAATGAACCAGTCTTCTGACAGCTTAATATGACTTTAAAATAACTAATATGAAAAAATATTGCAAAACCTTTGTTGACCAGGTGTTTTCCCTTTTTATCAATACAATATATTCCTATAATGGGCATCCCATGCTCTGTCATTAAAATGTGAGTTTTCCTTTCAGGTGCTTTGTCTCAGACATATGGAATTCTCATCTGCAGTTTTTACCTCCAGCCTCCCAAGTTAATCACACAGGGCTTCTTGAAGAACAGTTTGCTGCAAACACAATTCTACAATCTGGGCCTCAGTGAGTTAGTATGAATTTATCAGAACAATTAAAAACTTCTCCAAAACTCCCCACTAATTTTCATACAAGATGACACATTTTCCTGTATTTGTGATTTCTAAGTTACTGTTGTTTTAGGGAATTAGGATTTGTAGGAGCTGGCCTTGGTTCAGCAGAGGTTTGCTGACCTAGACCTGTGTGTTTGCAGGCGAGGAGCCTCAGCTTCTGTTATGGTGAAAAATACAAAGTTCTGATGGCCTGATGCTGCTCATTCCTACCAATAATTTATTCTGTATCCATACCCATTCTTTCAAGAAGGAAACAAATAATTCTCAAATACTAATTCTTCCCTAGACACAACCTAAAGTTGAATTAATTACAGTGTTTGCCAATCTCTTGCTGTCAGCCTGATGCCTTGTGTGGGGGCAATAGTGTGCTTAACAGAAAAATTTCCCAGAAAGTTCAGATGAAGCCACAAAATCTGTCCAGTTATAAGCACATCAGCCTCAATATATGATGAAAAATCTTTTCCCTTCCATTTTCTTCATTCCAGCTGCCATTGTCACATCCCCCAGAAAAAAAAAAAAAAAAAAAAAAAAAAAATAATAGTGATCCTTATCCTTTGTTAAATGAGAGATGTGCACATGAGTCAGGAATTCTTGCAGCATCCCATTCCAGCAGCTCAGTGCCCACTGCAAGAGCCCCAAATGCTGGAGCTGAACCCCAAAGCTGAGCTTGGAGCAGCAGCCAGGCTGAGACTGGGCTTGCAGCTCAGTCTGTACCAGTGTCTGGTGCTGCAATCCCAGTGTAACAAAGGGCAGGAGCGTGGGATTTTACCCTTGGAGATCTCTTGAGTGAAGCACAGATGCCAATCTCTAAGTGCTTTGGAAGAATGAGTGACCAAATAAATTGAATTTATTCAATGGCTTTCAAGACATGTCATCCTTGTGTAGCATTTTGATCCCGTGCTTGAGTAAATGTATGATTAAATTTTTATTAAAAGGTAATGCTCCTGTTTTAATGATGGTTAATTATATATAATTAGAATGAAAGGATTAATAATATTAAACATTTCATCAGAGGTAAAGATAAATATAAATACATATATTGTAGTATGATTTAATGTGAGTGTATAATACTGAGCCTATATTATCTTCAATGCATTATGTAAAATAGCAAATGAATAAATAATACAAGGAATAATATTATATTCCAGGTACTATGTAAAATAAATATCTGGTTCATTACTTCTATGTTCATAAAATCAATTTGATTTTTGGGGTGCAATATGCAAAGAATAGTTGAAGTAGTTTTAAAAATTCTATCAAAAAGTTGCTATTACATAGGTGCAAACACCTCCTTGCTATGTCACCTTTTCCTGTGGAAAGTTAATTACAATGCTAAATGACCTACATTTTTGACCACAGAGTCATAGATTACAATTTGAAAACACCTCATTTCCAGCTAACATTAAATCCACACATCTTTATAGGCCTAGCTTCCAATTTTCAGACTCTTTGAAACAAATCTTAAATATTCATACACAGGGTATTCTTCCTGCATTGCTTGTATCTGACAAATCTAATCTCATTTTGACTTTTTAAAAAAAACTTCAGTGTTTAGTGTCACAACAACACAATTTGATCTCTACTCAAAAATACACACCTTGTTTTAAACAATAATATTCATTCCAGTTGTGGCTCCTGCCATTAGACACAGTGAATCTGTATCTCCAGATGTAAAATGCTATGAATACACAGAAACCCTGTAAAATGCTGTGCCTTAATATAGTATAATAAGCTGAGAAATGTGTTAGTTTTTAAAATTCCTTTAAAGTGTGTGGTTTTGAATCACAGAGATGTTTTGGATTCTGCAAACTACAAGGAACTAGTATTTTTCTAACAAGATCTTAAGGCCCTCAAGAATTTTAAGGATTTTTTTATGAACCTCAGTATGCATTTTTTAGCTAGATTTTGGCATTGTTTCAGTGTAACTCCAGTACAACTCAATCAGTTTATTTTATAATTAAAAGCAAGGAAATAGTAACAAAAATACATAATATATGGTACTAGTGTTTATAATAGAAACATCCATAAAGAAAGAAACATGTTCTAACTCTTCTCATTACCCCAAAGGGAATTGCATCTTTAATCACACAAAGCACAACGGCTTTCTAATTTTGTTTAAAGTGTTTCAGTACTTACAAAAACCAGATCAGGTTATTGTAAATCTAGAGCAAATTAGAATCATTGGCCTCTGCTCAGCTGTATTCAAGAATACTATGTAAATCATAAATTTAATGGCATACTGAGACACACATCTGTTTCTATTTTGTAGAAGTTAATAATCTAACTTCAGAGTATTTAAACATTACTTTCATTAACTGGAAAATTGTGAAAAATAGACTGCTGTAAGTCATGTGTTGCAGCATTATGCTCAGGGAAATATAAAAACTGCAAGTCTCTACAGTAAAGCCTAAGTTTCTAAGAGATGTGCCACTGTCTGTTCTGTGACCTTGCAGCTCCTCTATTTACCAGGGGAAACTTCCACAAACAGAGCTGCATTGCTAACTACAATCTGCACCTGCATGTAGGAGATTCCAGTTTGTATTTTTAGTAGCAAATGCCTTTCACAAGGAAAAGATGGTGCCTGAATTCCCTAAACTTACTTAGATAATGACCTAATGGCTTTTCCTATGGCTAGCATTCTAAATCCAGGTAAATAATCTGTGGATCAATATACATATTGCAACTGATTTAAAAGATATTTTTGACATTAGAGCTGATAAAAATCCTGTGCTGATTAAATCGATTCCCAGCACACACTTATTTTTATAAAACTTACTTTTTGGTCTAGTGTGTATGTACTCTGTTATATAAATTGCTTCATAATAAAGATCCTATTGAAAGGTTTATTAATTTATTAATATCTTAGGCTGTATCACAAATGAGGCATCATGCACAATTTATGTAATTTGAAAAGAACCAATTGTGTGTGATTTGTTGGAGAAACACATCAGTATTTTAAACATTTTTTTGTTGTGAAGACAGTAGTTTCTATGTTTAAAAATTTTGTCACAAATGTAATTTCTAACAGTTTCTTTTTTCTCTACAAATAATCCTTTTAATAAAAGACACCCAATCTTTGGGAAGTCAGATGCCACCTATGTGCTGTTTTGCTTGTGCTAAAATTACCTACAATAGTAGATACTTTACATTAAAGCTTAGGGTGCATAAAGCTGAATGGGATTTATGTAAATAACTGTATGAATATGTATCCCACCTTTTACCAGTGCTAATTTCAATGAACTGTATTTGAGAGGGAATTATATTAATATATACAACTGATAGGAAATTTGCACATTAATTTTACTGTCAACAAAAATTCTGATGAAAGCAAATTAAACTGACATAGCCATATAGAGAAGCAACAGGAAGAGAAAACCGAAAGGTGAAACTGGGAATCTACACGGGGCAATGCAAATTTGGGGTTGATTCTTCAGTAATATTCAGTGCTTGCACCTGCAGAAAATTCTGCCATTTCTGTGTAAATGCATAGGGGGTTATCACTTTGCTTTCCAAATGTTTCATAGAAGTTCAAGTGTCTTGTTTTAATGATACAGTGAATGTAGTACTATGATTTACCAGATATAATACAAAAAGATTGTATTTTGGTGCTGAGTAGTCAACAAACAGCAGCCAGTGCTCACAGTGAGGTGAAGAATAGCATCTTAATTAATTACTGAACACATTTTATTATTCATAATTAGCAGTAGTAGTAAGCAGTCAATCCATGTTCCTCGTGGTACTAATGTCATTCTTTGACTGCAGTGTTTTTAGGAAGGCGTAGCCATACCTTCAATCAGATTCAAGTCTATTTGTCAAAAACATTGAGGTCTGTCAAAAGTAAATGATCATTTAATTAAAGAAAAAAAAGGTGGAATATCTTTGATCCCTATACTTAGTGCTATTAATTCACCGTGCTGCAGGTGTTTGTAATGTATAACAAATCATTACAGAAGCAGAGGCTTTTATAGGTGGTTTCAGTGAAGGAAAATGACTGTTCTTTACAGCTGCCAGAGTTACACCTGGCTATGTAACACAAGCACAACAAAATGTGAACTAGATGTAAGCCTGGAAACAAATCTGGGTCTCCCTCTCTGTTCTCCACTCGTGTCAGCTGAGATGGATTGCAAAGCAGTGCTGCTGTGCAAAGTTGATGGGGAGGGGAGGGAGGCTGAATTTGCTGCTGTGTCTGGGCTCTCTGACCAGTGATCCATGATGCATCTCTGGTATCTGCTCCAGAGGGAGCCAATCACATAACTTTCACCATTTCAATGGCAATCAGTAACAAGAAGAAAAAAATGTAATCTTAGAAAAAAAAAGAAGCTACCAAGTCCTCGTGTTAAACCACATAACAAAATCAAAGCAAGTATAACCAACCAACTGAGGTTAAAGCACTTCCAGACTGGCATGAGGAACTGATGGGTGGAAGCAGATAATTGTATGTAAAGCACAACTAACATTGACTTGATTAAAGGTACCAATTGAAAATCCCAAATTGAAAATTGAACATTTGGTCTAACAGAATAACACAGGTTGAGACACAGGAAAACAGCAAAAGGGAACTGAAATATGCAAGTTTAGAAGCAAATATGGCTCTGATGCCCCATCTTTTGGTAAGGGAAACTTAAAAGTTGCAATCATGAGGTGAGGAAGTCCCAGTGGGAGGTTCTTTTCTGTTCATGATTGATTGTGAGCACCCTGTCCTTTCCTGTTCATAACCTATTACTGTATCTCTCAACTTGATTATTATGACTATGGACCAGGTTTTCATGTAGGCAATGTATAGAATTTCTGCAACTTGACTCCTAAAAAGAAACATGGAAAGAATTTAAGCCATTAAGTTTAAAGACTATTCTGCTTAAATGCTGCCTACCTGGGGAAGATGTCTCTGTTCAACAGGAACTTCCATGCTTTTTATATCAAATTTTCCTGCAGCTGTAATACTCATCATGCCAAATACTGCTTCAGTCAAGATAAACCAGACTAGGGACCTCTGCACCTATATTATTGCAAAGGTTCTGCGTAGAACAAAGCTGAGCAGTTAAAGGTGACAAACTCTTGAGAGCATCTGACACCCATGAATGCAGTTAGTCTGCCACCAAACCCAGCAGCAGTCATCCCTTTCTTTTGAAGGTGTAGCTTTTTTCTGCAAATAGCAGTTAGAGACTTGTCCAGTGTATGAAACAGGATCAGTTCTCTCCTCTGCCTGAAGGGTTTCAAATGCACATTTCTCCCCAGCTAAACAATTCTCTAACCCACAACCTGACTGGAGATGGAAATATTCTCCACTTCTCCAGTTGAAGTCTTGCACCAGGCACAAAAGGATTCATTATTCACTGGGCTAGAAAGTGAGAACACCAGAGTGAACATGACTCTGTAGCTTAATGATTTGGGCAATCAATCTCTATGGGGAGACCCCAGTTCTGGTCGGTGGTCCAAGAGTTTGGTGCATTTTATCCCATAACTTGTCAAGAACTTAAATTTAACCTTACCCCCAATGTAGGCATCTAAATCTTTATAGGTTTGTAAAGCTGTGCACATCTCCTCAGATCATAGTCTGCTCCATCAAGAACATGGATTTTAACAGTGCCAATTAAGTGAGGTGTTTGGGTAAGAAGAGAAAAGCCTTCATGGATTCATATTTCCCTGTGCAATGATTTGCTTTTGAATTCTTTGCTTATCTTTTTTTTTTTTTTTTCATTACCTTTCATTTTGTGATACAGAAGCAAGAGAAGAGTGGCCAGAAACCGAGGTAATATGATACTTAAAAGCACTATGTAATAAATATGACTTCTAGATTGGACTCCAGATGCAATTGGAATTTGATAAAGCAAATTATTGCCATTCTTTTATACTGAGCAGGAGGGTTGCAAGAGGTAAGAAGAGATGATGAGAATATGCTGAGACCACCACACATGCCAGCCTGAGTCACAGGGTTCTTCTCTCACTGCAAATTACAGAGACTGAGTAAAGTCATGGCAAATTGTATGATATAGTTGTGTAAGGGGGAGGAGGAGAAGGAGCTCCCTGCCTGTCAGGCAAAATTGCATTTGTTTTAAATAGAAAAATCTATTTAATTTCTCGGTATTCTCTTGGGCTTCTCTCCTTAAAAAACTAAAACAAAACCATTTTTTTGCTGCCCAAATGCAGAATGTGTGCCTATACAGACACAGCAGTTGGAGAAAAGGGAACCTAGACTGTGCAAACCTATTTGGAGAATTGGGATCTCATGACATATCTCTTTCCCCAAAAGCTCAGCACTGCAGTTCCTTTCCTGGTATGATCATTTAAGCTTCAGTGCTGAGCTTTTCATATGAAAACAGGGAATTGTACTCATTTCTTTTTAAATGTGTCCTGCTACATTACTCCTAACAGCTCAGTCTTGAAAACTCTTTGGCCTTTGTAAATGCCTGCAGCATTAAACTGTAAACTTTTCTCCACCAGCATACCTGAATTCCAAAGGAATGTATTTCTTCAGTAACACTGAGCTCCACTGCTCCCCCAAATTTACCTCAGAGAGTGGAGAGGCAACTGCAAAATACTGCATAAAAAACTGCATCTAAATTCACTGGCAGAAATCTTATTGATCTCTTCTAATTTATTAATGTGAGACAACAATTCTGTTTCAGAATACGAGCTAATATGGCATGCACATGCTTTTGTTTCATAGCTGCATTTTCTCTGAACAAGGTTGTTTCTAATATTACTTAATTAAACAAAATTAAATTAATTTCTAAGGAACAAGAAAAAACAGCTTTGTTGAATAAAATGATCTTCATTTTCTAGAAGTTATTTAAATTAAAAACATGCGTCTCTACATTTGGAAAAAAAACCATCCATGGTTAAAATGTTTGAAGCCCATCAATCTCTTTAACCACACAGTTAATGTGTTCCTTCTGTTTTCTTTGAATGAAATCACCATGAGTGGTTAGATGTTGATTTAACATAAAGCAAGTGGAAATGGGTGTTTCCTTAGTCATGTGTTGAATTTATTTTTAAAAACAATTAGCAAGTGTTATGAGTAAGTCAATGATTTTGTCATTTCTTAAATAATGATATAGATTATGAGTCATTAAAATTGATTACTGAAGTAAACTATGCAAAATGCAAATTAATATTACATTTATTTGTTAGGAACAGCTGCAGAATTCTCTTATTTTATTGATGGGTTTCATTTTTTTTCCCCAAGTGACACTAAAATCAATTACTTAGTTTAAAAAACCAGTAACTGTCAAGAGATATTTCCAAAGTTTTAAGGTAATACATTGGATATTTCCTATTATGGGTTGTATCGTTCACAGTTTATTTATATAAATTTGCCTGAAAAAATTAATTGGGGATTTTCCTAAACAAAACAAGCAAAATTTTCTCTTTTCTGTTTTATGTTGAAATGGTAAAATCATTTAATGGTTTGTTACTTTTCCTTGAGAAAACACCTGAAGTCTTTACATCATAGCAATTAAATTGTGTCATTATATCAGTGCACCAATTTCAGCTGATAATAATGCATACATATATTTACTACCTCTTCTGTCAGTCTTTGCCAACATTACATCTAATTACAGGTTCATTGATATGTTATTCACAGGAGTACAGACAGATAAGAGGAAATGTCAGTCGCTAGTATTTAAAGTTCAGTCATAAAACTCCAGTAATAAAAAAATAGCCTGCATAAAATCTGTGTAAACCATTACTCATGGGGGAGCTGACACTTAGGGCAATACAAAATATTGTTTATCAAGGTATTGAAACATTGTAAATTAACCTTTTTAAGAATAGGCAGATATAAAATGCAATTATATGGAAAAAAAAAAAAAAAAAAAAAAAGCTAGAGCAGCATATAAGATCATATTACAGACATCATAATTTGGCCAATTTTGCCACAAGTTAAATCATCTTTCTCACATGCATCTCTTTCAAGTACACAGCTGACAGTTCAATCCTTTCCAGTTGCTACTGTCCCATACTTAGTCCCTGGAAATGCTGATTGATACACAATTGTTGTGATTATTTAAAAATTACTATGGATTTGCTTTTAGTTTTTCAAGGACATCAGCAGATTAATGAAAGCAACTGGAGAGCAGCACACACAGAATATACACCTTAACATGATATATTACAAATTTAACATTAAAGAGTGGAGAAAAAATATTGCAAATTATTTTGATAAGAATATAAGAAAACATTCCTGAGTTTTCAAGCTAGATATTTTGCACTGTTGCAGCAAAGCAAGATTTGAAGAAAAATCTACTTGTCTGTACTTCTTTGTGGAGTCTGTATGGAATAAGATTCATATTTTATAGGGCTATGGCAAAAGGCAAATAGTAGGAAGTCATAATGATGGAAAGGGACTTGAATTGTTATAATTCCTTATTACATATTAATATTCAAATCTGGCAATAATTGTGGCTGAGTAAAAACTAAAGGATCAGATTTAAGTATGCCATGGGTACATATTTGTACAATTTTTCTTTTAAAAAAAACATACTCTGATTCATGTGAAGTAAAATTAATCATTTGAATAATAGTAGCATACTTGCTAAAACAATATATACCTCTGCCAGGTATTCTTATATCTTAATGCAGTTTTAATGAGAAATAATGGAAATGTGTTTTTGAAACAAATGCTAAAATGTTTCTGCATTTTTATCAATTGTTTAAAACTCAGTTTTACAGCTTGCCATTGTAAAAGAGTTGTAAAACTCCATCTTTGCATGTAGAAAGAAATATGATTCCAGAAGTTTTTGATGAAAAGAGGGAAAATGAACTTCAGTCCTACATTTGAATCTACATAGGTGAATTCACTTTGACTTCTGCAAATATTAGCACAAAGCCTAGTTCTGCAGTTCTTTTCAATCTTTTTGTGGGCAGAAAAAAAAATAGAGAACCCAACAGATTTTTTTTTTTTTTGTTGCAAACATAAGAACTACTCTCTCTCATGTCCTCTCAAAGGAAAACAATCAACCCCAGATAATTCTTGTATTATCGACAGTTTCCTCTCTAAATCCTGTTCTCATCAACTAAGTAAAAGTCTCTTAGCTCAGGGCTATCACTGCTTACCTGCAAGTATATTTATTGGAGAGGAGAGGAGAGGAGAGGAGAGGAGAGGAGAGGAGAGGAGAGGAGAGGAGAGGAGAGGAGAGGAGAGGAGAGGAGAGGAGAGGAGAGGAGAGGAGAGGAGAGGAGAGGAGAGGAGAGGAGAGGAGAGGAGAGGAGAGGAGAGGAGAGGAGAGGAGAGGAGAGGAGAGGAGAGGAGAGGAGAGGAGAGGAAGAAAAAAAAAAAAAAAGAAAAAAGAAAAAGTAGGACTTGATACAATTTAAAACTTTGATAAAATCATAGGAAGTCAATATGTATATCTTTATATTTCTATCACCCCCTTTTTGAGCATGTTTTCATAACAGATGCATCCAATACTTTCAATGAAAATCAGCTTCTAATAAAATACATTAAATTGCCTGTATATTTAATTCCATTAGGAATGCAGAGGGGGTTATTTAGGGTTTATACAGGTGTTTATAAGGATAGCAAGAAAGGGCAATTGGCTCTATTAGGAATACATGAAGAACTTAAGAGACTCTGCTCTTTTACTGTATGTTGCTCTCACAGAAACCCATACACAGAGTAGGTACAAAACTATTGCACAGACGATGATCTGTCCTTCCATTCTGTTTGAGATATTTTGCAGATTTAACCCAGTTGAAATCAGCCTCAGGAAGGTGCCCTGCTCACCATGGCAGAACTGCTCCTTTGGTCCTAAAAGCTTGAGATTGTTCTTCCACTCTGCAGTTCCCTGGACAGACATCCCAAACTGAGGAAAGTCAGCGTGGCTATGACATGTCCATATTTCAGTGATTTCTAGATAGTCGCCCCCAAGACTGTCATTGTTTAAACTTTAATGTGGTTTTGAAGAGCCCTGGACCAGCTCTATGGTTCTCATTTCTCCATATTGCATATCTTCAAGATCCAGCCTCCTTTTAACGTCGTGTTTTTCTTAATACATGCTCCAGTTTCTAAACACTAATTGCACAGGTATGCAGAGACATCAAAATGATTAAGTAAAAAAATAAATCATTACCATTAACAAAGGTAATGATCCTGATTCTCCGGTGTGGTGTGGGTGTTGTGCTCTGGATTGTCAGTGTGCTTTGGACCTAAAAGGGTTGATCAAGCCCCAAGTGGTCCTGCCTGGCACATGCGATTTCGTGAGAAGAGGCAGCTGAGAGGATTTCATTTCAGTGCTGCAGCGAGGGAGGATGGCTAAAAGCCCCAAACAAAGGGAGGGGGCAGTTATCAGGTCAGGTCTGAGCTGCTGTGCCCGCGGCTGTCGCTCCCTGCGGTCCCCGCGGGCGCGGAGCGTGGGACGCGCTCGGCCCTCGCCCCCCGCCGGCCCCGGCCCTCGCTAATGCCCAGCTGCTCCGCCCCGACCTTGAGAGCCGGGAACTGCCCGTGCTGCACATCCCGAAAGGTCGCAGCGGATCCCCAGTGCTTTGCATCCATTCAGACGAGAAACCCAAACCTTACAATCCCAGACCCGCTTTCGAAGAGCAGATTTTTGGGAGAACGCAACAACGCTACTAGGCTGCGTTTTGTATCCGAGCACAGCAGTGAGTCAACTGAGTATCCTTTAAATCGTTTCCAAGCGCCGTTTACCCTGCCCTGACATGCTTTCCCCAGCGCTGTGCCTCGGCGCGCCGTCCCTGCCGGGCAGAAGCGGGGCCATGTCACTGCGGGGCAGCGAAGGAAGGGACCGCGACGGCGCTGGGCTGCCGGGACCCCGTCCCCGCCCAGCCGGGGCAGGATTTTGGGGTGCTGCAGGGGAAGGAAGGGGAGGCGGGCGCTGCTGTGCTGCGGAGTGCCGGCCCAGCGCAGCCGGGCAGCTCCGCTCGGGCCCCGCAGCACCGGGGCGCGCTGGGCTGCGCGCAGCGAGCGCGGCGGGGACGCCTCCGGCCGGCCGGCCTGCGCCCTGCAGCCGAGCGGGGGCGGAGGGACGCGAGGGGGGGAGGAGGGGCGGCGCAGGCCCCGAGCCCCAGGCCCCAGGCCCGGCCAGCCGGGCCCGAGGCGCCGGGCAGGGCCGGGCAGCGGCTCCGCGGCGGGCGAGCGGCTCCGCCGGCCGTGCGCGCCCTCGCCATCCGCAGCCTCGGCAGCCGAGCGGCCGCTGTTTAGCCTTCAGCACCCCCTTTCCCCACCGAATGAATGAATTAATGAATGAAGGGCGGGGGGGTGTGCTGAAAAAAGGCAGGAAGGGAGAGATTTTTTTTGTCCTTCGCCGATGCCGCTCTACGTGATAATATGTTTATATGATTAGCTGAGCCCAGGGGTGGGAGCGCAGGGAGAAGGGGTGGAGATTGGAGGGGGAGGAGGCTGGAGGTGACTCCAGTTCAGAGCCGGCGGAGAGTCCGTGTCAGGACTTGGCGCTCCCCAGCCGCAGACGGAGCGTTGCACGAGCACGGAGAGGCTGCCATACATTCATTGGGATTTTTTTTTTTTTTTTTTTTTTGTGTGTATGTACTGCGTTTTTCCCATTACCGCGCGCGTTACTCGCTCAGCGCCCGGCGCCCGATCTCCAGTGGTTGGCGGGGCAGCAGCACAGGGAGGAAGAGGAGAAAATCCGAGGAGGGGCCGGCCCCGCACTCCGCCAGAGGCCAGAATGTCATCCCGGGAGATGTGAATCCGGTCGGTGCGAGCGACAGAGACACGGAGGAGGGGGTCCATTGTAACATTCGAGTTGTTCCCCGCTGCCCCAGCTGCTGGCATCGCCTCCTGATCGCTTCACAGAAGGGACTCCCGAGGCTGGGCACACACACTGCACTGCGCCCGTCCTCCTCTCCATTTCGACTCTTTTATTTTTTTTAATTTTTTTTAAAATTTTTAGATCGAATTTATTTCTTGTCTGCGTGCGTGCGGGAGCCTGGCTGCATCGCGCGTTCGCTGCGGAGCGGAGCGTGGGGAACTGCGGGAAAATGTTGACTTAGACCCAGCAGACCCTCCCGGCCGGCTGCGTGGAGAAGAAGCCGCCCCTGCTCTGCGCTGCCCCAGCCCTCCGAGCCGCAGCGCCCGCTCCTGCTCCCGCCCCAACCCGCCGCTGGGCCCGGGACTCACTCCGCGATCCCCGCAGCTCGGCGGGCGGACCCGGGCACACAGACAGACAGACGGACAGACAGACCCGGCCCGCTCCGGCTCGCAGACAGAGGTAAGCGGAGCCCGCGCCGCAGCCTCGCCGCGCGTTCCTGCCGCCGCCTGCTCGCTGACTTCTGGACGTTCTCCCGCCGAGCCGCCGGCAGCGATGCGCGCACTTCAGGCTCTGCCTCGCCTGCCGCTGCCGGCCCCGCGCTGCCATCGCCGGCCCCTCGCTGAGCCCGCGGCTCCGCGCTCTGCGGCGCTGCTCCGCCCGCGCGGAACGGCCGCGCTGCGCAGGAGCTGCGGCACCGCCCGCCCGGGGCCGGGGCCGGGGCTGGGGCCGGGGTCCGCCCGGGGCCGGGGCCGGGGTCCGCTCGGGGTCCGCCCGGCTCTGGGTCCGCTCGGGGTCCGCCCGGCTCTGGGGCCGGGGTCCGCTCGGGGTCCGCTCGGGGCCGGGGTCCGCCCGCCCGCCGGGCCCGCGGCGGCGCGCCCCGCGCAGCGCAGCGCGCAAAGTTGCATGCGTTCCTAAATAATTACCTGTTGCGGGTTTATTTGTGTAACTCTGCCGAGCGCCCGGCTCCCAGCCCGTGCGAGGTGGGGGTGGCTGTGGGAAGGGAATAAATTACCCTTTGTCGGCTGTGGGGTGAGAACAACTTTTTTTTTTTTTTTTCTATTTTTCTTTTTTTTTTTTTCCCCTTTTTATTTCTATTTATTTTCACATGTAGAAATCTGGGGCCATCTGGAGACAGAAAACAGTGTGTCATGAGGCACCGTTGCTGTGTCTGGCTCTAAAAATAACATCTTGTTGTTAGTCTGCGCCGGCCCTGCTGGGATTTGAGCGCGGTTTGTCAGAAAGTAAAGAGCTCTGCTGGTGCTCAGGTGTGTTTTCTTTGCCCAGAAATGCCCCTGTGCGCGACGGAAGGAATCCTGCGGAACAAATGTTCTGCTGTTTGGCTTCCTCAGACGCCCCGGCTCCCTCCTTTTGTTGCTTGCCACGAAAAGAGGTGCCATTTCGCATCATTCTGCAGAAATTGTTTGAATTAATGCAAGTGTGAATTCTTACCGTTTGAAGGAGGCTATTAGCATATCAAAGGTTTCTTAGCTCCGGCTCAATTGAGAAAACTTCAGCTTGTCTTCCATTTGCTTCCAAGAAGAGGCCCAAAGGGCAGTGGGAATTGTAAAGGGGTAAAATGGGGAGGTGGATTTGGGTTGTGTTTCTGAACTTTCGCTGCTTTGCAATTATGCGAGTGAAAAACAAGGTCCCTCCGCTGCAGAGCCCTTGCGAGCTCTCGGACAATTACACTCTATTGATTAATGGTTTGTTCCGAGCAGAAAAAGTGACCTTTTATGACAGGCACTGTGGCGTGGTTTCTGATTCCTCCTCTCCGGGAGGGGGATTTGGAGAGCCCTTTCTCCCGCGCTCCTGCTCTGGGTATGGCCTACACTGCGTGCAGGGATGAATGGGAAAGACCTTCTAATTACTTCAGAAAACAAATGAAATCTTGTAATAAAAGACCTCTCGGCTCCAGGCCTTTGAAACAAATATGCTTCCTTCCTTAATGGGTGGGTAGGCTGGAATAATAGATATTTTTATGGAGAGTTTTAAAAGAAGTTTTGATCACCACCGGCCATATGCTTCCATTTCCTTTTCATTCTAGAAAAAGTGAAAATGAGTGATTCTTGTAATCTCATTTAATCAGTGATACTGTGTTTACTAAGATAACCTAATTTGTGGTTAGTGTTACGCTATAATAAATAATTTGAAACCATCTATGGCAGGAGTGCTGTTTTGGTGGCTGTGTAGAACATATTGCCGCATTGCAAGTTGTTTTACGAGACTACATGTTCATAGTTTTTTATTTTTTTGTTACTATTTTCATGAGTTCGAAAGGGGATGTGGCCTGGCCTGCCCTTTTATTACCTTTGCAAATCAATATTCGTAATCCAGCAACCCAAAAGCCTAGCAAAATCCAGTTATCCATCAATAAGTTGGGACCTTTTCCAGGGACCAGATGTTTCTTGGGAACTGTATTCTGGTTTATATCTTTGGCAAAAAAGAACTTCCTAAGTATTCCTTGCCTATTGCTCCTTTCCAAACCTTTTACTTGAATGATGCAGATACTTAAACACGTATTTTGTGTTTTTAGAAAGTTGGGTAAAGTCATTAATGTGTAGCATTTGGTCTGTTGTTTGTTTGTTGTTTTTTTTTTTTTTTCTTCTGGTTCACCATTTGGGGGGTGTTTCTTTCACTGCCATGAAAGTGATGTGCCTCTAGAGTAGGATATTCAATTTCAGGCTTCAATTTCCTTTCATGTAATGAAGGAACTGGGTATATATGGTATGTCTTGGTGAAAAACACTGCAGTTGATCAAGTCATTTATATAGATTTCTTATTCTTAGATGGACGTGGCTATTTGGGCATTTTGTAAATAGATGTGTTTAGTGGCCCTAAAATTACATAATTACTCTCAGGTAATTTCCAGCAGTTTATTTACCTAATGTCTTCAGCTATCTGAAGTAGTACCTTTTGGTGGTGTAAAAGGAACATATTGATGTAATTGCCATTATCACACTTAAGTTGCTGTTAACTAGTCTGCTTTGAATGCAGAGTGCTATAAAGAAAGCACATTATCCTTTCAGCTATTAGGGATAATCTAAAAATCGTCTTGGAAATGTTGCACTTTGGTTTATGTGACGGCAACCCCAAATTCGACAAATCTCTAAAGGTTTAAAAAAAAAAAAAAAGTAGTAAAAAGAGGATTTTCGACATTCAGATGACAAAATTGGACCACTTAGAGAAAAATTAATGTGCTGCAGCAGCACTTCAGCTGCCATTTTCAATCACTGTGGGTTACTATGTGTTGGCAACAGTAACAAAGCATAGACATTGAGATAGCTCAGGAGCTGGTAGTTGGGGGAATCAGGATGTTGAATCATGTGGGGTAGAACAAACCAATTACTTCAGGTTTTGACTTGAGAATTTCCAGTAAACATTTTTTTTTTTCCTGGCTTTTGGCTCCCCTGCTCATTAATAGACCAACATCAAAGCAGGCAACCAAACTTCCAAATGTTATAAAAACTAATGTAAAGATACAGATCTCACATGTAGTCTTGCAAGTCTTAATTTAAAACAAGCAGTTGGGAGTTTTTATTGCTGCAATTTTCACAATCAGCAGAGACATTAACACCAGGCTTCTGGGTGTTTCCCTTCTTAAAATGAGCAAGAGGAAGGCTTTAAAAAACCCAAAGTGTGCTTAGTTAGTTCTTATTTGATCACTTCAGAAGCTTTCTCAATGTTTTATTTATCTCTTACCACTTTTAATGCATAAAGTCAGGAAAGGGGGTTACAGAGGAATCCTAGTCTCTAGTACGGAAGCACCTTATTAAAATTTAAATAAGCAAGGTAGTACAGTCTTAGGAGTTTATAGTCTTTATGGTTAATAGTATGTAATAATATGGTTGGTCTTATTCTGGAAATGTGATATGTAGACATGACATATTGATGAATAGATTTTTTTTTAAATGAGAATAGTTGTGATGAATAAAATTTGCTGCAGTTTTGAATTACAGCTTTTTTTAAAAATCCATAATTTTCATTTAAGGGTTTTGGAGGGAGAAGTCTCTAGCTAGGCAAAATATTTATCAAAAGTTTTATTTTAAATACATTTCTAGATAGTGTGTCATAAATTAATGTTAATCACTATAACCACGCAGTAGAAAGAATTGTTTGACATCTAGAGAGCACACAAACACGATCATAAGTTTTTACTGAAATTTGGACTAAAAGTTTATGTATTTCCAAGCCCTTTGCTCATCCTCTGTCCACCCAAAACGCTGACATACCTGTAAGAAAATACTGTTACCTTGTAGTATGGCTCCTGCTGGGGATTGTGCCATGCCTAGTATTAATGACAAATAACTACCAGTAACACTTGATATCAAAAAATTCTCTGTGATTCCTCTGCATTTCCACTAAGGAATATCTGTGGATGACTGATTCTACAGAACCTGGAGGTAACAAATGGTGGTTTTTCCCTAGTCAGCTGCAAGTGAAGAAGTTAAACTACATCTGCTGTGAGATGGGAGTCATATCCATGCACAGGTAGACCAGCAGTCAGTTATGAACCAGCATAGCTCAGAGCACAGGCTACTGAAATTTGCAGTCAGTCATGTTACTTGGAGATGTCATGTTAAACAGACTCTTTGAAAGCATTTTCTAGGATTGATGTTTGTGATGTGCTGAAAGTGATTTGAAATTGCAAGAATTTCACCTCCTTAAGTATTTATGCACAGCTTTTAAACTTAAAAGCTGTCTATTATTTTTAAAGACACCCTCTGTTTGAAACAGGGAAAACATCGTGGTTCTGATTGGATGTCAAGAAAACTGGAAAAACAACATCCTATTTTAAGGCCATTCTCAATGCTCTTAACAATTGTGTTTAATATTTAAATAGTTTTCAAAGATAGCTGCATTTTGTTTCCAACGGTTTTTAAAATAAAAGTAGCAGGTGGCTCTGGAATATTGGTAACTTGTGATTTAATTTGAATATATACCTGGTGTAGAGTATACTTCTGGTCTATCTTTAGCAAGTGTGATTCCTTTTAACATTCTTCATTTAAAAGGTGAAAGATTATAGGCTTAAAGCCCTCCTCAATAGATAATTTTTCTAGGAGTTCGTGTTTCTTTCAGCCTGTAATGTACGAGATGTGTTTCTACAGCATGGACTGGGAAGATTGTGTCCCTTAATATCAGCAATTTAGTTACAGAAATACACTGGCTTAGTGAGTGCTACTGTCTGACAGCATTCTCTAGATGCAAACTGATAGTTAACTAGAAATTGATTCCAAAAGGAGGAAGGGAAAAAGTCTTCAAATTCAGAATCGTAGCATCTCCAGGTTATGGATTGTTACATTAAATGGAGCATTTTATGGGCTTTAAAAGAATATGTAATATGCATATGTCATGAATTCTTCCTTTCTGATTTTCATGAGGTACTCTAATGATTCAACCAACTCTGGCTTGCCATTTATCCAAATTATTTAGAAATGTGGGATAGTAAAAAGCATTGCAGCCTGACTGAAGCAAGCACAATGCTCAACACCTGCAGGTACAGTGCAGCCTCTCTGTTGGTTGTTACTCTGGCACAAAGCAAGCTTAAATACAGCTTGCTTAATTACAACAAAAATCTGTTTTTATGAGTAAGATACTCCATGTTTGGGGAATGTTTTGTGTGTTGTCTGCTAAGTAAAATCCCATCACACTTGTATATGTTCCTTCAATTATCAGAGCAGCGAAGAGGAGGAAAAAAAATCAATTTACCCTGAAAAGCACCAGAAATAAGATTACCATGGCTCGTAGGAACTTGCCAGCACCATCTGAATTGCTTAATATTATCAAATGTTGGCGTTTTTTTGTGTTCAGTAAGAAGGATATTGACTATTCTACATGTCCAGGTCTGCTGTTTGTCTGTTTCTTTATAAGGTATAAGCATGTCTTATTTTTATTCCTACAACAGCAGTTACAGATAAATCGGAGGATCTAACAATAACTTTATAAAATAGATGGAATAATACCATTCACTGGAGAAATAGTATTTACTTGAGATAAATGATAACAACTAGTTTTTTCACTTGTTGTTCTCATAACAGACAAATGTAAATACCTCAGCAGACATTTCAGAGTGAAAGGCAAGAGATAAAATGTAATTACTTTTCAGGGTGGCTCTGACGATGCCCATTTTCTTGTCTGTAAAAAAAAAAAAAAAAAAAAGAATCTTTGCTCATCACCTCAGAATATGAAGGCCATTGTTACTTCTCAATGTAAAAATATTTTCTGATTTTTAATGTTGACCTCAGTATTAATCTTTAGCTCTTCTGTGTAAGCTGGAATCCTTACAGCCGTGAATTCTAGTTGCTGTTATCCAACAGAGCATTTAATAGAGCACCTAATGGACTCTGCTCCTGTATTTTTCTTGAATGCATAGCATCTTGCTTCATTCAGTCACCAAAACTAACTTTGCTACAAGGACAGGCAACACGACAAGTTAGAATCAATGGACCATTTGTAGGTCACAAAGTCAGTTTACTGGAATTTCAGAGGAAACTGGTTGAAAAGAGAGGACAAATGTCACTTTGAATAGAGATGTTTAAATCAGACTTCTGCCTTAGGGTAAAATTTAGGTCTGTTGTAGCCTAGATGTAATGTCTCCCTCTACAGAGCACAGCATTAATCATGGTTTGACAAGTGATCGTGGGCTGAGAAAAATAGGGCCTGTCTTGGTTGTGTGGTTATTTTTTTTTTCTAATCTTAATCTCTTAGGAGCACATTATAAACACTAACATTTACACAAAAAGATTTAAGTATCAATGTCTGCTTTTCAGTAGTGAGAGTAGCTAGCTTCAGAGAAAATCTAGTTAGAGCTAATAAGAAGCTACTTGCGTTTCTTACGTAGGTGCAGTATTAGGAATATTTTCCTTTTAATGTAATGCAGGGCTTTTTTGTCATAAGAGATTTATTTTATGCCATTTCCTCATAGAAATATGGTGGAGTTTCGGTCTGCCTGTTTTGTTCCTTGGTGAACTAAATAACTCTGGAAATATTTTTTCTTTACTATTGTTTTACAATGTAAACAATGTATTCCATTGTATATAATGTTGGCTGTCTATCATGCAAGAAAGATACTTCCTTTTGCAGTATAGGGAAAAGGGGAGCAGTTTTTCTAAAATGTAACACAGATGAGTGTTTTTATAACATGTTTATATGTTAACGATGTGTTACTTGCTGGCGAAGGGCTACAAAAGCTGGAATGAAATAACGTGAATGAAGGAGGAGTGCTGTTTGAGATCCCGAGTTCTGATAGTACACAAATTGTTTAATACTTAAATAAGGGATGTCTTGATTCGTAGATAGGTGTGGGAGCATATATACATTTATACATATACACATACACATATATATGTATATGTATATATACATATACATGGTAGAGAAGGGAATTTTCCCATTTCTTGGGCTTCTTTGCTGCTTCCTGTGGTGGGGACAGTGTGGGACAGTGGTGTGCACCACTGCTAGAGAGGTGCAGCTCCTTCCTGTCTGCAACTCTTGGAAAAATAGATAATATCAGCAAAACAGCAGCAAAATGATTTATCACTGGAGAGTTACACTTTAAAAATCGGAGTACTTCTGTTTATCCAGTTGCCTGTGGATGTGATAAGACCCCCATCTCTTGTTTAGGTTGGGCTGCTGCCATCCTTTGTGCCCTCTGTTGGTGTTTTCCCCTCAGTGGGCACCTCACACCGATTGCTGCTCTGGATCCAGATGACACAATAATAACACCCATTACTGTTCCAAGTTGTTTGTGGCAGCTGGGGAGCGATGACCGACCTTGTTCCCGACTATCAGCCTTGCTCTGCTGCTGATGGGTGTGTGCAGAGACAGAGCCTAACTGTGAAATCAGCGCTGGAGAGCCATCACATGCCAGAAGGAGACTTTAATTCACTTTTCTGTATCTTCTCTCACAGTATCATGTCTGTAATTTTTTACAGCATTGCAGCCTGCGCCGGGGCGAGCAGTGTTCAGAAGCAATTCCCTCGCAGTAGGCAGCGTTGCTTCTAAATAAAATGGCATTTTTAGAAAATATTTCTGAGAACAAGTTCTGCTGTTGACTCTGCATTTCTCTGGCAAATTCCGATGCCTGTGTTGATGGTAGGCAGAATTCTTTTCTTCTGATCTAGGCATCATTTCATTAGACTATTACATTATTTTTTAGACTTTTTCAATGTGAAGTTACCAGTTTGGAAAAACCTGCTTTCCCAGAATGAATAATGATTGCATCTTCATTTTGAACAAAATGAGTATTCTACAGAACACCAGTTCATAGCTATTTTGTTGGCAGTGTCTCCAGCAGCTTTTATTTACTTCAGTCTAATAAGTATTTCTTAAATGCAGACTGTCAATTGGTGAGGCTGATTCTTGAGTAAATCAGTATAAAGTGCTTCAAGGAGAGAAAGTGTCTCAGCAGTGGTGTATTCCTGGCTGAGCTTCTGTGCCAGGAAAACGGGTTGAGGCTGGGAGCTGTTCTGAAGAGAGAGGGGAGGTGCAGGCTGACATAATTTGAAATTGAGAAGAAATCCTTTTGCCCTTCAGGCAGTAATCTTACCCGTGCTTGAATAGAGCATCATCTCTCCAAAAAAAGTTGTTGGCCTTTTTTTTTTTCCCCCCCTGCTTTCTTTATATCCTCATTTGAGCAGGTGTATAATAGTATCTCATAGTAACTAGCTGATGATCCAACTGTTAAAGATATTCCATCAGCAAAGAAGAGCTCTATTTGCAGCAGTATTATCATCTTGAAGTAAACACCCAAAATTTGTGATTTGTTTTATATTTATTCTATGTAATGGCTGTAGCCATACTGAAATATCAGGAGTATTTTTCCCATTTGTATTTTTTTTTTTTGGTAGGTTTTTTCTTTGGGGTTTTTTTTTGTTTTTTTTTGTTTTGTGTTTGGTTGTTTTTGTGGTTTTGTTTTGTTTGGCTTTTTGTTTGTTTTAAGCTGATATTGAAACCTTGGAAGGTTGTATTTTGGAGTTTATTTTCCCAGTGAAAATTAAAGGTGACACAGGGCATACGTGACTTTATGCCCAGTGCATGTGAATTTATTTTATCAATGCTCCATGCGTCTATAGGCACAATTTGCAGAAAGTGAGATTTCACTCTGGAAGAGAAACAAAATCACAGGCATACGTTCGTTCTCGCTGTGTGAGAAGAGAAATTATTGTTGCCTGGTGGTTTCCCAGTTTTTTGAGTGTGTGCTAAAGGTTAGATAGGATGAAGGCTTAATTACAATGTACTTAATATTTATAGCTTTATTCACGGGAAGCTTTGTCCCATTTGCATTGAAGGGATTTTTATCTAGGAAGCACATGCCATTACAACAAACAAACTTGAGACAATTTAAGGTAGGGGTAATGTCTTTTGGGAGAAAAGGAGTTTATTTCCACTTGAATGAAAACTACATTGTTACATCATGATTTGATTTAAATTGATAGAGAATTTTAAAAAATATATAATTTAATTTTCAAGATAACTTACCATTCAGCTCAATTGCATTTTAAACTTCGGTGGAGTGCATGTGTAATTGTATCCAAAAGTGACATTAGGTTTTTCCTCCTAGCAATAAATAGAATGAAGGGATGTTTGATTGGTTCTCAGTTAAAAAAATGTATCAGATAGGATGAACTTGTTTTACTCTTTGAGGTGGTCTTTCATTTCTGTTTAGTTGTGTTCTGGATAAGCAGAGCAATATTTTCTTTTTTCTCTTTTTTTTTTTTTTTTTTTTTTTCCCCTCTCCTCTCTTTTATTTTTTCTGCACTGAAAGCATTTAGATGACTTTGGAAAAAGAAATGTGTGTGGCTTGATATAAGAAATACTAAAGCTGAATGCATAACTTTTCCAAGGAGACAAGAAGAGACACAGAGCTGGGGAAAAAAAAAAAAAAAAGAGGAGAATGTTTTCTGTGTTACCTCCTTATGCTGGACAAGGATTTCTGGGGGAGTTTCTTTAAAATGATGACTGATTATCTGGTTTCCTATACCGGCTGTTGCCCACATTTTTCACATATTTTTGCTCATTCTTATTATTACCTGCAGAGGGAGCTTGTATATGAGATAATCAGAGTAATCAAGGCATTCAGGGCTGAATTGTTTCCAGTAAGTACAATTTCATTTCATAGTGCCTTCTCTGCTATGCAGAATAGAAGGGCTCTGCAAGACAGCTTTTAAAAAGGCTGTCCATCAGTAACAGCAAATCACAGAGGGCAAAGATTTTAAAACCATCAATAAGCACAAGCCAACTTAAAAAAAAAAATACTTCGTATTTCAAAGAAGTGCCTTTTTATCAGAAGTTTAAAAAGGAGTTGAGGAGAACAATTCTTGCTGGTCAAGGTGCAAGAGGACGGTTTTGGTATTCTGTATGACAGGAAGCAGATTTTTCTTGCATAAACTGTCTTCTCAGACTCTAAAAATGTCATGTCAGCATGAGAGAGCCAGCAGAGTACTTTCAGATCTCCGGCACATCTCGTGCAGAGTAGTGGGGTAGCCAGAAAGCAGCAGGTGAGTATTTTCTATTTACACAAGCAGTGTTACGGATCATAATCAAGGTGATGAAAGGCTAACTCTTAATTTTGCTTTTTCTCTGTTTAAAATATAAAGAGGTGAATGAATTTCATCCAAATTGATGAATTGATACAGTCGGGGACTAAAACAGTTGTAAGGATTTCTGTCTTAAGCTTTAATAAATGCCGACAGCAAAGACAAGGAATGTCTTAACCTAAGTTTATTTGTAAATTGTGATTTTAAAACTAGCTTGAAGAATCAGATATTTGTTTTTTAGGTAGTGATATATCCTCAATTTAGCACAATGAAAGAAATCATCTGGTGTATTGTAGGCTTTATAATTTGTATTGCAGTTATTTAGATGATGAAAGTGTGTGATCTTTCAAAAAGTTAAGACTTCAGAGAACAAAATCATTCATATATAACACAGTTTCACTTGCTGAGCAAGAAGCATAATAGATGGTACTTAGATGAATTCTGTACTATTTATCTCTGGAACAATGGTGGCAATCATTTCACTTTAAAATATTTCAGTAAATGTGAAGATGATTTGCTATGATATTGGTACAAAATAAAGCAGTATGTATGCACATTCCATAAAACAGAAACAACTTTCTGTAATATGCTCTCCTGTAATAAATCTCTGGCATAAATTGGTCAAAGAGCTGGTTTTCTTTTTTCCTTTTTGTTAGTTTAAATGAACAGAACTTTAAACTTAGTATACATTCAGCCTAACGTGATCTTAGGAGTTTAGTTTGGGTTCTCTTTTTAAACACCAGGAAAGATTTACCATATCTAAAAGAGTAGTAACTCTGTGTCAATTTATTATTTATACTGGCTAATCCTTTCTAATGTGAAAAGTCAGCTTGTTATTGTAACACCAAATGGCCCTCTAAGTAGGGAAACAGTTAAGTAGATCTCCTGTAATAGGTTGTTGTCTAATAAAGAGATTTATGGTATTGGCAAGGGCTATTGTATAGGTATTACCCTCTCACAGCATGATCATGTATTATCTTAACAACTCAGTGCCACGTTTATGTTGAGCATTTTCATAACAGGGTAAGAATATTAGCCACAGCAATTACACCCCAATAGGATTATAATGGTAAGATTTACAGAAAATATAGAAATTATGTCTTTCATGGAGGTTTTGGTAGGTGCTAGGAGCTGCGCCACCCTTTTTGCACGGGGAAATACTGATGTGTGAGTGATGATGAGGAAAGAGAGGTTTGTTAATTTAATTTTGTTGAGGAATTCTGAGAAGCAAGGACATAATCTTTCTTTACACAGTGTGTCTCTCTCTTTCCTGCTGAGGTAGGGATGCTTCAGAAGTTCCACTCGGTGGAGGTTGCCGTACAATATGAAAACCAAGACGTGTATGTAACTTTAGTTCTGTTGTGGGGATAATGCAGCTGTGATAAAGATATATTTTTTACAGCCTTGTATTTTGAAGGTAGAACAATAGTAATTTACATGTTACATTTTTTGGAAGAGCCTACTTAAATAAAATCATGTCATTTTTTTTGCTTCAGCTGTAGCGTAACACGTTTTCTCTTTCACTAGTGCCAGGTTTTTATGGTGATAAGTAACTTAGATAATTTTTTAAATTACTGCAAGCAACAAAAGTGACAATAATGTCATACTTGTACAATTTTCATGTAAGTGGCATTCAATCTGTTCCTTAATTCTTAAAATTTTCCATCTGTTTTTTAAGAAAACCAAAAAAGTGAGACTTTAATACTCGCTTACTTGGCAGAAGCAATGTTCCAGTCACATTTAATAAAACTAAATTATGTTTAGTCAATAAAAAACACTTATGAGGACTAATTGAAGAAAATACATTAGGTTATTTAGTCATTTATGAATAACTGCATTGAGTAGCACAGCAGTCTGTATGGCAGTGTGATGAAACAGCCACATATTCTAAGTTAATATCTTGAGTTATAATTCAATAAATACTAAAATAATGAGTGTTTAAACAAACAAAATACCTTTCTTTCCCCAATTTCCTGTACCAAAATTAGAATAAGATAATTCCAAATTAAGAAAATATATAGATGAGAATTCTTATTGTATAAGAAACTTCCAGTACATGTTCCATACATTGTAGACATGCAGTGGTAATATTGGTTAAATTTGTAAGACACAACATTTCCTGGATGCTTTGGTTTAATTCTATGTGCAAGAGTTTCTATAGAAAGATTCTGTACCCATCTGTTTTAAATTATTGATCATCAGAGAAAAGATGTACATGTTTCTTTTGACATGATATATTCCACTTCTGAAAATGTGCTAGGAGCCGTTGCCCATGGATTTAAATGTGTTTTTTTTTTTTTTTTTTTTGTGATTTACTGGAAAATAGCTGGGACTTTAAAGCTGCTTTAAAGTTCATTCTCAAAACTGCATTATTTTTGTTATCATAGCAGCAGCATATGGCTTCATTTGTGATCAGTTGCCCATGCATGTTGTATCTAGTGCAAAATTCTGCAACTTTGTCTTTAGTTTTGTGTTCGGAAGAAGAATAACATTTTCTATTTTAGACGAGCTCCTGTAGGTTCTTAGGTTGGCTTCACGTTTCATTCATTTTGAACTGTGGAAAGCTATGGTATCTTTTGTCTGGAAGTAAAAAGGAGACACAAAAGGATGAATGTTACCCCCAGTGAATGTGGAGCTCCAGCCGATTTAAGAGTGTGAACTGTGACTGCATTGTTGAGGGCAGTGCTTGCCGTGTTACACCCTAGCTAAAAAGAAGCCAATACTTAAAAAAAAAAAAATGGTGAATAATGCATAAAAATTCAGTAAGAGGTAAAGCATTTTATCCGTGCTTTAATATTACCAATATTTATAATTAATTTCAAAGGCATTAAAATAGATTGCAGTGGATTTGCTTCACACGTATTTATCACTTAAAAAGTTGTCTAATGTTTTAGAATGCAATTTCTACATTTCAAAGAGGAAAATATATGCAGAAATATTCTTACCAAATTGTTAGCCTTATGTGCTCTCCTGAAACATACTCACAATGTGTGTATATATTTATATATATATTTATAGATATATATATATATAACTGTGCGATAGATTAACCATTTTTCTTTTTGTATAAATGCCATAATGAATGGCCTCTTAAAATCAGTATTCTTCTGTTTGCAAGACAACAAATCAAAGTACAAATCCACTCTGTAGTCATTTTACTTGTAGTGTGCATTGGAAATGAAGCCACACTAAGTCATACTTAACTGCCCACAGACAACTAACCCTGAAGAAGGGGCAAGTTTTTTTCTTCTTCTGTCTTTTTTATTATTATTTATATCTCATTGTCTGTTTGGAACAGCCGTGCTGTTATGACTAATAAAGCTTTTGTATTTGGCAAATGGGATGCAAGTAATCATCAGTTCTTGGCTCATGACTGAAAAATCTGCCGAGCAGAGCACATAAAACCAGCATAACCTTTCAAGTATACCTGTGAATAAAATTCTTCTTATGCTTCTGTCACCTGTAGAGAATTCATATATCCTTCCTCCATCTTCATTTCTAATGGTATTATTTCTGATTACAGTGTTTTTTGGTCAGTGGCATGATGAGCAAGTACTGCTTGAACAGATTTTAATTTAAAAAAACAAATATAAGAATATAGTGACTAACAGTTAAGTCAGCATCTTTCTGCTGTCTATCTAATTAACAGCCAATTGAAAGATTTGGTTTATTTTAATTAAATTTAGCTTAATATCCTCCCAGAATGTGATTTATCGCTAAGATTCCGTAGTCAGGAAATTTCTTAGTTCTTACATATTTTCCACAGAAAATCACTCAATATATGAAACAGTTATTTAAAACAATTCTTTTTGTTCAATACAATTTTACATATTAAAAAAAGTTATCAAAGTCCTAATGTTAATTGAATCAGACTGAAATGAAATTTTTTTAGTAGGTCCGCTGGAAGATGTCCAGTGATTTATTTTAGTTTGTATTTTAAATAGATACGTAATAGCCAATTCACCAAATAAAGCTGCAGCATTAACAGATTATTAAAACTAATTGGCAAGAATTTATGAAAAATACGTGGGGCACTGAGAAAATTTGCTGCTATTTCAGTGCTGTGGTTAAGCAGTTTGCACAACTGTGTTCACAGCCTCTGCCAAGCTGAGAGATAGGATTAATATATCCTTTAGTACTTAATTGCAGCCGTTTTTTTAAGTTACCTAAAAGAGAACTGTTCAGATTTTGTGCATATATGAGGCATTAGCTGCTGCTGTGCTAACTGGGCAGGTGTGCTCAGAGGAATTTTGTTGGGGCTCACAGATGCTATAAAGGAGTAGTTCCTTTATACAAGATATAGATATATATGCATATATATGTATATATATATATATATATATATACAAGTATCATACTCTAACATTCACTCAAGCTCTTAGGACCATTGGACAAGTTGTGGTTTTACTGCAGTGTTGGTGAAACACTGAATGCCAATGCATACAAGAGATTTCCACCCCTTCCCACCCTCCTCAAAAAAAAAAAAAAGAACAGCTTAAAAAGAACAGCTTTATTACTGTAGGTTTGTGACTTGCAGCTCTCTGGTGGCATGGGCTGTGACATCCTGGATGCACTGGTGATCTGTGCTGCCACTTGGGTCTGGGAAACTGTGAATCCTGCTGTCCTGCAGGTCCACCTTCTTGGCTTTATTCTCAGTGGCTTCATGATAAAACAAAGGTGTAATTAGGACTAATTTAGCTAATCATCATGAGCTGGAGGTGGTCCCATCTGCCCTTCCCCCTGAAAACCTGCCTTCGATACATGAGTGTGATCGTTGTGAGAATGAAGGGGGAGCTTTGTGTGTGCTGTCTGCAGATGAAGAGCCTTGGAAACCAGGTTTGTCCTTTTTCTGTTATTCACAGTCAAAAAGTCAAAATCTCCATTTTAATGAAGACATTTCAAAGAACAGACGGGCTGAGAAAGATATTGTATTTCTTTACATGCTCCTTCCTCTTAGACATGGAAGAACCCTTAGGCTATAAATTAAAGTGTTTTACCCTGTGTAGTTGATCTCAGGCTGCCCAGTTGCCGTGAGGAGTTAAAGTTTAAAAAAAAAAAAAGAATTGTAAATGGCTTGACAGTTTCATGTTTTTCAGTCTGTGGTTATCTTTTGTCCCCCTCGTGTCCTGTTTTTGTCAATATTTTCCTTTCACCTAGAAACTACAGCAAGTGGGAGGAAAAGTAACTTGAAAGAATGTAGTTATGCCAGAGATGCATTTTCATGTGGGAACCTTTATAATCCCTTCATGTAAATGGCATTCACAGTGGAAACAGTAAGAGCTCTTAGGAGCAGGAGGGTTCATCCTGTGCTTCATAGGAAACTCTGATTTACTTCTCTCCTTTCCTGGGAAGGACACACCTGTGCTGGGGCAGGGGAGGCTTTGGCCATGGCTTTTCCCAGGGCTGCAGGGAATGGGAAGCTCCCAGGAGTGTCTCAGGCAGTGGCATGTCTGGAGTCCCTGTGGTTTTATGAGTGTGTTGGAAATGGACCCACCTTAGTGGATAGGTGGACTTTGCATTTTTAATTTTGCCTGGTAGAGTGGTTTTTTTTTTTCCCTTAAAAAAAAAATTGGGTTCTCAGGTGTTCTTCAGTTTTAGTGAATTTCTGGGGGGATTCTCCCTGTGCAGCTGCTGGGGTCACAGGTGATGCTCATAGTTTTGCTGGCTGGATTCCAGAATGTTTCCCAGAGTCCATTTTCCTTTAACCTGGAGAAAGAAGAGATGTAGATTTTTGTTATTTCAAAAGCTTCATATTTGTAAGCTTTGTTGACGAGTCTTTTAAAATTTAAAATAATTTTGCAATGTTTGTTACTATCTCTACCACATTCTTAAAAATTAATTGTCTGCTTGAATAGTGTTTCCCAATCAACTTGAATTATTGATGTTTTGGTCCTTAGTGGAAGAGCAGTGGTACTTTTCCTCCCACACCACAGCCAGTTCAACCCCAGCTTAATGAGTTGTACTCTAGGATCTGTAATAGAATTATAATACACACACACACACACACACACACAAAAAAAAAAAAATCATAATTTTAGCTTATTGAGTGGGGCTAAAATGGGAAGTGGGCAATGGACTTGTGTGTAAGTTCAGATTTTAGAAAATTGGTGCTCTGTGGATGTTGAAGTAATCAGTACTTACTGTTTGGAAGTTAAAACTGTTAGTGGCCATTGCAAGATAAATACCTTCCTAGACAGAAATGCAAGATTTAGTAGCATATTTAAATATTTGAAAACAGTTAGATGAATATCTTTTTAATTTTAGCTATCTTAAGTTGTTCTTAGACACTGTGTTTTGCAAATATTTTCAAAAGTGAATTAAATAATAACAAAGTTTTACCAATGCTAAGTAAATATCTGCTCATGAATGTGTATACACTTGAGTACACATATGTCTGGGTCTTTATTAAAGTACTACTTATTTAAAAATAAAAAGTGTCCAGTTTATCTTGTGATAAAATGATGAGATCAGGAGAAGAAATGTGTGTCCAGAGTCATGGATGAAGGTCACTGCTAGCCAGGAAGAGCCTATTTTCCTTCATTCTGCTCTCAGGCAGCTGGACTGTACAGATACATGTTCTAGTGAGTAACTAACAACATTGGAAAAGCTAAAAATTGGTATTTATTAAGCTGTTTTAAAATAATACTGTCACAGTGAATTTGTTTTTTAATTTGGAGACAAGAAATCATTGGGGTGAAATTTCTAGCTGTTGAAAACTTCCACTGTGCTTGCTGCAAGCTCTTCTTGTATTGTATACTGTTGTAGCCTTGGACTAGATATTTTTATTTTTAAAGACCTCTAAAACTGCTATTTTTAGGTCAAAAATGTCAAATCACCTTTTGACTGAAGAGATATTAAAACAAAACTGAGTAACTTTTGGAGAGGATGTTGATAACCAAGCAGTGTTGGGTGAAGTGTTCTGTCATGCCTCTGTCTGTGGCTTCTTACATATCTGAGATGGACCTGGCTTATTTTTTCCTGTCCATTTTCATCCTCCTGTCTTGCTTTTTGTCTTCTAGAAATAAAATCTTAGTTCAGCCCAAGAGTGACCCGTAAGTAAGCTGTACACTTATTACTGTCACAACCTCTTCTGGATCTGATTTTTAAACAAACAAACAAAAATTCCCAGAGTGGGCAATGGACGTGTTGAAATTGTGGTCAGCTTTTATTTAAATTAATATTATTATGATGACACTGTGAAATCATTAGGCGCTTACAGCGTGTTGCAATGGCGCTGTGCAATCATCAGTCATTTATAGGAGATGATTACTTGCAGCATGGCGAGTGTTTCGGAATGTTTGTGTGCGGCTGAGGGATGCAGACACATCTCACTGCACATCGTGGCCACGCTCTCCTTCTCTGGCTCCGCATCCACTGATGTTTGTCCGGACAGTTTCGTGGGCTCTGGTGTAAATTGGTGATTTTTCGTGCGGGTTCCGAAGCAGAGTTTGATCCGTGCGGCTGCGTGCTGGGAGGGCTCGGTACGGGAGTGTGCCTGCCGATCCCAAATGCTGGAGGGAACCAAACTGCGCTCGGATATTCCGTGCCAGCAGGTCTCTCAATCCCTTCCCCGTGCGTGCCGCGTGTTTTCTGGTTCTCATTCCCCATTCCCTTGTCCCCATCCCGCTGTGCCGGGCAGGGCTCCCGTCCCGAGCCTTCCCTTCCCTTCCCTTCCATCCGTGCCTTTCCTTTCCTTCCCTTTCCTCCTGTGCCCTGCCCCGGGGCTGTCCCGCTTCCCCTGCGCTCGAAACTGCCCGCGGGGAATGCCGGCTTCCCGCTCTGCCTCCTCGCTTTCTTTCTTTTCTTTCTTTTCTTTCTTTTCTTTCTTTTCTTTCTTTTCTTTCTTTTCTTTCTTTTCTTTCTTTTCTTTCTTTTCTTTCTTTTCTTTCTTTTCTTTCTTTTCTTTCTTTTCTGTCTTTTCTGTCTTTTCTTTCTCTCTCTCTCTTTCTCTTTCTCTTTCTCTCTCTCTCTCTCTTTTCTCCATTTCTCTCTCTTTCTCTCTCTTTCTCCCTCTTTCTCCCTCTTTCTCCCTCTCCCTCTTTCCCTCTTTCTCCCTCTTTCTCCTCTTTCTCCCTCTTTCTCCCTCTTTCTCCCTCTTTCTCCCTCTTTTCTCTCCCTCTTTCTCCTCTTTCTCCCTCTTTCTCCCTCTTTCTCCCTCTTTCTCCCTCTTTCTCCCTCTTTCTCCCTCTTTCTCCCTCTTTCTCCCTCTTTCTCCCTCTTTCTCCCTCTTTCTCCCTCTTTCTCCCTCTTTCTCCCTCTTTCTCCCTCTTTCTCCCTCTTTCTCTTTCCCTCTTTCCCTCTCTCCCTCCCTCCCTCTCATTCTCTCTCTCTCTTTCATTCTCTCTCTCTCCCTCCCTCCCTTTCTTTCTTTCAACCTTTCTCCCTTTCTACCTTTCTTTCTCCTTTTCTACCTTTATTTCACCCTTTCTTTCTTTCTTTCTTTCTCCCTTTCTTTCTGTTTCCCAGCCCCATGGCAGGACTCTCACTGATTTCTGGTGAGTAACAGGCAGCACGAGGGAGTCTACCTGATGATGATGATGATGATGATGATGATGATGATTTCATTGTGCACCTGATTTGCAATCTCTTGCAGAAGTGCCTGTAATGCTGACTGCTGTTATCTGGTGTAGGGACTTTAAAATATTAAAGTCCACAGAGCACAAGTGAAATCGTGGTGGCTTGCAGAACATGTGCATAAATTGCATTTGTGAGTGTGGAGGTTTGGCACAACACAGTGTCCTTGGGCAGGATGTGAAATCCAGTGATTTAGATGAAATTTGGAGTTTTTGAGATTACTGGTAAAATGGCATGCATTTTCTTAGCAGGGACAGCTTCATCTTAAATTTGCTTTCTATCTGTTGAGCTGTCAGCCACTCTGTCATTGAAGGCTTACAGCTATATTCATGAAAACAAGAGTTTTCTGGATTTCAAAGAAAATGCTGTTTTTGTAAAAAGTAGCAATCAGACCAAAAGGTTAGACTATCATCAAAATGTCTGTAAAAATATGCTTAAGACCCCATTCTGTTCTTGGCTGTTGGAAAAGACGATGACTTGTAAATTGCCTTTCATAAAAGTGAGTTTGATTTAAGGTATTAATAAAATCTAAATTCGTGCATTCTGGCTGTGGGGACTGAACATTTTAATTTAGTGAAATGCCAGAACAATTTTTTTGTGCTCAGTTTGATGAGTGTTATGTGAGAATTCCATCTTACTAAATTAGGGCAGACATATATATTACAGTGTTTACAAACTGTTATGATTACAACCTGTTAAATTTCATATTTAATATTCAGTCATCTCTGAGCAAAAAAGTCACCTCATTTTTGTCTCAGCGCCGTTGAATTCTTGTGTTAAAACAGATTAAATTGCAAATGTTAATCTAAGTAACTGTGGAAAGTTGTGACCTGGATTTGAAATAGCCATGAGACTGTCACAGCAGCAGTAAATCTTCCAGAACATGTAAGGCTGGCACATGGTGGGGGTATGTCTGATGTGAGAATTCGAGTGAGGGCGGAGGAACAGCCTGAAAAGAAAATTGTGTGCCAATATAATTTTATTCTAAAATTAAAAAAAAAAAAGAAGAAATATCACTTTAATATAAAGCTGTGTTTTTAAATGCAGCACACGGGAAGTTAATAAAAACTTATTTTAAAAGGGTAATCTAAAATTTAAGCTGTATTCAAGAATTCTTAATCCTCGTGTGCTTCCTCTGGCAACAGTGATTCTAATCTTTGAAACATGTATGGGAATTTCGGGTGCAGACTTCAGCCTAAAGAGACCATCAGTTTGAGGAAAAGTAAATGTACATCCCTTTTGTTTGAAGCTTTTTCCTACTGCCCTTTAGTGACAGCTTTTCTCTCAGCTAAGCCTGGCTTCAGCCCTAGTTGTGGGTACTTTTAAAGCCTGATATCATCAAAAGGCCCTAAGTCTTGTCAAGCACTGGCATTGCTGGAATCTTTTATTATCTTATTGCTTTGATTTTCTTCATCTGTCTTAAAATATGCCAAATAAGAATGTTGGCCATGTCAGAAGAACACGTTAATAGTAATTTTTAAAGCAATGTTTTGACTTAAAAAATAATTTTAAAACAATCCAGTTCAAGCAAATCATGTTAATCGGGGGACATTAATTGATAATTAAAACTAGTGTATTCAATAATTTCTACATATATATTTACTCCAGTTTGCTGTTCTTTTTTATAAATGAATATTTTTAATACAAATTTGCTATTCCACGAAGGAAAGAAATGAGCTTGCAGATACACAGGACAGAATTATCCTGGGGCACTATAAAAAGCTATTCAAAGTGTTATCAATTATTGCAATGTTGACTATTGATTCTTTTCAATTTCTAAAAAATACCTGTATAGCAGGGCTTATGCAGCGAGATCCTGAAATACTTTACCTCTCTGTGTTTTTTAAAAGCCAGAATATGACTTTGTTCATTTTCTTCACTCCAGAGAAGGGTGATTGGCAGGCTCTGGCATTCAGCTGTCCACAGCTGAACTGCAGGGCTTGAGCTGCCTTGGCAGGGCTGCAAATAAAAGTTTGTGCTGCTTTTGCCAACTGTGTCCTTGGCTCAAGCTGATGTTACACGTCTCTCGACTCCAAAGCCATGCTCATTTGCCAAATTCTACCTAAAAAATGTATGCTGGAATTCCTAATTAAATAAACCCCCTGATATTTATTTTACTCCTTGGAAAGGCAAGCATTCTTTCACAGTAGATGCTGCTTTGGTAGAAATACAAATAAAAATTTAAAAAGCCCAAGGTGGATTAGAAAGTTGTAACTGGTGTTAGGAGAGAAATTGTCTCTTGCAAACAGATTAGTAGCTTTGGTTTCTTCTAAGTATTGAAATTATGTGACTTTACCAGGTTCTTACCTGGATTTCTTTGCATATAGCCTTTTTTTTTTTTTTTTTTTTTGTTTTGTTTTGTTTTGTTTATTTTTCCAAGTATTTTGAAAATTGTTGCACTACAAAGGACAATAGCAGTCTGTATATAATTTTCTTGGGTTTTCCAGCTAGATAGCATTAGAGCTACCTTATTGTTGCCATAAACTAAAGTCACCAGTTGAATGATAAAGGTATAATTTATGCCAAACCAGTCTGGAAGCTTTTTCAGAAGACTGATAGCAACTGCTTTTATACATATTGCTATGTAAAATGCTTATTAATGTTAGCAGATGTTGCACTTTAATCCCCCAGAATGATTGTTTGGTAGCAGCAGGAGATTTATTAAGCTTGAGTTGTGTGAAATTGTGTGTGCATAAGCTGCTATTTAGATTGTAAAAATGCCATTGAAAACTGTAAAAAAGTTCTAACTGTAATTGGCAGAGAGGTATTAGCTGTTTTAAAAGAAGTATATGTGTACCACTGGCCCTTTTGCTATAACCTCTTTATCATTTATCTTCTTGTATTAATGTCACTGAATTATTAATTCATGAGCAGGGTTGGATAGGGTGAAGGCACTATTTAAATGTGTGGCACATGTATCCTTATCGCTGGAGACATGAAAAGAGTCATTTTGTGTTATCTATAAAATGGAAAGGACATTTTAAAATTTCATTTACGGTAATCCACTTCACTTCCCAGTAAAACACCTAGATTATTGCTACTATAATATAATGTTTGTATTAAAATTTTGTAATCTCTCCTCTCTCTCACTTATAAATACTGTTGATAGACAAATGTAGACTTATTTTACTTCTTTAGTTGCACATACAGTTCATGAACTGCAGCAGAACGTAATAAAAACCAATTCTCTTTAATTCCTAATAAAAGAATACAAAATAAAAGCCAATAAGTGTTTATAATCATGGAAGACTAAATAAATTATCATCTAAAATCATAATGTAACCTAATTAAAGAAAAATAAGATATTTTCCGAAGTAACAGTGTCATTGTCACATTGAGCCATCAAGAGCTATATTATTTAAAAGAAACTGTAAATGTGTGGTTTTGGTCTGCTTGATGAAACCACAGAATATCAGAGGTCACATTGCTGCTGAAAAATGTGTTAAAATGTATCTTAAATTTAATCTGTGCTGTATGGATGATTAAAAAAACTAAAATGTACAGGAAATATAATATTTTCAGTCACTCCAGTAGAAAGAGTTCATTTCCTTGCATACTTTAAAAAGTGTTCATTCTTTTAAAAAATTCTTTGCATGAAAGCAATTTTGGGATACTTTGTCCTCAAGTGCTCACAGTGGCTGGCATGGCAGTGCTGCATATTCCATTTTGTTTAATATTTAAAAGGTATCACTCCACACTTCCCTTTTCAGCGTGCATGGAAGAGACTTTCACTGTTTCCACAATACATGAGGAGTTTTTTTTTTTCCTCTTCAGAAATTTCCCTGCAGAAGAGAAAATGTTATGTAGGCTGCTAGGGAGAAGAGTTTTAAAGCCTGGTACATGCAAGTAGAAGGAGCCTTCCTGTTGAATTATAATTTAGAGTTCTTTTTGCTTGTAACTGCCCCAAACATAATCATTATAGTTTCCTGACTTAGACTTTCTACAAAAGGAATAAAAAAATAGCTGAAATAATTTCTATTTTCCTATTATAATTTGAATAAATAAGAAAGTCCAGGTTTCCCCAACTGCAAAAACGTTGCAGCTCTGTTGAATGACTGGTATTTATTCAGCTGCCTTGCATGGTTAAGAATAGTCACCTGAATGTTCATTGCTTATTAAATTGTACAAGAAAATACTCTTATCTACAGCACTGTTGCACTATTATCCAGTCCTTGCAGAGCACTTGAATGTCTTGAATGTGTCTATGAGAAAAGCCATGTACAAGGAGAGCAAAACCAAGGAGTCTGTTGATTTTTATTTCATGATTTTAGAGTTTTCAACCTTCTAAGTGCTACTGGTATGTAAAAGGGGTGAATGTGAAAGATATGTTTTTTTTTTGTTTTTTTCTTTTTTTTTCTACTTGGGAACTACACACAGAAGTTCTCCAAAGGCTTTTGTAAATTCAGTGGAATTTCTACCTGTAAGTCCTACTTGCCTGGAGAATCTCTTGTCTGCTTAGAAACCAGTTAAAGACTTCTTCCCTTCTTCTGTTGTGAAAATTAAGAATTTTGTTGTGGCTCATGGCCAAGTATGGGATGGTAGCACACAGCACTTCTCAGATTTCTATGCAAGACATGTGAGCCACTACCTTTTAATAACTAAATGGTTTGGAAAATTCAGGTTTATGGAATTACTCCTGGAAGTTAGTTTGGTGGAGGTGATTTTTAGTGGAACTAAAATGTGGTCTTTTAAATGTCCTGACCATCAGGCTGCTGAAAACTAGAAGAAGAAAGAAAACACTACTCTCTGGTCATGGTAATATTAATAGTGCCTCAGAGAAATGAAAGGAATAGTGCTTCAGAGAAAAGAAAAGCTATAATAATGTAAGAAGGGGTTTGAAAGAAGAAAAAGTAAAATGCTTAGGTACACCATGTCTTAGAACATGGTTAAAAGCATGCATTATTGAAATGGTCTCTCATAAAATGCATTGTTTTAGTGCTATGATAAATTCCAATACTTGAGCATATGATGGAAGAAGAAATATTTAAAATTTCCTTCCTCCTGCTCTCTATATATAGTCACAGGTTTTTCACCTTTCTTTGCATGCTCATTTGATGTATTCTATCCTAGATTATCTCATTGTTCCCAAGAAAACCCTTTTGGTAATATTGATAACCTAATATGTGACAGATTTTGGTCATTATTATTTCATTTAGTGGTCATATGTATAGACCAAGAGGGAATCTGAATATTGATTTCACTGAATGGCTAGTAACAATGATTTATGAGTCACAGATTCAGTGCAGTGAGCCAAACACAGCAGAGATTACATCTTAGGTGCCACCATTGATTTTGATTCATATTTCACTGCACAATGATTAGGCCATGGTCTCACAGATGTTAATGTTAGAACAATATTCCTCTCTAAGCAAAGATCTGCCTGAAGTACACTCAGAGCATGGTGACTGTATCTATAGGCCCACTGCTTCTGATTTTTTAAAATGGTAAATATTTTTCAGTTGCTTATAAAGAGTTGGTATCTCTCTGATAACAAAGGGTTTTGATAGATTTGTTTTTTTAAATAATCAAAAGTGTTTTTTTTTTTTTTTTGCACACTCAAGCTTGTTCCTGAAACTGGAACAATATAATTTATATTGAATACAGACCATTTAATGTGATCAAAATTACACCTGATAGAAAATAGATGCTTTAAAATGAATGTTAAAGCAGCAGCTTTATGAATCTTTTTGATAATATTCCTTGTCATGTGCCCATAAAAGGAGTTTCCAGTGCAGTAATTTCCAGGGAATTGGTGCTACCAAACTGAGGTTTGTGCTTGAATATCAAATGCTGAGGCTGCAGCACAGCCATCCCCCAAGAGGACCAGTGTATTGGGGTTGTACAGCCCCCATTAACCCAGTTATAGCATGAATAAAAATGCTGTACATGCATGATAAAAATGTGTTCTTGTCTGCTCTTGCTTGTAGCTTGATTTTATTTTGGAAGTTAGTAACGTGTGGGTGTTCTACTGGCTCTGTGCTGGTCTGTGGAGTTGTCTTTGCTTCAGTGTCAGCTGTGAAAGACAGAATCATAAAACAGTTTGGGTTGGAAGGGACCTTAAATCATCATCTAGTTCCAACCCCCCTTCCATGGCCAGGGACACCTGCTGCCAGACCAGATTTCTCAAAGCCCCATCCAACCTGGTCTTAAATGCTTCCATGGATGTGGCATTGACAACCCTGTTCCAGTGCCTCACCACTCTCACAGTGAAGAGAATTTTCCAAACATCCACTCTAAATTTACTGTCCTCCAGTTTAAAACCATTCCCTCTTGTCCTATCACTGCATGCTCTTACAAAAAGTCCCTTTCCAGCTCTTATGTGTCCCTTTAAGTATTAGAAAACTGCTGTAAGGTCTGGCCAGAACCTTTTCTTCTCCAGGCTGGGCAGCCCCAGCTCTTTCAGCCTGTCTGTATGGGAAAGATGCTCCATGCCCTGATCTCCAGGCTGAGCCATCCCAGCTCTTTCAGCCTATATGGGAAAGATGCTCCATCCTCTGATATCCAGGCTGAGCAGCCCCAGCTCTTTCAGCCTGTTTCTATGGGAATTTGCTCCATCCCCTAATCCAGGCTGAGCAGCCCCAGCTCTTTCAGCCTGTCTGTATGGGAATTTGCTCCATGCCCTGATCCAGGCTGAGCAGCCCCAGCTCTTTCAGCCTTTCTGTATTGGAAAGATGCTCCATGCCCTGATCATTTTTGTGACTTCCTCTAAAAGGTCCACATAATTCTTGTCTTGGGGGCCCCAGAGCTGCATTCAGCACTCAGTACCAGCACTCATGTCCCTGCTGAAGCTTGTGGCCATGAGGCAGCTCAGGTGTGTTGAAATCCTTGCAGTCAATCAGAGAAACACCGTGTCGCTTCGCAGGTACCGACACGTCTGACCGCAGGCCCAGGACTTAGCTCTGTTTGTTTTGTTTTTCAGTCTACTTCCACTTCAAACAAGTTCTCAGCTGTGAAAAACAGTGGAGGGGATGGGGGGAAAAAAAAAAAAAAAAAAAAAAAAAGATCAGCTAAGTGGCATAACAGCTTTGAGAAATATGGGGCTTTGCAAAGCCTTGTCAAGGCTGTCAACAAACAGTTTCCTGTCTTACTGCTGTGTCTTTGGTTGATGTTAGTCTAGTGATTTTTTTTCCAAGGGAAAGAAATGAGATCTTTAACATAAATAGATTATTTTGAGGATTTCTCTTCTCTGAGTTTGAAAAGCCTTTGAATTTTCTTCAGCTGTTACAATTGCTTATTTAGGTTTGTCATACGGTTCTCAGTGTTTTTGTAGAGATACTCATTATTTCCTTGTTTATTTTTGATGTTCATAAAATCTGTCCTACATAGGTTTGAAAATGAAAGCTATTTGTTTTGCAGTTTAATGAAGGGAATGGCAAACAGCCTCAGATTTGTGCCTCTGGTGTCCACAGTGATCAGCATATTTAACATGCTCAGCATGACACTAAGATGTTACAGGCGATAACAGTTGTAATTGACTTACAGCATCCCTTTCCCTCCCCCTTCTTTGAGTGGTGGGGATTTATCCTTTAGTCCCCAGGAAGCTGTAGTGACACAGAGGGCAGAAGTGGTGGAAAGGTTTTACCTGCACTGCTGGAGTGGAGGTGGTCTCATGGTGTCAGTGCAGGTGAAATATGGGGAATTTGCAATGAGGATTGAGTAACCCCCACCCACCCACACCCCCTGGATTCTGAGCATTTTTCAAAGGCAAAAAGAGAAATTCAGACTTGGCAAAAGGAGAGTGCCTGGAGCCAAAAAAAGCCATTCTTATTAGTGCTAGCAAAGGTTTGCTTTGCTGGCTTATTGGATGAAAAGTCCCTTGAGTGTCCAGGCTTTATCCTGTGTTAACAAGAGGCAAGGCTGGCTTGTTGGGAACTGCTGTGTAACGTGTCTGTAAAACACGACAGGGAGGCCAAGCTGAATTAGAGAGCTGATGAGAAAGGAAAATCTTTGTCTTTTCCTCTCAAATCCTATTTATTTTCTCTGTGAATGATTGTGGTAGACCACTGAGGTGCTGGGGACTGATGGACTAAATTGTGATATTCCACTGGTAAAACAGTGTTGGTGCACTGTTCAGTGTCGTGCCTTGCATAGGTAGATTGGATATTTTGAATGATCCATTACACTGAAGAGTTGGGAACTCAGGCTGGGGTGGGGTGGGTGTTTCTGGAGTCTGTGTCAGTTTTAGGATACTCATTTATTGCTCACTGTTTCAGGCATTCATCAGGCATGAGCATGTAACTTCAGAGCACAGTGCAGCTGAATGCATTGAAGTAATTTTTTTTTTTGCAGCAAGATTGGATGACCTTGGTCAAGTCTGGTTCTTACTGTATTATTCCCTTCCCTCATACTGTATTCTTTCCATGTAACTTGGGAAGAAATGTTTTGGGTTAGAAATTCAATGTTCAAGGTGACAATTAATAAGGACTGTTGAATAGAGAAGTGTAGATAAGACTCCCTTCTACCTTTTGAGCATTAAATTGCTTTTAATGGAAAGGAAGTATTTGTTAGCCATTTTAGATAGATCAGACTTAGCTTTCTCTTTCACCTTGCAATATGCAGCTGGCTTCATTGGAGCAGATCAGGCATTGGTTGTTTCCATGGCTCATAGAAGGAGGCTAACTAGATCAGCACAGTCTTGGTTGTTGTCAGGGTGGTTTTTGGTTTTTTTTTTGTTTTTTTTGTTTTTTTTTTTTTTGTAAGATCTCATAGTTAAAACTCATAACCACGTTTTCTACAATCTGGTACTATAGCACTAATGTGGAGTTATTAATGTAAATCAATTTTTGAATAGGCATATTGAAAACTTAGGAATAAGTCATGTTAAATGCATCTGAAGATATGTTCAGTGTTGAAAACCAGAGCTGGATCTCATTGCAGAGATGCAGAACATGGCAGCTCTTGGATCATAAACAGTATTAGTCTCATTTGAGTATTTTGCTAATGCATCTTAGTTTTACTAATCGCACTTCACTAATTAGATTCTTAAATTACAGATTATAGTAAGTTTAAATTTTTGGTGTTTTTTTTTTTAATTGGGAAGGCCTCATGATGGGAAAGCACATGGACACATGATTTCTCAGGAGACTAAGTAGTCTATTATTATATGAATATATATCTACTCACCCTTGCCTTCTCTTCCCCTCCTTTCCTCTGCAGAATGGCTCATATATATTACAGAATTACTCAGTTTCATAAACTGGGTTATGAAAGGCAGTGGGGGTGCTGCATGTGTGGCAAGGTAGGTCACACAGGATTTATAAGAAGGACTGCCTGGTCCTGCTAGTTCCTTGGCATGTATGAGCTGTGCAGCTATGCCTGATGTTCCTTACCTCCCTGTGCCTCATCTGTGAAGCCAGTATAAATTTTATTTCTGTAATAGCCATGTTAAAGCTTCACAGAAATCACAAGTGCTCTGTGGTGTTTCTAAAATTATTTGGAAAATTAAGTGCCATACTCTAAAATACATCAGCATTAGTCTGAATGACTTTTAGCTAAAGAAAAACATCCTTGCTTAGCTGGAATGATCTCTGTGTTCTCCTTTGTCTTAATTGCCAGAAAAGCTGGATGGAACAGGAGGGAAAAGGCAGCTTTTGAGCATGCTGTGTCAGTTGTCCGGAAGCTCTTAAAAGACCCTTTTCTGCCTTTTGAAAATAAAACCTTGGGAAGGTTAAACAGAGTAGGGTTGGGACGTGGATGTCCTTCTGAGGTCTTTCTCTTCAAAGATAAAAGTGTTTCAAGGAGCATGCTTGGAGCAGCTTTCTCTTATCTCTGGGGTGCTCTTGAGCAGTGTGGGGAGAGGGATGGGCAGCAGTGGCTGTGTTCTGTGCTGGCCCTGAGAAGTTTCAGAAGCACAGAAGAACAAGGATGCAAGCAGGGGCACTGAGATATTTGGGATTTGGAGCACAGCTTATGAATGCAGAGATGCCCAGTACCTTTGCAGTGTTACAGGTTTGGGCATTAACATTTCTATTCCTGATCTAGCCTTCTTTAAGAGTGCATATGAGAACAGTTGTTTTTGGTTTTGTTTTTGTTTTTTTTTTTTTTTTTTTTTTTTTTTTCCTTGTGGGAGATTGCAGTATGGCCCAGAGGAAGGGATTTGAGTTACAACTGAAATTTTCTGGGCATCTTTTACTGCACTCTGAAATCCAAGCAAGATTTTGCACTAGGGAGTTTCTCTCTGCCCCACCCACAAGCTGAAGCAGTCAGCGATGCAGAGAAAAGGTTTATTAAGGTCTGAGGGGAAATAACTTATTTGCACAGGACAGCCACTCACTGTGGTCTCCTTTTTCTGTTTACCAAGAAGTAACCTAATACATCTTTTCCTGCTTCTGCTCGTTTGGCTTGGGATTTGTTGTTGTTGTGAGATGCCTCTGCCAGTCTGTGTGTCACTGCTGGATGGATGGTCAGGAGGATGTGGCTGACAGCAATGTCTTTAGTCCAAGTGTTCTCTGGCTCCAGCTCATGTCTGTGTGCCTTTCTCAGGTTTAGCTTTTGTTATGCTGATGAATGGTTGGAGCTGCACCCTTCTTTTACTTGGAGCCACACAGAGATTCTCAAATACAGAGGATAAATACGTTCAGGAAAATTAGTTTGCTGTAAAAATGTTAACTTACTCAAAGAAAAGAAGCAAACCTGTACCCTATTGCATCAGTTTTCAAACACAGTTTCATTTTTTCTTGGGTATGTGTTACTGATAATATGGTAGGGGATGCTTAGTTTATTTTGAATTCTTTTTGCAGCAGTGCACAGAGTTAAATTTCATGTCTGTAGGCTACAGCAACCAAAAGAGAGCAATATATTGCACAAAACACTGAAAAATGTCCTTTAAAATGCTCTCAATTTCTTCCTGGTTTTGATATTACAAAGACATCAATATATTTTCAGAAACTGTAGGTCCTTATAAAAGTAACTAAGTCAGTTTAGAAGGTCAAGAACTTACTCAACTGGGGGAAAAAAAAAAGTGTTTGGCATACATTTTGCAACTATTTCCCAGGATGATGCTGGGTCTTACCACAAGTGATGCTTTGATTATTTGTTTTATTTTTTGACATAAATCTTTCCTCCCCCTCCCTCCAAATTTAAAGAGGCCCACAAAGAAGGGATGACTTTGAGGATAATAAAGCACAAATGTGTCACTGTCCAGTTGAAGTTGAAGAAAGATATCTCAAAACCTGGGAGTGCAGTGATATGTTATAGAAATAATGATAAAACTTCAGTCTCAGGAAGTCCAAATCTTCTGGACAGACTGGGAGCAATCAGAAGGCTGATTTAATTTCACTTTAAGCCATTATTATTCATCATCTATTCTCTTGGATTATTCTGATTGCTTACTGAAATTATGCTGATTAGTCTTTAGTGTATGTGAAATAGTTTTATAATTTTTCCTTTGAGTGCTACAGGTGAAAAAATTAATCCAAACTGTTCCCAAGCTTCTAGCTGAACTATCTCCAGGGCTTTTTTTTTTTTTTTTTTTTGGAGATCATGGTGGCAATTTTTTCTTCTTAGCTCAGCAGGAGCTCCTTTGCAATTTTAATTTCTGCTGAATGCAGTGCATCCTTTGTGGACTTTTAGATTTATTTTCTTTTAGTTACAAAAGAGTCTCAGCCCAGTGTGAAAGATCTGGAGCTGGAGTGTGACTGTCTCTTCATAACTGCTTTGGGGTTGTCCTGTGTCACCATCTAAATTCAGGTGACACCTTGCACCTCAGGGCACAGGGATGTGTGCCAGGGAGAGCCATGCTCTCAGATTGCTGTTGCCTGCTTCTTGTTGAAATATGTGTGGAAAAAATGTGCCTGTGGCTGAAGAGCACCTGTCTTGGAAAAAGGGTTCATTTTTATGTATCAATAAATATAAAATCATATGGTCTCAGATGTCAGTTTGCTTTTATTTCCCTGTGTGAGGAATCACAAGCACACTTGTGTTGTGAGAGGGGTGCCTCCAGTTCTCTTAAAGAGGAGCAAAGTAAAGAAACCTGCTTGGCTATTTCATAATCTCCACAGATATACTGCCTTGGTTGAGAGCCAGAGAAATTGTTCCATAATGTTTTCTGTTAATTCCCATCTTTCTCTCCTTGTGGAAAAAAAAAAAAAAAAAAAAGAGTGTCAGTCTTGTTGCTGTTTCTGTGCTCAGGGAACAAACTTATCATTGATTACAATTAGGGTTGACCAATACACACTTTCTACTTCTAAAAATTATAAACATCCCATAGAATTTCTGTATCTGGCATTTTGTGTGCTCCGTCCTTTCCACTTCTCCTTGCCAAAAGGGTAAATGTATTTTTAAAGCCCTTAACATGCTCTAGTACTCATAAGAATCATAAGTGGCCCTTGGATCCTGCCACTTAAATTTTTACACAGTCATTGTTACATGGTTTTAAAGTAGCATTAATTTCAGATATCTCAGCAATACATCCTTGCAGTCCTGAAAGACCAAGCCAATGTGACACTGGGCTCAGCCCTTTGCAGCTGTGATTGCTGCAGTGTTCTGTGTTCTCCAGAGTTGTTTCACATATCTGTAATATGTAGAGCCAGCTTTCTACTTAAAAAATACTCTGTTCTTCTATGGATGTTAATTTTTCTCTAGCTTCCCAAACCCTGTTGAAGCATGACCTAGCTTCACACAGTGAGATATGGAAGAGGATGTGTGTAGTTACTCAGCTGGCTGGTGAGAGAATAGAGTCATTAGCAAAAGGGAGCACTCTGCTGTCAAATCTTCTACCACAGCTACTGCACTCTATCACTGTAATTATATTTTTCAAATGCAAATGATAGCTTGAAGAATTCTTCCTTTGGTGCATTGTTTACAGGAGCAGTTCAGTTCGTATTTCTCAGTAGGAGACAAATCTTGTCTGAGGCTAAGGACAGGAGATGGTCTCATCCATTGTTTATTCCCTTTTGTCTGGAGATGTTTATTGTGCAGAAGTACAGCTAACTGTGCAGTCATATGAAGAGGCTGCCTCACCAAACAGGATATTTTGTCAGCACAGGAGCTGGTGCTGCCTCTCTCATGCCAGGAGAGCAATCCTGGTGTGGCAGAGCCAAGGCAGGGAGCAGAGCTGCTCAGCCTTCCTGCTGGGAGGAGCTGCTGGGCTCTTCTCAGCCACTCCATGTTCCAAACCCCCAAGAAATATGCTAGTGCCCTAGATTGAATTTTCCTGTGGTTCTTTGAGGTAGAGAAACACAGGTTGTGTCAGATTGTGGAGTCAGAAAAGCTTGGCTGACTCATCTACAGGTCATATATTTCTTATATTGGGTGCAAACATTCTCTTGTTGATTTTTTTTTTCATGTGTCTTAATGCAAACACATCAATAACACTCATGCTTTCAGCTTCACCACGTATCATTATTTGGCATTGTGCTTAGCTGTGACTGACCTTGAGAGATGACATCCCAAAACCTTTCCAAATTCCCAGCAGGTGTACTCTCAGTTTTTACTAAAAATTTCCATCTTCATATCTAGTAAAATTTAGTATTCCAAATTACTGGTGTTCAGGTGCTGAACTGTTTTTTTTTTTTTTCTCTTTTTCTTTCAAATCCTCTGCTACTCCAGGTATGAAGATGAATAATGCAGATCACTGGTTTCGATGATGCTGGGCTTTTATAACTGGATTCATTAAGGAATACAAAGAAAATTCTTACAGGGATCAATAATGGTGTCTTCTGGCTGCAGAATGCAAAGTTTTTGGTTTCTGCTCATTATCAGCTTCCTGCAGTGTACTGAAGGTAAGCTTTAGTTTATTTTTTACTTGGGTTTGCAGATGAGTTATGGACTGTACAATTAATTTCTGTTAGATAACTTGAAGTCTGAGGATAACAAACTAAATGCATCTGTAGCATATTCTAAGTTTAATTTATAAGACTCAAAGTGACCCTTTTTAATGAAGAAAAGAATAAAATAGGGGTTTTTAGGTTTGATAGAGTCATATGTTGAAATTGAAATGCAATGTTCAGGCAAGTGAAGTATTAATGGCCTTGATTGGTAGGTGCCTTATTTTTGGATTCTTCCTGTTTATCCTTCCTTTTCTATTCTCATTGCACAACCATTTAGAAGAAATGTATGGATAAGTTAAATGTGATATAAAACAACTAAATGAAATACCCGTTTTACTTTTCTAATTTCACTTACTGAAAACGAAATGGCAAACACTTCATTAAGATTAGTGCTATGCAAGTTAAATTTCAGGAAATAAAACTCCAAGTTCATACAGAAATAGCATCTACTTGAAAATATTTTTGCTTTTTTTAGAAAAAGGAAAAATACTTCACTGCTATCAACTGTGTTTAAAATAGCTCTTAAATTAAAGAGATGAGGAAGGAAAAGGATTTTTAAAAGAAGTTGCATTTTTAAGTGTTTTATTCTTTATCTGTTTTTTTTTCATAAGCTACACTTCATCCAGTTAGTCTGTCTCCACAGCTGTTCTTGTGGCCCTTTTAATAAACAGAGGAACACAAATGAATGAAAAGGAAAACATCACTTACAAATTTTTAATTACAAATATTCGTGTAGAACTTGAGGCTAGTTTTGGGTGTAGGTATTTTGATTGACTAGATTGCAGATGAAAAAATTGGTTTAGTAATAAAATAGCATCTCCATGCCATGTTACATTATTCAGTAATTGATATATAATATATAGACTTCCTTTCTTCATCTTTGTCATGATCTTACCAATTTTTAAAGCAGATATGCACCTTACTCTGAAAAAAATTCCTTGAATTTTAAGGCCAGATTTTCAGAAATACTTCTGGAAAGCTACCCTGCCTCCCCCTCTCTTTCTTCCTTAATTTGTATAAGTAAAAAGGAACTATCATATAAATAAAAAGACCCTAAAAATTCAAATATTTTCTGCAGCCTGCCACGCTCACTGTGTAATTTCCTAAGATTCTCTCCAGACTTGCAGAGCTGGGGTGGTGCTGACAGACAGGCTTTGCTGAGATGGGTTGTTCATCTGCATGTGTGAACACACACATCTCTCAGGGAGTCTTCAAGTCTTTCTCAACTTGGGGAAGTCTCATTGCACTTAAATAACTTTCACAGTCAGTTCCCCATCCCTCCCCTCCTCCTTAAATCCTGCCAGGATGCAGCAGAAAACTGGCATTTCCCAGTGCAGGGCTGGGGTGGTTTCATCCTTGCTGTCTGTCCAGGCTGTGAACTTACACTGCAGGAAAGTGGAAAAGCTGGGAAATGCTCTCCAGCCTCTCTGCTAGGCAAGAAAGGTAAATGTGGATTAGGAGATTGCAGCTATAAACTTTATGACTGGCTGGTTTGCTAATTATAAATGCACTTACATTGCAAAAGTGGCTGCACTAGCTGAAACCTAAAGTGTAGGAAATTGAGACATCTATTTAAGGGGGTTTTCCCAAAATTTTAAACCACTATTTTATTATTATTACAATTATTATTGCAATTGTTTCAAATCCCTCTATTTAATGCATTTTACAAACATTCAGGCAGTTTAATGCTGTGTCAGGGTTGAAAACTTGTAAAAGCAGAAAGGAAAAGCAGACCAACAACTTTCTGTGGTTTGGTTACAGTTGCAAGGCTGTAAAGCATCTGAGTTTGGAAAGGAAAAAGTCGACTGGGAACTTCTGCAGATTGAATTTTTGCCATTTGCAGAAAGTTAATTTTCATTGTCATCTGTAATATTTCAAGTTCATTTTGTTCTGTCCCTGTTTTTCTTGCTTTTAGTAGCCAGTAGCAATCTTTTGATGCTTCAGTTGTGAATTTACTTTTTTAAAGTCTATACAAGAGCTGCTTTTTCAGCTAAAAGAAACAGGGAAGGAAATTGGGAGCAGATAACAGAATCATACCAAATTAATTGTAAATTCTTAAAATAAATGAAATACTGTGGCTCTGTATACTGGAAATGAATATTAATATAGAGTTGGCTTCCAGCCACAGAAGAAAAATGAATACTGCATTATTACACTTTCTCACAAAATTACATTGCCTTCTGCTTCAGTAATAAGAGATGCCAAGTATAACATGCTTTAGTAGCACTTCATGCCTGGAAGTATGAACATGAACAAAGGTTAAAATAAGAGCATCTAACTTTTGCTAGAAATAAGAAAATCTTTAATTCTTCTGTTTGGGATGTAGTTTTTTTAAATAGAAATCTGATGTGTACATGAGGGTGTTGCAGTTACTGGGAGAGATAAAACCTGGCTGAATTCCCTGCTGCTACATTTTAATGTTTCTGTACAGTTTAATGGAGAGGAAGGGGGAGTGGGGGGAAATGATCCTGGGTGTGGACAAGTGATTCATTTATTCATGTAATGAAACATTTTCCAATCAAGAAAAGGCTTTATTACTCTCACAGCCTTAACTTTAACTCACCAGGGAATTAGTGAGCAGGCACAGTTATACAAAGGCTGTAATTTTCTTTTAGTGTTGCCTATCCAAACAGGAATTGTATCTTCAGATAAGAAGGTCTTGGTTTAGCTCTTTTTTTTTTTTTTTTTTTTTTTTTTTCTGGCTATGCAGTCCAGATAGGATTGCTTTTAAAACAGTCCATTCCTTCAGGAAAAATGCACCTTGAATGGACAAGCTGGACAGGAAAACCACACTGAGTTATTACACACTGCTGGTACATCTGACCAACGAGTCAATATTGCTGTGTTTGTTGTTACTGCCATCAACAGCAAGTGGTGCAGCCCTAAATGAGGAGGAGACAAGAGGCTGGAAAAAGGAATGAAAAGCTCAAGTCATGAGCTGGACCCATGTCCTTGTCTGTCCCACCCCTGTGCCATCCTGCTCAGTCCCACACCTTTACTTACCTGACTCCTACAAACTCTAGGATGTTAATTACTTTTGACACCATCTCTTTTTTTCCCCCTCATTTTTCCCCTTCCTAATTAGGTGAAATCATCTAACAAGTTAAAAATTATCTGAGAAAATACAGAAAGCCAGAGAGTGAGATCACACATGTCTTGTTTCCATAGCAAAGCATATTATATGTATTATTGGTTTCTCTTCAAGCAAGTTAAGACAGATACACTAATATGCATATGAAAAAAAGATGTTAGAGCTAAACTTTCTGGTGAATATTGGTTTTTGGACAGTGCAGGTTTCAGTATTTTAAGCTTTATCTTGCTTAAAAAGTCCACCTTTTTGAGTAGCTTTTGATGTTGTTTGTTTTTATTCTCTTCTGCTGCTTGAAAAGCACAAGTGCCTTGGAAGCACTGAAATAATTTTCTTTGCTAACATTCTATTTTAACCAAGGTTTAATGCAATTTAAATACATTTTATTATGAATGATTATCTGTGCTTTGTCCAAAGGAAGAAGCATCATGCTTTCATTATCTATTTAATTCTGTTTTCCTAAATGGAATTAATGTTATTTAAAGAAATCCAGCTTGTCTTTGGTTCTGATTTTTTTTTTTTTTTAATGAGCATTACACTGAAAAGGATATATTCCTGTAAATTCCAATTATGCCAGCCAAAGAACTGAGTGCTGAATTGGAAGCAGTTCTAAGTTCATATTCAATGTTAGTGCATTTGCTAAGGAAAATACTAGATACAGATATCATACTTTGGGCCACTACAAAGATATTTGCTATTTTAGTGTGTTACTTCAGCTCTTCAGCTTCCTGTCAAGCCACTCAGACGTGTCAGGGGTGTCTGAGGCACCTGGCACAGGTGCTGAACAAAGTGTAAAAGCACTTCAGCTTTCCTACATGCTTACTAGGAGTATTAGTAGGACTTCACCCAGGATAAAAATTATAAAAAACTTGTACCATGGACTTGAGTAGAAATCAATTTCTGTTAATTAGTGGATTTAGATTCTGCAAGAAGTGAAATCCATTATGGAGTCTCAGCAGAGCAAATAGGAGCACTGATTTAATTTCCAGCCATGGAATTTATCCCAGTGAGGGCTCTCAGTCAGTAGGAACTACTCCTTTTCCAGTGTCCATGAGCACACCCAGTGGCTAAGGCCAGACTGGTATTGCCCACTCTTTGGAGGGTCACTCTAATAAGCTTAATTCTATCTTTATTTATGTCATCTATACCTGGTATGGTTTAGGATTTTTAGTATTTTTTTTTCTTTAATTGATTAATGTAGATTGTGCAGAATTTTTCTGAAGAAAGCAACTGCTGCTCTGGGTCCTATTCTCTGTCCTGAAAGTCATTTTTCAGTGGGATTTTCTGGTGCATACTTATCTGGGACTTCTCTCTTTTCTTTTCTGAGGGAGGCCCAACCTATCTTCTAAAAAGAAAATAGATCTAAACAGCAAGACCAAACTTCTTCTTAAAGAAGAATGTCTGTTAAGCTTTTCAACTGCATTTCCAGAAAATAGAGACTGACAGACTGGCTGGAAAACCCAGAGATACTTTAACATGCTGGCAGTGAATAACCTTTTATATATTCCCAGAGTAGTGAGGTCTGCAGGATTCTATGCTGTAACATTACATTTTTGAAACCAGAGAAAAACCACCACTATTTCAAAATGTGGAAGGATGCATGAAGAATGATTTTAAATACTGTACTTACATTTAAATGAAAATTTGCTAGGAATCTTAACATTTAAGAAAAAAAGAAAGTATAAATGCATAGTTACTATGAGATGAGTAATAATATTACTATTTTGATATGCTGTCTTCTCATTTACTGAAAAACATTTTCCTTTATGAGGGGAGATTTTGCATATTCTTGGGCTTTGTGTTCAGAAGAGGAAAAAACCCCTGTAATGTGTAAGATGGTACAAGTGCAGTGTGCTGTGCTGTATTTTTAGAGCCTTCCAAGGTGCTGCTGGAGTTTGCTGTCTTTGGCTGCTGTAACCTTGGTGGGTCTCAGTGGGTGAGGTGAGCTGATGACCAGTGCAGAGAGGGAGTTTATTTAACCTTCAGCTGGTCTGCACTGGCATCATTGCCTAAGGAGCTTTTCTTTTGTTGAATATAAATCTGGGAATATTTTAGAATAGTTTATTATGAAAAAGAAACCTTTGCAGGAATACAGTAGCAGAATTTGGACAGGTCTTTTAAAAAGCAAATAGGCTTTATTAGTATTCTGTTACTAAATATGGAAAAGCATATAATTTATTTTTATTGAGTTGTATATTAAAAATCTTTAATAATTTTTCATTTCTGTTTTTTGTCAAGTGGAAGAATGCTGCTTATCTTAGTAACAAGGTTTTTTTATATAGTTTTAACATTGTTTAATACTGTACTTTCAGGTCATAGTGTAAAATATAACTGCCTGAAGAATTTGATATCAATGAATGCTTCAGCACTGACTTTCTTATTGCATTGAGTGTCCTTATGATCAGATTATAAAAATTATCATAAAGCATAATGATTTTAGATTCAATCTTTGTTGCCAAGTTCTACAAGCACATAATGGGTTTTATATTTGCAAGTAGATCCACTGATGCTCGTGGTCTGCCTCTGAGCAAAAGGCACAGAAAGTAATAGTCTGTGCTGATTGTATATTGCAGGGAGGGATGTCTTGATAGCAGGAAGCATATGTAGGATGAAGGCACTACAGAAAAATCACTTACACAAACTGAAAGTAAAATATTTTCATGTATGTGCCCACTTCCATGTTTGTGCTGGCGTTCCAGATTGTGTTACATGAGGAAGAGGAGATAAAACTATTCACAGGGAGAAAGAAATTCTTGGCTTGTCCATCCATACTCCCATTACAAAGGCACTTAATAGAATAGGAGCTCCTAACAATGGCAAGGACACACTTAAAAATTGTCTGACTTTTGCAGTGGTTAACTGGTGTTGTCTTTATTCATCAATGTTGTTTTTGTAGAAGAATATTTGCAGTTGCTCCTTTTTACTTTTTTTTGTTTGTTTGTTTGTTTGTTTGTTTATTATGTTTAGGTTGATATTTTAAATTAAACTCAGGAACACTGGATACTTTTCCAATCATAATTCATTTTTTTCAGGAATACTAAATTTTTTACATTTTAAACACAGAATATATTTTGTATGTGTGCCTCTGTAGACAAGCCATACCTGAAATCCACAGACATAGTATGGTAAATTGAATATGCAGTTCTTTTTGGTATCAGAGCTGAAAAAGCCCTTTTGAGTGAAGTGTTCCAAATTTCTGCCATTCCAGAAAGAGTCTCAAACTACTCCATTAGCTTTTAAAACCCAACTGTGCTAAAGCTCTGCGTGTTTCTGTAATCTCTGCCTCCTTGCTTTCATTTGAAGGATAAAGAAATTGAATGTTAGCTCTGCTTAGGGCTCCTTCTTTCAGTCAGGGAGACAATTCATCCATGTCCCAGTGAGATGAAGGTAACCTAAGTGTACATGAAGGTATCTGCAGCAGTGGAAGAGATTCCCTGGTTGTTCCTTCTGAGTTTGAGCCAGTTCAGGCAGATGGGAATGTTTAATTCTTTTTGTTTTCTCAACTTATCCTAGTATAATAATCCCTGATGTTTTCTCGGTGTGTAAAAAAGATGTGTGGGGGAGACTAGTTGGGAAGCAAAATGAATTTTTTTTCATCTGTTGCCTGAGCAACCCATACATGTGAGAAGCCCAGGGGGACCCCATAACTTTGAGTTGCTGGATCCAGCACTCAGCAAGTTTTATGAGGGATCTTGACGATGGAAGGAAAGCTGGCTTTTGTGTTCTCTCTTGTCAGGGATTTTGATGTCTCTCTCAGGAGTTGGGTAGTTTTCTTCTCTTCCAGCAAAAAGTACAATTAATGCAAGGTGCTGTTGGAGCAATTTCCTTGTTAAATTTGAATTAGGTAATTCATTTAGGAAACCTGAGAGGAAGCTGACATGCTGAAACCAGACTCGCCCATGTGCTGCACTTTCAGTTGGAAAAGCAGTGGGAAATGTTTGCCTTCCACAGGCTTCAGTGCTGCTTCATATGGCTTCTGTTTTAACCATCTTTTGAATGAGCTTCAGTCAGATTTTCCTGTTTGCCACTGATCCTGTGACTAGATCTGCCTTCCTTCCAGGGTATTTCTCCCACTGAGCTACCCTGGTTCCTTTCACTTGTGAATTGCCTCTAATTGCAAAATGTGACTTTAAGAATTAAGTGGCTATTTATTCTGCAACATTGTAGAATTTGCCATTGAAAATCTATTGGAAAAGTCTGGGTTTCTGGCTGGGGACTGATCATGCTTTTTAGTGGCTTAAGCTAAATATGCTTTTAGTAAACAAAACTGAGCAGTTTGTTGCTTATGCTTTTGCATCATTTAATTTGCAGCAGATGAAACTGGCATGCGTGAGGAGTGGAGCATGGAAAGTACTAGAGGGCAAACGGGTGGTTTGTGATGTGGATTATTACCCATAAAGATGGATAGGGTCCACAAAACATCACTTCATCTATTAATGCACCAGCTGGAAAAAAAAAAAAAAATCTATCAGCATACTATATCATGCATAAATGGCTTGGTTTAGGCCTTCAATTCAAGTCCTGCTCAGTAATCTTCTCTATCTTTTTGCTAGTCTGAAGATCTATATATGTATGTAGATCTTCCTGGATGTAAAAAGCATCTGTACATTTTTAAAAATTCACAATACAAAAGGCTGGAAGTCATCCATATGTAAACTGTCTTGAAGGATTTATGATGCAGTGTTTTGTTCTGCAGAGCAAACTGAGTGCTGACAGAAATACATCTACCCAGCAGTCTTTCCTTCACCAGTTACAAAGAAATCTAATAATGTAGCAATTATTTTATGCTTTATATGTAACAATATAACAATTATTTTGCTGTACAAATTACTTCAAATTTCACACTGATAAATCAACAGAATCCTGACTCAGTCCTGAGAGCAATTCCTGTTATGATATTTAGTCTTATCTCTTTGATGTATTATTTTCTAGCCCTTAGATTTGTCGTGGATCCATTTTAACTATATCTGTATGTTGCATTCTTTTTACAAAAGGTTTTTTGAAGTATGAAGAGAGACTTTCTTAATATTTGCTGTTAAAAATTTGTCATCATGTTAATGTTATTTGTAACAGGCTTGGTGACTCTGATTTTATTTACCTCAGAGCCTCATCCCTTTTGATTCTTTTTATTCCCTTTTTTATAAAGCTGATTAAAAATAAAATAGAAAAATCTAGTGACAATAAGTGGGAAAAGCTAGTAAAGAAAATCTTTGGTCAAGGTATGAATGATTATGACATAATCAAAATTCATTCTCTTGATCCTCTTTCCATCTGGAGTAAGGGATAAGGTTGTAACAGAGGGAAAAAAAGGTGCATTTAGAAGCATTCAAGGATGTTAAGCAACAATAAAACTCTGTAACCATTTAAATGACAGCAGCTGACTATTTGAATTAACTTTGTGTTTGGCTTAATTTTGGGGCCTAATTATTCCTAACTTAACGTGAGTAGATTTCAATTATACAATACTGCAGGGATTTGTAGCTAAGGCAACTAAAGGAATGATTTTACATAAAGTACTTTTGTCCAGCTGATTAGGCAGGTAAAAATGGAATGATAGAAAATGGGAGTGCTTGTCTGATAAGGGCCAGTGAATTGTTACCAATGACACTACAGAAGAAATAACACAAGGAAATCTCATTATTGAAGATACTGGGAATTTTTGGCAACTTGTTTATATCTTGATAGGATGGTGTTAGTTAACTGGTCACAAACAATTCTCCACAGCATTAGCAATATCTCTTATCAGTAAAAAGACAAGGCAATATTTTGTGGTTCCTTGGTTTGGTCTGGATGAGATGGACATTTCTAGAATCTTGTTAAGTAATAATTTTGTTATTTGAAGGACTTTTTAATGCATATTTATTTATGCCAGTTAAGCATTTAAATGGGCAAAGGAAGCTATCTTCATTGCATGATATTTCATGTTTTAGACATAAAATCATTTTTAGACATGCAATTCATATCCAACATCCCACTTATTTTGAATTACTGTTCCATGAAAACAGTTCTCAATTATGCTACATTCTTAAGATAACCTGGGGGAATTAAAAGTGAAGCAGGTATTGGAATAAAAGCTTCTGGAATCAATTCCCATTTTAATGCCTACACACATATATACCCTTCATTGGGAATTAATTTTTCAACAAATTACCAGCATAGTTAGAGCTTAAACCTGGGTAGTTTTATGCATATATAGATAGATATAGATAGATATAGATTAGATATAGATATAGATATAGATGTAGATGATATAGAGAGATATATTTTGACAGTGTGAACATGTATACTCAGTTAAAATTTCCTTTTTATTCTTTGAGCATTTATAAAGTCATGCCTCCTAAATTAGATCTGCAGAATAAGTGGGTGTCTTTGATGATAGTAGACTAACTCCCTTAGATTTAGAATGCTTAATTTTGTTTTCTCTCCATTTATCAAGCTCAACTTTTTTAGTTTCCAAAGTGTTGAAGGTTACAAGAGTGCTCATTCTGCTGACAACACAATAGCATGGCTGCAACCTAAACTATTAAGTCTGTTTTTAGAGCTGTCAGCTTTGCCCCTGTCACTTGAATATACACCTAGACCTTACAGTCAGACACTTTAGAAGAAGCACTGCAGTTGTTTTCTGTGTTTGTTGTGTTTAGGGGATCAGAACTTGGAGTGCCTCTGATGAGGTTAATGGGAGGCTTTGATGCTGTTTAAAGGGAGGAAAAAAAGCCTACTCATAAAGCATATGGTTAAAATGCATAACAGCAATTTCTAAATTAGATCCCAAATAAATGCTTAAAACAATAAAATCAGACAATAATAAATACCCATGCATCTCTTTCCTCCCTTTTGACAAATTCCAGTTTTTCATGGAAAATCCATATTTTTGACCGTGTGTCTGCTGTTAACATATTAATGTTAGATGCTTTCAATTAGCACTGCTGACAAGTTATTTAGGAAAGTCTCTGGAGCATGGGGAGATGTGTACAGCTTCTCTGTGCCTAGTGTTTGCTTTCCAGAGTGAAGGTATTAAGATTTAATTATCAGGAGCTGTTTGCAGTCAGCAGTGTGCCTTGGGAAGCCCCTGAAGGGTGAGGCTGGGGCAGGGGGACACTCCTGGCTCCCATTTGTCTCTCTGGCACCCCTGTGGTGGGCTGATGCAGGAGGCAGGACCTGCAGGAGACAACTGTGGGTGTTCCCCTGGCTCCCCTGGATGCCTCTAGATCCCCCTGGCAGGGGTCTCAGAGGTCCTGGCATATAACCCAGGGGTCCTGGGGACTGGATTTAAGCCCCTGGAGAAATCTGCCAACATTGCAGGAAGAATTACAAGTCACAAAAAATAAGTAGAGTATAAAATTGATTGTTAGAAGATAGAAAAGTGAATTTTTAGAAATGTTTATATTAAGGGGTTTGAAGCTAAGATGGAGGATTTTGGGCGTGGTGTGTCTTTTTTTTCTTCTTCTTTATGCCATCCATCTTTGGGTCAGGATGGCACCACTGGATTGGTTTGGGAGAAAATTGGACAGTGTAATAAAGGTGTCATGTATTGGAAAGTAATTGTAAATATTAGGTATGTAGTTTAGAGTATAAAAGATAAGTCCTGCCCAGAGGGGAGGCATTCTGCCCTGGATTGATGTGCTGAACAGATCTCTGTTAGATAGAAAAAGAACTCCTTAGATAAGAAATAATAAACAATCTTGGAAAACCATGAAAAACAGCTTCTGCATTTTCTTCAGTAATCAGGCTGGGAAGAACACAGACTCAAAACCACCAAAATGTCTTTCTGTGGGGAACCCAGGCTCAGGAGACCCCACAGACAGGGACAACAACCTTCCTTTCCCTTTTAGGAAGAACTTTCCCCCAGCCTCTTCCCTGAACTGTCACCCAGGCATTTGACACTTGGGAGAGGTGTAGGTCATGGTGGAGCTGTCAGAGTGCTTCACCCTTAAATAAATGAAAAGACAGTGAGATCTACCCTTAAATAAATGAAAAGACAGTGAGATCTGTGCATCCACTGAAGCTTGGGAAAACACTGTGCCAGTTAAATGGGCATTTTCTTTTCAAAATGGAAAACTGGTCTAAAACGTGCCATTCTTTGTTAGAACACAGTACCAGTTTGACACTTAACATGATTAATGTTCCTCTGTGGGACCCTAACTTTTGAAATCACAGTATGGAGACCTGATTCTCCTTGGTTTAATTATGAGGGTGATGAAGGATATCCCAAATTGTCTGCAAGGATTTACAAGTGTAAATATGAAGACAGCCTGTGTCTTTATAAAGGTGTGATTGGGCAGGTCCAGAGTTGCAACTGATTTCTTTCCTGAGCAGGGAAATGAGATTTTTCCAAAAGGGTTCATTTCCCAGATAAACTCACCCTTTCAAGACTACTTTAGGGATTTTAAGAGTGCATGTACTCATACTGGAACACAAATTGCCTCATTATATCTCAGTCCTTCAGATTTTTTCTTTCACTGGTAGTCAGTACTGGAAGCCTCAGAGGAAGATGCCAAAATACATAAATGCACAAAGTAGCCTGCTTAGAGTGCACATTTCTTAATTAGCCACTGTCATTGAGCACCAGTAGCTATTTCTTGACTCATTGCTTAGGATTTAAAGAAAGATATTGAAGTTTTGATTTTGGGGTTTGGAGTGCATTACAGTGACCATGAATCTCCTTGTCTTTTGTCAAAAATTTAAAGACATTATCACAGAGCATATTTCTCCAAATCTCACTACTCAATGCATCTTCAGAGCATTTAAGGAGTACAGTAAATAATACTGCTGCCTTGTAAATTTTGCCATCCTGTTCTCTCCCTCCACCCTCTCCATCATCCTTTTGTGATGATCAATGCCATCTCACAGACCTCAGCTGTGCAGAGGAAATCATTCTGCTTCTCTGCATTGTCTTCCTTAGCCTTAGTTGGTCACCTAATTCAGCAAACTCATCACTTCTTATACAAAAGAAGCTTCCTACTTTTGTTGTAAGAAAGGAATTTCTCTTTGTGAGGTCATTGGAAAGCATTTTGAAAAAACACCTGTGAGTTTAAGATGTGTACAGAACACAGAAATGGAAAAACATACTAAAGAGTCAAGAGACAAAACCAGTCATAATTTGCCAGTTTGTTTAATTTTATATATTGGTACAAGTCAGAGTGCCAGATACTTTCCTTTAATTTTGCAGCACAGCTATAAATTTTGCTATATCTTATTGCAGCAAACTTCTGCTCAGCATTTTTTTTATTCTTGCTGAGCAAGTAGTGTGTTTATATGAAAAATACTTATATATAAAAATTTGGTTTTGGATGTTTAAGAGCTTATAATTTTCCCTTTAAACTCAAGCTTAATTTTTTTATGTTTTTTTTTTTTTTTAATGGAAAGATTTTATGGCCAACACATGCCCCATGAGAAAAGGAAGAAGTTACAGATGGTCCAGAGTAGAGGGTCTGTTTCATACATAAAAACTTCATGTCAGCATTTCAACAGAGCAGTTTCTTAGGGTATCTCTGTTATCACTGACACTTTCACATTGACAAGCATATGGGATGTAGTGCTGAATGTGTAAATTGAAATGATCACATCTAGCATTTCCCTGTACCAGGTGCCAGCTTGCTGCTGCAGCTCTGCACTTAATGTTGAAGGAGGAGTGCTAGGAATAGTTGCATTTGCTAATTACCTCTTATCTCCAGCACATAGTCCTTGGGCAAACAGCTTACCCAGGTGTTTTTGAGAACACCTATCTGGACAGTGCAGGACTGCAGGTGGTCCTGTGGTGACAACACAGAGTGCACAACATGGAAGAAATCTCTGTCCATCTGTGCACAAGGCTTTTTTTTCTCTCTCTTTTTTTAAAGATAAGATAAATGAGTGAGAATTTTTCTGTCCTTATAAAGTTTGTGTGAAAAGCAGAAGACTGCTGTTCCACAGCCCAAGAAAAAATGTGTGTGTTATGTTTGAGGGGTTTGAGGTGATAACAAACCTGATTGTCCTGTCTTGTGATTTCAGTGGAAAGAAAAGAATGTACCTTTGCCAGCGAGGGTTTTGCAAGGACCTGCAAGTTAAAATAAATAAAATGTGGTGGTTTAAGGAAGAGGCAGAATCTAAATTGCCTTTCAGTACTCCTTTTCCAGGATCCAGTTTAACAGGATTATGTAATTTTACTAATAACACTTTGATCTGTCATTTATACAAAAAGGCTGGCTTTCCAAAGCATTTGCCTTACATGTTCTTTTTGGGCTAGACTTAATCACTTGCAGAACTGATAGTATTTTCTTATTCTTTAAAAATTCACATTAGAGTCTTATGCTTAATAGGACTGTGGTTTGAGTACAGAATGTTAAAAGGAACCATTTAATTCCTAATCCAGTAATTCAGACAGCTAAATTATCCCTCTCTTTACCTGATATTTATTAAAATTAATCCAAAGAAACTTCAGAAGTGTTGCTATCATCCAATTGCCCTTTTATGTTTCTTTATTGCTGTATACAATATTCCTTGCTGTGAATAAGTGCAACATCTGTTTGTTTATGATTTCTCCTTGCATTTTTCCACCCTTCTTATAGGAGTTAGAGTTTTCATTCTTAGGCATTTTATACAGGCTAAAATTCATGGTGTTTACTCATGAATCTGAGTGAAATGATCATCTGAGTTACACATATTTGCCCAAGACAATTTTATTAGTAATTGCACCTTTACACTTGTTTTATGTCTTGCATCTAATTTTTAATATTTGCTAGCACCCAGAAGGTGGTGTTACATAGCAACTTGTTAATTAAAAAAAAAAAAAAATCCCACACCTAACAAAGAAAACCAAGAAACCCTCCCCCCAAACCAGCCCAATGGGAAAAAGAACCCCCAGCCTGTAGTCCCAAATGAAATTTCTGTCCTAGGAGCAGGTATTTTTAAAAGTGTTGGTAATGCTGAGAGATGGAGGCAGCTGCTGTAGGTGCATGTGGTTCTGAGCTGTTACTGAAAGTGTGTTAATGGATGCCATTTGGCATTTTACCTGTATTTTAGGTGCCTAAAACATAGTTATGAGGCTGTGAGAGTGGTGTTTTCCAGCTCCTGTTTCTGATGAAGTTCATTAACTTGAAGAAAGTGGGTAAATAACAAAGACTAAAAAGCATCTAGAGCCTAGGAATTTATTCCAGGCCTCTGAAGAACTCATTTACCTTGTTCAAGGGGTCAGTTCTTTCTGTGACTCCAAGACCAGGAAAAACAGGTTTTTTCAGAGAATACCTCCAGGCCAGGTAAGGCCCCAGACCTTTTAACTCTGATTTTCACTATAATGGCTTTCCCAGTCCAGGCATGAATAGACATCTGGGAAGCTGATCTGTTCATCCTGAAATAGCCTGAGCACAAAGTCAGATCAGCCATTTCTCATTTCTTGTCTCTCTGATGTTTATTGTAGCAGTTTCAGAAGTTTTACTGGGAGATTTATGAATTCAGCAGGGATTGATCGTGTAGAAACAAACTGAATTCAGAGAAAACTTGACAGTTTCACGAAACTGCAATTTCTTCATTCCTTTCCAAAACTCACAATACAAAAGCATGTCTCTAAATTAAATTAATGGAAAATATTCATAGTGAAATATTTTATAATGGAAAAAGATCAAGTGATTTTAGGAGTAATGTTTATGACATCATATTTTAAGAACAGTAAAAAATTAAGAAAAATATTAAATAAAAATTCTAATCTTGCCACATTAAGCAATTTCAATTTCTGTATATTTTATATATTTATTTTAAAATACATATATGAACATATATATTTAAGTTTAAATTTATTGTATATTTAATTTAAATTTACTGCTTGCCTGTAGTACTGTGCTGTGTTATAACTCCAATGAAATGATCCTTTGAAGGATAGTTTGGTTTTTTCAATTTTTGTGCTGCAGTGTGTGTTTCTTTTGGCTTTATACTTTCCCTTTTGCTCTTCAGCTTTATATCATTAAGACTGATTTGAAGAATATGTAGGAGGAGATAGAGGTTGAGCTGCAGAAATAAACTCTTCCATTGTTTTCATCATAGTGGTATTTCCTATGGTCAACATGAAATCTGCTTTGTTCTGTCAGCAGTCGAAAAATAATTAGGCACATTATTGTGCAGGTTGGTTTTATTTCAAGATCCAGCCATCACTATTCTCACATATTTTCTCATGGTTTGGTTATTCATGGGGAGCAGTTGGTGCCAGAGGGATGGCACTTTCTGTGCTCAGGTTGTGCTGTTCCTGCAGGAGAGGCTGGATTCATGCAGCAGCCAATAATCAGCTGTTTTGAGAAACACAGACTGTGTTCTTTCACCTTTTAACATGGCATATTTTGTGTTACTGAATCTTAGTGGGTCAGAATCTGAACAAAGGAATTGGTTAGTACAGCTGTAGCAGAATCACAGATTTGTTTCGTTTACTCCTTTCATTTAAGTTTCAGCTGGAGGAAACTGCTTTTGTAGTGACAAAACTTCCCAACTGGTACCAAACAGTAATGGACAGGCAGTGTAGATGCCAGCAAAGCACTGAAAAGGAGACATTAGGTAATATGTAACATGTATTTGCTGGATATCTCTAAATTCGTGAGGTTTATAATCTGAAGTTCTACATTACAGTAAATCTTGAATCTCATTTGAATGAAACATGATGCCCTGGTTCAAGAAATGTGGTGTTCTACTTAATTGCATTTTTTTAAAAAATAATTTTTTACTCCAGAAAGCAGGAGGGGGAAATATAAATTTCCATAGGTGCATTTGATATGACTAGTTTTGGAAATTGTGAAAGGCAGAGATGCCTAATGGGAGAGTTTTGATGGAAGGGAGAGGAGGGTTGCCCTAAGCAATGCTGTGAGCAGCCCTGGAGGGACCCCATCTTTAACAAAGGAAATGTAGCTGCAAATAAATCTCTGAAGCTGTGGGTAAAGGAGGAGCTCAAAAACCTGCAAATAAACCAGGACAAGTGCAAGAGCTAGGAAGGGTTTGCTTGGGAAGGAAGCTCTGCTTTTTTACTTTTGTATTTTACCTAATTATTTTCAGTTTTCTAATCAAGCAAGTGACCCTTTCACACTTCCCAATTTTTAGAAATGCTTACCTACCTAAGCTGTACAGGGCTGGGATGCATTTCCTGCAAGTTTGGCAAGAGGCAGATTGCAAAAAGCAACAGGGTGGAGGGAGAAAATGCTTCTGATGCAGGAAAAGCTGCAGCCTCTCAGGCCAAATAATTGCCTTTTTGACTTTTATATTGAGCAGCATGCAGTTTGTCACATGGAGCCTCAACATAATGAAAAACAGATATTGCAGCTTTTCTAGTCCATTTTTGTGAGGTTTGGAATATTTGGGAGGTGTCTAAAGGAGAAAAGCCTTTCTCCACCTACTCCAGCTTTCTCCACAGCTTGAGTGGGGTTGATGCAAAACAAATAAAAACACTTAGCCCTGAGAAAACAATATATTCTCAAACAAAGAATAAAACAACTGAATTATCACTACAATTAAAATAGAGTTGTAGTGTTTTTTTACATTGTTGATGCTCTACAGGGGTTAGAAATGGTAACATCTATCTTGCATCTCTCTGAACTGGCTTGTTAGCTATAATAATCTCATGAAAAATCAGAACCCTCTCAATTCCTCATTGTCTGAAGGACTTTCATTTTCTAATTTCCCCTTCAGCTGTTTTTCTATATTTCTGGTTTGTCTATAATTTAAAAAAAAAAAAAAAAAAAAAAAAAAAAAAAAAAAAAAATTAAAACTCAGGTCTATTTTCTTTTGCAGTGTTTCCCTTTGGGGCAATTCTTAATCTCCCAGAAGCATCAAAACATTCAAGTTGATGTTGGTTTAGTGGCCAGTCCAGATAAGAGAGCATTCTTTAGTGCATATTCTTGTATCTTTTCTTCCCCTTTCACCCAGTAGGATTGTGGATTTATAGAAAGGTTTGGAGTTTATGTTGCAGATGTGTTCAGCTGCTAGTCTCTGCCTCCCACCAGCCTACCCTATTTCCTTGCCAATTCAAACAGCACTTTCCAGATTTTCCTAATGAAATTCAGTTCACCTTACTCTGCCTGAGTACTAGAGGGATGTATTAATTTAACCTAGAAACTTGATCTGTGAGTTATCTCAGCTCTATCAGCCTAGGTGCTTGTTTGGACTTGGATCCAAGTTGCAGGAGTGAAAATTTCTTGCTGGAAATTTTAACTGCAATTTCTAGGCATAGCCAGCATTATCAAAATATGAAAGAATAAGTTGTCTCATTACTCTTCACTTTGCAGAGGTGAGAAGTGTGTCAGCACCTTCCCAAAATGAGTAGAAGTCTTTAAGATTTTTTTTTTTTTTTAATTGGTTAAATTTAATCTCTTCCCCAGGTGCTTATTAGTTTTTGCCTTCTTTACCTGTCTAAGACTCCTGCTGAAATAAATAAGAAGCCATGCTGTGCATCTGGGGACAGTGCATGGCCCTTTGGAAGTGTTTTGCTGTAGGGTCTCTGCTGCTGTGGTACAAATCTTATAATTTGAAATACATATTCTGCATTTTAAACCATAAGAGAAGTGGGAAAAAAAAAAAAAAAAAAAAAAGACAGCTATGAAGCTTTTTTTTTTTTTTTTTCCCAACTGCATGGAAAATGTGATTCTCTTGTTAATGCAGCTAGTAAGGACAAAACCTGGTTGAAATAACGATATGTATCAGTAAAATTCAAAATAACTGGCATCAAGATAGTAAAAGAAAAATACTCATTGAGATGTAACTTATTTTTCAAATTAAGGGTTTGAAGTTTTCTAAAAAGTGTGGTTTTTATTTTGACATAATTATATACACGTTACCAGCATTTCAGCAAAGACGACATTTCCTGAAACAAAACACATCATTTGTAAAGGCTGTTGAAAACTCAGCTCTCAAATTATTCTGACTTCAGTGGTATGAATTACACATATAAGCAGAGCCTTTAACATAAAATGACTGCAGCACTGGCATCATCTTTCATCTCCTTTGCCTGCCCTGTCTCACACTTATCCCATCCCTTTAAAAGGTCATCTCTGTTAGTGGAAATCATCTTTACCCCAGTACAAGTAATAGAAAGGGAAGGCAAAGGAGTCTCTATTATGGAGGATTATCAGTGTGTTGCTTTGTCTATATTTCAGTAATTAAATTATTCAATCCTTCAGCTACTGAGTGTAAAAAAAAAAAATAAATAAATTGGAGATTATTCTCATTTGCAATTGAAATAAGCCACTGTGACCACTTAAAAAGCGTGTTACCCTTCTCTCCATCCCTGGGACCTGGTTTCTACTTTAGGTTGCCCCTCCCTACAGAATTGTGGTCTGAACCCTGATCTGTTATGCAGCATGGGGGATCCACTAGCACTGAAAAAAAAAAAAAAGGCATGCACACACCACAAAACACCTAGCCTAAACAAGGGAGGGGCAGCAAAGATGAAAGGCAAGGTCTTTTTTTCACCCTTTTTTTTTTTTTTTTTTTTTTTTTTTTTTTGTGGTGATGGCTGTTTATGCCATTTGAAAATATGGCCTTAGTCTATTTGTAGTTGGAGAATCAGATTTTTCCAAAGCAACAGGATATGAGAAGAAAAATTGAAGGGTAGAACCCATGGTATTTTACTTCCACTTTTGGGAGGAAATGAGAGATTTTTATGACTCTTTTTATTTAAGGAGAAAAAATAGAACCCAGGTTCGATTTGATGTTTTAAGTATTCCCTTGCTTACAGTTTTGAGGAATTATCAGTTTTATAGGTGGATTTAATTTCCATGGAGTAAAATTGGTGCTAATTTCAACATGTGGCAGGCTACTGTGATGTTATTTCTTTTGCTGTTTTACAATTTCTTTTTCTGTTCTACTGCTTGATTACTTTTATTGTAAACCCACAAAACAGCTGGCATAATGCACAGATTAAAATTACACTTTTACAAGAATGATGAAGTGTTAAACTACTTCTACTCTGACATTTTGGGCGGCTAGATTTTAATTATTTGAGTAAAGTTGTTAATTCAGCTCAATGAAAGCCATATCCACATGATAGATGTAGATGTCAAAATGCCACAAAGGGTTCCCTGCCTTTGATTAGAGGTGTTACTATGAAGTTAAACCCAGATTACAAGAGCATCTTAAATTCTATTGATTCTGTCATCCTTTTTTCTAATGTGCTGTTCAAAATCAATGTTTAAAAAAAAGAAAAAGGCAAAGAATGGCACTGTATTCCCTCCTAGACCTGCTGGTTTCTCTGTAAGTTACCAAGAGACTCATGTCTTTCAGTCAAGAAAGAACTCAGTGAAACAGGGATTTACTCTGACTTGGCTGTCTTGCTTTAAGTTTCATTTTGTTGTACATGCTTCACCCATCTTGGGATGTTGTATTGGAGTGTGTGCTTGGGGGATGCAGCTGTCAGGCATTATTTCAGATAAACAGAGCCCCAGCTACATCCTATCAGAGAAACTGTCCAGAAAATCAGATACTGCTTCTTTTAAGGTTGGCCTGACTTTTGCTTACACGAAGCACAAAAGAGCTTACAGAGAGGAAACACAGTCCTTGGCACATTTTGACTAGTTGCAAATTCATGAATACTCTGTATTCTGTCTTTGTTTAAGGCTTAGTCCTTATGACCCCAAGCATTCAGTTACTCCCTTCCCTTTCCATTACCTTGCAGCTTCTTTTCTCAGAGAGATAACAATGGCAATTCTCCTATGCAAATTATGCAATTCATAAAGGCTGTATTCTTTAAAAAAGAATCAGTAGTATTTTAGGAATAAGAAGAGGTAAAGAAAGAAAAAAGCTCTCAGTGCAATGGGAGTAATCCTGCAGAGGACAGGTCACACAAAGTGGTTGCTTCTTTTTCTTTTAAGTGTGTCTTCCAGTGTTTTTTGTTTGAACCTTAAGGGCATAACCTTCTTAGTAGTAATAGTTAAAGTTCAGAGCTTATAGGATAAATATACCTATCAACCTTTAGCTTTTGAACATGGAGCTGCAGTTAGGAAATGTCTCCTGTGTTCAGCAGAAGATTTTACTTCTAACATTGCGATTTTAATCTTAAAATTCTGTATCTTGCACAGCAGAATAAAAATTGGGACCAAACTTAAGCCAGTTGACCCTGTCCTGCTTACAAGTAAAGCTTCTGCCGTGAGATTTTTTTTTTTCCTAAAAGTAAATATTAAAATCATCATGCTTTACTTATTTAAAAATTTCTTTTACATAGGAATTCTGCAGAAACATAATGTAAATGTTATGTTCTGTGACTTGGCATTTATTGCATTTCAAATTTCATGCCTCAAATGGATGGCTTAAATAGGAATTAAGACAAAATGATTTTTTTTTTTCATTTAAGTAGTTGCTGGGAGAGAGGGAATAGTCTGAAAATACCATCTTGTAATCATGAATTAGAATGAGTTATGCCAAGTAGCTGTGGAGGCCATTTAGTATTTCAGAAACACAGCAGGGGAGCTTTTTTAAAAGACATAATTAAAAACAACGGATGATATAAGCTGTTATGGATCTTAGGTCCCAGGCTTCCAGAATAATTGAGAGTTCCTCTAAAATACCTCTTGCTGTGGTTGCCTATTTGTGTGATATTTCACTTTAGTCAGTATATTTGAATGTGGGGGTTTCAGTAAGTTGAGACTGTGTTGGTCACTTCTGCATTATTTTTGTTAAATAATGTGTGTATGGCTTTAGATAATAAACCTTTTGAGAGAATATTGAGACCTTTTGAGAATATTTCAATAACATTTATGAGTTTTGCTGTTTGGATAATCTTAACTAAGACAAAGACTGAACCTTACCAGAGTAAGTGAAGTTACTTTCATTGTTATAAATGACAAAGTTGTTCAGCTGAATAAAGGTCAGTATTTTTTTGCTCTAGTTTTCAAATTGTACGTGACTTGTTTGCAATCAACTCTACTGCTTTAGGCACAGAGAACTGTGCTTTAAAACAACTCTGCATAGCTACACAGGGACATAACTGAAATTTCATTGAGTATCAGCAGTTTTAATAGGGACTGTAGCATTGGAGGAAAATTTCTTTGCCACTAGCAGTGAAGATTAATGGGCATCTTTAGAAGACAGAGAACATAAACATATGTGTAACATTTTCAAACATGTAACAATATTCCTGAAAAATGTTAAATGGAATTTTGAATTGGAACCTTCTTTTCCTTATTGCAGTGTTGATCTGTAATCAGTACATGCTGCCCTCTGAATTCCAGTGACATATTCACCACTGCAGACGTGGGTTAGCAATGCTACAACATCTTTAAACAGGATATTGTCTAATACAGTTTATAGCTTCATTCCCTGTGCCATTAAATAAATAAAGCATTCAGTGTGTGCATCAGTGCCATCAAGCATGAATACCCTGGTGGACTGGGAATTAAATGCCAAGTGAGGGTCAGAAGCAACAAAGGCTGAATAACACTCAGCAAATGTATACATATTAGGTAAGGAACAGTGCCCCTGATGCAGAAGAAATTGAATAAGCACCTTGCAACGTCTAGATGGAGCATAAAGACTTCTTTTGTTTGCCTGAGCTGCTAGCATTGACCCAAGTAGAATATTCCATTATGGAATGAAATGAACAATAGTTTATTACAGGTAAAAAGAAATCTTGGGATCCCAAATTCTGCTGTGCTGTTCTACAGTCAGGCCTGATCATTGTTCAACCTGCAGCCCCTCAGGCCACATGGACCAGTAAAATATATTTTTCAGTGTGTTCTCTTAGCAGGCAAAACTTATTATCTCTGGTTTGTCAGATTTTGTGGTTTGAAATACAGTTATAATTTCATATTCTTACGAGGAATGCCTCTGTGCTAGTGCTGCTAAGTTTCTTTTTTTTCCTAGTAGTTCAGTTTTGGTTCTGTGAAATACTCTGCTTTCTCCAAGTATAAAATATATATGTTAAGAGACAGTACTGCATTCTGATGGGCCAGCTTGAAGTTACTGCTGAAGCAACTTTTCCTCATCTAATTTAAACTTTTTTTTTTTTTTCCCCTGAAAATATCAATTCTGTTTTATGTTGTAATATAAATGTAAAACAATGTGTTTACATCTAGCTAAAGTTCCTAGAGGCTGAATATAGTTGTTTCTTGATTGGGTTATGTTTGAACAGTATCAGAAAAAGTACATCCTTTTGTATATACTTAATTGGTTGTTCTTCATTATTATAGTTTGGCTTGCTTCATATTACTGTGTTGTATACAAATATCCTAGAAATATTATTTTTGTTAGTAAGAATTAGCAGGACTGAGTGCTTTGCTTGCCTAAAGTATGAATAATGAGGTTTTTTTGGCGGATCTAATGTAGATAATTTTATTTTAGCATTCTAGTAGCCTCTCTGTGCAACTGAAATGAAAAGGCAAAATTTGTATTATGAAACCTTTGTTAAAACAAATGGGCAAAAACTAAATTTGTGACCTCGTGGTAAGCTGAATGAAGGGATAATTATTGCTTTGGGTGATTAGTAACCTGGAATGCTTGAGTACTGATAACTGTCTCTGTTCCCATATATTTTTTTTTTTTTCCTCTAGTCTTCATATATAAAAATTAGGTTGGTTGTAATTCTCACAGCAGGCTAGGAGAATAATTGCCAATAGTTAGCAGGAAAAAGCATTGTTATGACAGAATTTTCTACTCGGTTACTTTAATGTGTTTTGCACAAAGACATTCAACAGCCCAAAAAGTCTCTGAATTGCTTGAATTGATGGGAATTAAATAATGAAAATTAAATGAAATTTGTTTTGGAAATAAAAATGGAAAAAAATCAATAATGCATCAAACTGTCATAAGAGGCTATTCAGCTTCTTGCATAGTTTTAGTAACTTATCTCCTGAACTAAACTGGTGGATGTGCTGATATATGATAATACACACTTACCAAATTCTGTAATTTAATCCATACTGTAATTCAATAGCCTTTTGCCTAAGATGTTGTAATCTCTTTAGGATGTACTTACCCATGAAAGTAGAGCCTGCCAGCCTATTTGAGACTATATGTGAGGGCAGAATTTCATGCCCTTTTAAGCAGTCCCATGCCCTTTTTGTTAGGTAGTTTAAAAGATCTGATTTTGCAAGGGCTTGTTTCCTTAAAAAAAACCTCTGAAATTAAATTAAAATAATAAAATTAAAACATCATGGTGGTTGTTTTATTCCTGCAGGTGAGAGATTTCAGGACAGATCCTCATTAAAGGAGAAGAAGTTTAATTGCATTGTCATTGCTGCCAGTGAATTCAGTGCTCCCTTTCCCTTATTAAGATATCTTTTGTTTTGCTGAGAGCCTGAAAATAAAAATAGACATATAAAGCCTGGAATTGACAAGCATGTGGTGTCTCCACTAATTCCTACCTCTGTTTGTAGGTTCAGAGCTAGCAGAAACATAAACAGGTATAATTCTGGGTACTTTAAGGCTTTCCTGTAATCTCTTGCAATGCTCTTTATTTGTGAAATGGATAACAACACAAAAAGGTGAGCTGTTGCCTTGATTACTCAGTAGTACAGTGTCTTTGGCCAGAGCTACAGCAGGTTTGCATCTGGTCATATGAAAAAGGCATCCAGTGTTCATCAGTCCCATTACAGTTTTGAAAGTTTGATTCAGGTGTGTAAACCCAGCAATTTGTTGTAATGAGAGGTGAGTGTTTAAAATTATAATAAACAAGATTTTTATTTGATTAGGACTGCTCACTGCCTTTGTGAGGAAAAAAAAAAAAGTATTATCCTATTTTAGTGATTCTGTTACAGTTTCCTGGAATAAATGAAATACTGAAATACAGACAATTGTAGCTACAAAAACTGAAGTAACTACACTACCTTTGTATTGGAAAGTAAATTCAAAGAAACTGCATAAAGAGGTTTGACTATTTTGAATCCAGTGAATAGCTTAAAACATTACTTGAATGGTAGCAGCTGGAATAAGCAACCAGTTGCCTTTTGGCTGGATGTAAATGCAGACTGCAAAATCTGTAATATTGTTTTTTACTCTGTATTTCTGAATACCTTATTAGAAGTAGTAATGGATCTAACATCTTCTGTAGGACAACAGCAGGGTGAGCTTGTGTACATGTCCCCTCTATCAGAGTCCAATGCCTCACACAGATGGACATAAATATTCTTAATTGTAAAAAGAAACTCTGAAGACAGACTATGGAATGTATTTTTAGGCTCAACAACCTTAGGTTGATAGCATTAAAATGTGTTTTATCTTCAGTCAAAAAGATCTTTTCATTTTCAGCCTCTTCAATCCAATCTGTGTATAAAAGATGACATTTTTTAGCATTCTTATGGAGTTAATGGCTATAAATAAAAACCTAATTTATGTGGATTCTCAACAGCAGATGATTTGAACCTATTAGAGTCCTCACACCCCTTCATCTCTCCACATCCATTTTTACTTGTAGCTGTTAATTTGCACAATGATAATTAAGATTTTGTCAATTACTTTTTTTAAGTTCTAATAAGTGTATTGTATCACTATGACGAACACGTTCAATTTGTGCTTGTACTGCACAATTTCTTCTTAGGCATCCTGTAATCTCTACTTCATTATCCAAACAAGATTTCAACTTCCTTTTCAAGTACATCCTCATGATTAATTGGGCTATTAGCTAGAAGGTACCTCATGTGCCTGAAAGGGTAATGGAGCACTGATGTTTTGGGATGTGAGTTTTGTTGCCCAGAGACCAGAAGAGGCACCCCCAGGATTATGTCTATAACAGACTTGAGACACCCTGTTCATACTTTAATAAGCAATTGGAATGGGTAATCTGGTAATGCATCATTGCAAGTAGTGAGTAGTAATTGCTAGAAAATAAACTGAGATCTTACAGAACAACTGCGTGCATGCACTTGTGGATTTTCCCTGTAGGTCTGGAGCCAGGAGTTGAGGCAATCCCATTTGCACAAATACATTTCTACTGAGAAAAATAGAATAAAATAAAACGTGTGACTAAGCTTTCTAAAAGTAGTGTTCTTTCAAGACTGATAGCCTCTGGCTAAATTCACATATCTTGAGGAAAATAATGCAGAATAGCAATTTTCTCATACATATTTTTCCCTATTTTAGGAATAGCTGGAATGCCCATACACACTTTTTTAAAAAATAAGTACCACCAAGACTATATCAATAAGTATTTATGAACCACTGATTAGTACCTTTCAAAATACCTGTAGTGTTTGAATGACATAGCTGTAGCTCCAAACTACACCAAAATACTTGATATGTTAAATAGCTAGAGAGAGGTATTTCTGATTGTCTTTCTTATTTTATTTGTCTTTTAATTTTTATTTAACTTTATCATTAGGAATGGTGGAATCTGGAAAATGGACATTCCACTGGAAGATCTTTAATCTGATAAATTAACAAAACAGTGCTGAGGCTGTCAAACACTCGTTCCTCAAGAAGTCTTTTGCATATTCTGGACTGACCACTTGGATTGTTTGTTTCCTATGGAAGTTCAGGGATTTTTATCATACATGTGTTTGTCACATTATGTATCTAGGGTGGATTTGAATTTCAGAATTGGTCAGAAGGAAGTGCTTTTTGTGTTCACACAGCAATGAGTGTTTCTCTTTGCTTTAGACCGTGTTGCTTTCAAATGTGTCCAGTTTTTTGCAGCTTTGTCTTTCGTTCTGCCTGCCATGTTTGTGAGCACAGTTGCAGTGAGCTTGTCCCTCCTGTAGGAACTTAAACACAAATCATCTCTTTGCTCTCTGTTGGGTTAATTTTGTACCCCACATAACTGAAATTCATAGATTCTGAGCCATTTCTGTAATGTTGTAGAGGACATTTCTCCCCAGAGGAGCTGCAGGTTTCACACATGGAGCTCTCTAAAGCCTCCCTGCCCCTCCTGAAACCTCCTGCACATGGCATGGGGGGAACCCAATGAGTTCCCAGCAGAGAACACCCCCAAAATGCTGCTCTCCCTCATCCAAATCCTAACTCCTTCCTCAGTATGTTCAGCCTCCTGTGATCAGAAACTCACTGGGGATGCGAGAAAACGTCTTGAAACATTTTCTTGAACAAAAAAAAAATAAATCAGTAAACTTTACAGTAAGGGAGTTGCTCCAGTCCTTGCTGCATCCGTGTCCCCTCAATCTTGCCTTTCCCTGGACAGCAGAAATGTGGCATTTCAATGCAAATGCAAGACAAGGGTTACTTGGCTGTTGACTGCACAGTTTTATTCTTCTTGGTTTACACCAAGTTCAACACTGTGGCATAAAACTGAGTGTGCCAGAGCTGCCCAAGTGTGTAACTGCTCCCTGTTAACACTGTGCTTCCTCACCCTCCCTCAACCTTGAGGACAGGCAGTATAGCATTTTACAAGCTAATTGTGCCTGGTCTTGCTGAACTGTAAAACAATAAAACATAAACACTGATTTTGAAATCTGAGCTAGAGAACAAGCAGTTTAAACACTGCCTGACTTTGAAACTGGAGCTGGAGTGCAAACAGTTTTGCCCAGGCACGCAACCTGGAGTGCTGCATTAATTCACCAGATCTGTTCCCTGCTGAGGTGTGGGGGCTCTTGTCTGTGTCATGCCAGCTGGTGAGGTACACTTGTTGGGTTGGGGATGGCTCCCAGCCAACCTGCAGCTCTTCCAAACATGTTGAAGTGAGTAAAATTTGGATTTGAAGTATTTCGTTATTCTGAGCCAGCTCTTCAAGGTTTTCTTTTTCTTTTTTTTTTCCCATCCCTGGTGACAGCCCCTTTTGTTTTTTTGTGCTGGATGAAGCAAAACTTGCAGGCTGCTGCTTTGAGACTTCAGCAAAAGTTTCTGATGAACACCAGATGAAGAAATACCATCTTTTGTAAATGTTTATGCTACAGTTAAGAAATAATTTCTTCCTAAGCACCTGTAGTTTTAGACAGTAGAGTCTACCTAACAGTTTGGGGATTTTTGATTTCTTAGTACTTATTTGTACTTTTGTTTTGACTCTTGGGATCTCATTAGTTTGGCAGATGTCTTGCTCTGAAATTGTGTGATGCCTTTCTGGAAATATAATCATACAAATGGGACTGTACAGATCGATTGACATACTCTGCTCTGTTTGGTTTTAATTTTGGCCTCTTTTCTTTGGCATATAAATGTATCTAGCTGATCTTTGCATTTTTTCATTTCAGTATCAGTGTTTATCAGTAAGTAACTGCTAATTCTGGAAGCAGAAATCCTTAGACATTTTCAGTATTGCCTGGGAGGTTTGGAGATATGCCATTTAGTTTTGGTCATACTTAACATTAGATGTGTGGTCCCAATCTCTCTTGTAAGAGCACTGTGGTCCCTGTGGCTTTGGTGGAGCCCCAGTGCTGTGTGCTGCTAGCCCATAGAAAATGAGTTTTTCTGGGGTTTAGTTCTCATTTAGCACTGAGGACTGCTTGCAGGCATTTTCTCCCACCTGAGATCTGGAAGTGAACACGTGTTCCTGCATTTAGCATCTTGCAGAGGCCAGCCTGCCAGCAGTGGGGCTGGTTTGGCTGCTGGTGCCATCTCCCACCTTTTACACAAAAATACTCCCATGCAGGTGCACTCACACAGGAGCTGGACATTTGGAGAGTGTCTTCTGTGCTTGCTAGGAGATGAACATGGCCACAAGGCTCCAGGTTGAAGAGGTCCACATGCCCATCCTGTCAACTGTTTGCTCAGGGAAGCTACAAGAAACCCTGCAAGATGCAGTTCTAGAATAGCTGAGTGCTGATGCTGGATATGTATGCTCAACCTGGATCAAGAATAAATTATCTTAAAGCATGAAGGCTTGCTGTCAGTGATCTCAGAGGAGAGCAGACACTTCTAACTAGGTCACTCAGCTCTGGTCATGCTTCTGATCCAATGCAATTGTCTGTCTCTGCTCACTTCTAGCCACGTTACTGCTGCAGTTGTAGCCAGAATTATTTCTTCTGTCCTAAAATGAATGAATCCTCAACTGCTTTTTGGGTTACAATTTTGTAATAGGTTTCTGGAATAACCTGATATTGAGCACTCAAAATGGTGTTGCTGTGCTACCAGGAAAATGCTAATCAATCCAGACATACTGTTTCCACAAAAAGCTAATGCTGAGTGGTTTATTAACCTTTTTTCTGAGGGAGGTGGAGGAGAAAATGTAGGCATCACCTTTTATATATAAGAGATGGTCAGGGAAGAGGTGTAATTGCAGTTTGTTATTCCTAATAAATTGTAAGTAAGAGTGCCAGTGCCATATATGGAGTTCACTATCAACTTCTTCTCATGGGGAAGTAGAAGGAAAAGGAAAGGAAAAAAGGAAAAGGAAAGGAGGGGAAAGGGGAAAGGGGAGGAAAGGGGAAAGGAAAGGAAAGGAAAGGAAAGGAAAGGAAAGGAAAGGAAAGGAAAGGAAAGGAAAGGAAAGGAAAGGAAAGGAAAGGAAAGGAAAGGAAAGGAAAGGAAAGGAAAGGAAAGGAAAGGAAAGGAAAGGAAAGGAAAGGAAAGGAAAGGAAAGGAAAGGAAAGGAAAGGAAAGGAAAGGAAAGGAAAGGAAAGGAAAGGAAAGGAAAGGAAAGGAAAGGAAAGGAGAAAGGGGAAAGAGGAAAGGAAAGGGGAAAGGAAAGGAAAGGGGAAAGGGGAAAGGTCATGTCATTAGAGCTGTTTGTACTCATGTCCCTGTGCTGGGCAGGGAGCAGGGGGAGAAGAGAAGGGCAGGGTGGGTGAGCACAGCCCTGGGCGCCTGCAGGTGCTGGGCTTCCCTTGCAGGCACTGCTCGGGTTGCATTTAATGAGCAATTTCATTCCAGCCCTACCGGTTTGCTTTCTCTAGGAGGAGTGGTGAAAGCATTGACTTGGTCTGGAACAAAAGAATGGGAGGTGCTAAATTAGCTTTAGGCATAGTGCTGTCCTCTGCAGGTGTAGAAATGGTTTGGGATTTTCTTTTTTCGTTTCCATTAATTCTGTTCATTTCAATTCTCCAATTGGAGAATTAACAATTTCGTTGAAAATTAAAGTTATCTAGGAACAGTAAAAGTGGAACAATATTTTTTTTATTTTTTCTTCTGATCTGTAACTAATCTTTTTGAAGTGAGAGGATGGGACTAACCTGGTTTTAAAATTTTGTGTGACTTGGTCAGCAAACCCAAACAATTCAGTTTTTCATTCCAGAGGAAGTGCTTTTTAAATATGTCCATTTGTAATGCAAACAAGTTGGATAACTTAATTTATGTGGCGATAATGCCCAAGATTTTAGGAACTGTGTGTTTACTAGAATTCCAGTCTGGATTTTTTTCCCTAGAAGAGGTCAAACATAAGTAAGAGTAAGATTTGATACTCTAATAAAAACAATAGTACTTATTTGCTCTTCAGGATAAGAAAAGAGGAAAAATATTAAAATCTCCATTGAAATAACATTAAGGTAGATAGATCTACAAATTGAGAAAGGGAAGTGCAAATTCAGTTTAAAATCTATGTTTATCAATATCTTTTGTTAACAATCACGGATTTATCCTTTCTTTTATAATAAAAGTACAGATAAAGGTAAATAAGGCTAAATTATCTAAATATAGATAATCATTTCTTTCTGACAATTTAAATAATTGGACTTTGATTTAAATTGCAATTTAGGCGATTCTGAACAGTTTGATTTACATTCATTATTTCTTTTTCCAGAGATATGGATGGCTGAGCTTGCCTTCTACTTATGCAGTTATTCCTTGGATTAGAATTTAAATTATTATTGTTGCATCAACAGACTCCTCTCATCTCCAGTGTATAAACAAGCCCAGGGGTTCTGCCTGTCGTGGGCCAGGGAAACCAGAGACCTCTCTGGGCTTTACTCAGGGTTTACACCTACAAGAAAACCTGTAGAGCAGCAGAGCTTCTGTCCCTCCTGGGAGTCTGAGGGATCTCTCTGACTCTCCAGTCTCACCACTTGCTAAGGAATTTCTGAGTAATTCTTGTCACCAGGAGGGATCTCTTTTATCTCAGTTGCTGCCCATGTAGCTCCTTGAAGGAGTTCTGTTTTCCTGTCAAGTGCCCTTGGGAATTTCCTAAGCACCGTGGAAGTGACCTAAATATCTGCTTTTATCATACAATTAACATCATAACCTAGGCTTGGAGCATTGCTCATTGTTTGGCAGTTATATTGAATTCACCTTTTAATACCAAAACCTACAAAAGACCAGTGAATGCACTCTGCCAGTAGACTGCAGATTTACAGTATGGAAAGGAAAGAAAAACACTGCTTGTGTCTCCCAGTAGCTTAGATAAAAGAAACCCCTTGGAGTTTATCTGTCTCAGGCTAATGGCATTTTTGTGCAGCCCCATGTCTGGGCATCAACTCTGCACACTAATGTTCAGTCCTAATGTTTTCCTTTGCAAAGCAAGACCTCTACTTAAGGATTGGGACTCAGACTGGGGGATGCTATTCATATTTACATTCCCTTCCCCTCTCCAGATTTCTGTGAGTGTAACTTAATTAGTAAGTTGATCTTAACCTTTTCCTGCTGCTGCTTAATTTTTAGAAATGCTAACAACCTTTGGGAATGGTTAGGTGGAGCTATTCCTGTCTAGACAGTAAATACAGCTTAATGACTGTCCTGGTCTTTAAACAATCTTTAACTCATTGTGAAGTGCAGGCTCCCTTATGCTTAGTAGCTCAGGGGACACCTTCAGCATCTTTACCATTTTTCACACAGAAAAATTGTTAAAACAAAGATGTGTATTTATTAGCAACAAAATCTTACTTGGAATATTAAATGTGAATCCTGCATGCCAGATTTTACTAATGCTCAGCTGAAGGCAGACAGGGTAATAAACAATGCCTCTGAATTTGCAATGGATTTGTGGGGACTGACCCCAGCTTTGGTTTTCAGGGTTGCTGGGGCAGTGTATTATGCTTTCTCCACCCCCTGACCAAAACATGGGAGTTAATTTAGCATAATCTGCACAGTCTGCAGAGTTCTTACTGACCTCTGTGTTTCAAAAGTCACTGTTCATTCTGGAAGTTTGAATGCAGACATCAAAGTAGTAATTCTGGCGGGCACTGAATTTCACACCAGTTCTGAGGGAGTTGTCAAAATGTGAAAGCAAACATCACAGAGGTAAAGCAACCAAATGCTGGTTTTAGTTACTTTAATCTATTCTGGATTTGTGTAACACATTTGTGATGTTGCTTACTGCTGGTTGTGTACTCTTTTGGGCATGAAGATGGCCTTGATTCTTGTCTCAGGCAGTGTTTCTTCTCACTTCATCAGAAACTGGTCCTGATTGACAACAGACATTTGTGTTTTTAAACTGACTGTTAGAAATAGTCACAATGCCACAAAGAAAAATAGAAGACATATGTTCCTGGTAGTGTGTAGTGAACGTAATCTATTCAGAGGAGTAGTTCCCAGTGGGCTAGCAGCAGGGAGACTTAAACACATGCATCAGAGGATTCAAGAATCAGTCTTCATCTGTTTATCCCAAAAATGTGTGTTTTAACAAAAAAAAAAATTAAAAAAAATCCATCTATAGAAATCTTTCATAATCTGTTGTAGATTTTACTCAAACCTTTACAAATAAACTTGTGTAATTCACTTTGCTGAGCTCATAAATGGTTGTGTCTGCGACTGCCTGCAGAGGCTCAAGATGAAGGTGCCTAGATTTGTGTGCAAAACTTAGTTTTTAATGTAGATTAAATATGAACAAAGTGCATGCTGTACTTATTCATGTTCTATTACAGCCCACACAAAGAAAACAGGAAAGTTAAGACACAAGGTCTATTCTATAATTCAGGGCTTTTACTGAAATTTGAAGGCAATTTAAGCCACCTACTTATTTCAAAGGAAGTATCGATAGACCACCTGCTGTTGACATGAACTAAGAAAGATGGAAGGATGTAAATGAGTTTTAGTGATTTGCTGGCCTTTGAATACAAATGAGGCTAACAACCTCCCATCCAGCACTCTGGCAGTCAGCTGCTGGAGTGCTTTCAGAGGGCTTTATTGGAAAGTGAGTGTAGTTACCATGAATTATCATTAGACTTTGTTGTTGTTGAGGACTGCTTGTTAGCACTGGATAATGCAAGTGTAATTCAGTTAGAATGTTTCAGGTTATGTCACTAATTATGTATTTCGTAACTTGCATTTGACAAGGGAAACTACTTCCAGCTGAAACTTGGGAAGACTTCTCTAACCTTAACATTGACAGATTGGTGGTGGAGAGTGGGATTTAAGCTGAATTAGCTGGAAGAGAGAAGAGAGTAGAAGGCTGCCTATCCCAATCCTATTGCCATAAATCTAATCTTCCAAGCTCAGTCAGCATTTTCAGTGAGTCCAGGGATGTGTAAACTTGTCTAACAGTCATCTGTGCTTTTCTGTTGAGAACACCAGGGGACTTTAAAGTTAAATCAAAGATTCCAGAAATGGCTGTGCCTTTTTCTTTTAATGCGGATGCAGAGGCCTTTGGGATGAAGACATTTCTTCCAGTGGCCAAACAAAGAACTAGGAAGCAAACGATTCAGGGCAGGAAGAGCTCAGTCACTTTTTGGGTTGATGAGATAAAAATCTGAACAATCAGGATTGTCCCTTTGGAATAGCTTAGCTGGATGCTGGGGGGAGGTTTTTGGACTGATTTCCATTCATTGTTTTCAGTGACCCTTCTTGAAGAGCCTGAAAGGCTTTTTTAAAGCCAGTCTCTCTTTTCTCTTCACTTGTAAGTTCTGAAGGCACACAGCAGTGATTCATCTGTGGTTGCAGACTGCCACTGGCTGTCTCCTCCCAGAGCATCAGCCATGCCTTTGAATATTTGCTACCTATTCCTTGTTTGTGCCTGCCTTCAAAAGCAACAGTTGTCACAAAGAAGCAGGCTATCCTAAATGACAGCTTTCACTGCCTTTAAGATCACAGGTCAAATTGGAAAATGAAGGTTCAGGGATGATTTGATAGCACCAGATACTATCCTAATGTCTTTGTAAACTGATCTTACAGTTTAATTCAGCATCACAAAACCTCAGTCAGAGGAATGTCTGCTTGCCTCTATATAGACAGCTATCATAGCAGTAATTTGCTTATGAGATGCTTTTCTTTCTGGAAGACTAATGTGCCTCAGTTCCTGTCAAAAATAAATCAATTTTCTGTGAAAACTGGCACAAATCAGATTGTTTCTTCATGTTTTTGCAGTGTTTGTCGGAGTTGCTGTTAGCTGTAGCTCAGTATTGTCTCCTGATGAATTGTAGCAGTGGATGAACAAAAACAATATTAATCTGTTTTTGTTAATCCTGTTTTGTAATTAAATACATCTTTCATATAAATCCTGTTAAGATTTGAATGAAAGGGGATTTATGGAAACATGACTTGCTTTTTGTAAGATAGTTTTAGGATTATGAAATGAACACTGGGAAAAAGAAAAGTTTGACTTGCTCGCAGAGTAAGAGATTTTCTCTTTGTTATTTTTGCTTTGCTGGTGCTATGAAAAAAAATATAATAAGAGCATTCAAGCTGGGTTGCCTGTGGTTTAACTCTAATTCCATAGGCTGCACACTCTTTCTCCCCAAAATCCCCACAGCAAGTGACCTTGTCAAACAAAAGTGTGGAATAATGGGAGGCAGCCCAGGGACTGTGGCTCATTTACAAGCAGCTGTTTGCTACTGTCAGAACAAAGGCAAATCAAAGTTGCATTAACGGGGTATGACAGGCACAGTGAGCAGCTCCCCAACAATGCTCATCCTCTCGTGTTGTTCTGCTTATAAGATTGGTTTGCCTGAAGGAGAAAATAGTCATAAGGTCAAGTCAGACTTCTATGTTTGCAAAGCCTTTCAAAGTTGCACACATTTATTCAGCTTATCGACTATTGGTGTTTTTTAACAAAATTAACATAATAGTAAATAAATACATATTGATGTGTGTGCTTGGCTTTTTGTGTGAGGGTTAGAACCATGTAGAGAATTAACAATTGTATCTTCACAGCAAGTTTGTAGTCTTGTCTGGCCTTCTCTTGTCTGATTCAGCCAATTCAAGAACCAAGGCAATTGTAGATAATGTGATTTTTGAACATCTGCATGGCATCCTAGCAGGTTTAGGGGATCACTGTCTTCTGAATAGTTTTTGTAGTTTACTACTTGCCTAGAACTTTTCTCTGTACCTTGCAAAATACTGCTAGATTGCCTTATCTCGTGGTAAAGATATCACATAAATGATGTACAGCCTTCCTTGAATTTCTATTAAAAGTGTGCTTGGATCTTGAGAAACATTGTGAGCAAGGTCTGTTTGATTTAATTGAAGCCTGGTAATGTGTGGCTGCTGGAAACTGGACACCAATAAAGAACACAGGAAATTTCTTATGGAGTAGTGGAATATTTTAGAGGAAAAGGTCCAGAATCTAGCACATGAGTGAGCAGTACTCCCTAGCCACAGCTGAATGGAATAAGTAAAAGGTGAGGTGTTAGCCATGTGAACGAGCCTGTTGCATAACTTGAGCCTGTACAGCTCAACCCAGTCTGTCATCCAAAATTAGGATGAATCAGTTAGACTTGCTAAGAACATGCCTGAGAAAAGCTTGGGAAGAAAGGAAATTCAAACTGAAAGGACAGGAGAATGGCTGGACTTTATAACAAGGCACACAATAGGCAGCACATTGCTCAGTGTTTATTATACCTCACGTAGGGTGATAAAGGCTGAAGGCAAAGTGACTTTTAACAGTCCCCAAAGTGCAGTATTCCCTGAGAAATACAGTTTAAAGTGCCTTACTGCCATTATGAAATTTATAAATAAAAATAAGGAAAGCAGTAAGACTTGCACATTTATTGGGCAAATGGATATGACTACTATGTCATTAATAGCTGATCAAAAAGATCTATTTATTCCATAAAACAGCGAGAAACTGTCTTTTATGTTTAGCAAGTATTTTGCTACTGGTATGAATTCCTGAACTGCTTGATTGTTTTTTTGATAGGGAGAGAGAGCCTAGGAGAAATAACAAGAGAAAAAAATGCTTTTAAAGTAAAGTATACAGCAGATTTCAGGCAACTGTGGAGTACATTTTGGTAAGGGTGTTTGACATCTGCTATATTTCACAATTCAGATACAATAAACTCATTTAGAATTTAACAATTTGTAGTGCAGCTACTTTATTTTCAGCCTAATTTGCAGTTTAGTTAGGCATGTTGAGGAGGTACAGATGTGAATAATGTGGATAAAGGCCAACTGAGATATGGCCAGTGTATCTCCTAACCCTAGAGACAGTGTGCTTGAATTCTAAAGGGTAAAACTTTCAAAAGTGCAGTGGCTTGCATGCATACAAAGTTGTACTGACAACATCTTTTAAAGTGCTAACATGAATGTGAATTTAATTTAATTTATTCTCACAAACTTGCAGTTCTAGCTGTATGTGTTATAGTATCATGTACAGGTGCCAGCCAAGATTATGGCTCCATTGAGCTCTACTCATCCAAAAAGTTCTATATTTATCAGCATGGAGAGCTTGTCGAGTTTCCTCTTTCACTGCCGTTAGCAACTGTTTTGAAATATTCAAAACCTTGAGTGATACTGAAAACTTACCCAGTGTCCAAAGCACATTGTGTATTTTGAAGTGAGAAATAGAACTGTACTTGTTAAGTGTGCTTGCATTTAGCTTAACACTCAAAATAGAAGAACACAGTTTGCATAGGAAATTTGATAATACTGATTTATTCCTTGGAAACACTCGGATTTCTTATACTGCTCTAGATGTCACACTATGCAGCAGTTTTATATCATCACCTTACAGTCAGATTATTTAACAATAATTTTAAAAACTGAGATTAAATTTTATTGTTAATCAATCTGTTAAACTCACATGACAATATCCTAGATTCCTTTCAGTTAATGGTCCTGCTCTTGCTGGGAAAGGAGGACATTTTGTGCATTGCTTTGCTTGAATAGTGCTAAGAGACTAGCAGATGGTCACTTTCCAACTGGTTTGCCTTGGAAAAAAGAAATTAAAATATTATAGTGCCGGGGAGAGTTGTTGTAATGTGTCCCTTTCAAATTAACAGGTCGTTTTTTCCTACTATTTTATGATTGTAAAATAGCTCAATGTCACATAAAAGGTTAAAAGCTGGAGTAAATGGCATCATGGGAAATTTGAAATAAATAGGGTCTCATATGGTTTATGGCTCTATACTTGATCACACAAGGAATATATTTCTTTCCTTGAAAAGGCATTCTGTAAGAACTTACCATGTTAATATGAATTGTGGACATGCAGATTCTATTTCAAGTACTTATAATTCAAGTTAATTTTTTGTTTGTTTGTTTACTAAATCTCTCCTTTCTAAGGCTACTTGAATCTGTTGGCAAGCCTAAGATAAAGTGTGATATTTTCAGGGGAAAAAAAAGAAAAAAAAGGAAGCCAAGATTCCAGTTCATTGAATTACCCTGCTGGTGTTTTAGTGATTACTTTTCATAAAGCACAGACACTGATCAAGTTTTAGACTCCAAGCTGTCAGGTATTTCATATTAGTGCCAATTTTGGTTTTTTTGTGGTAAAGCTGCCTGCACTCTGATGTTCTTCAGTGTCCTAGTTCCAGCAGCCCTACTGAGCAAGGCTTGCACAAATTTAGCTCCTCTGTCTGCTCCACTGGCTGGTTCATTGCTATGCAGGGGAAAAAAGTTGATGGGAAAGCCCTTGTAAAGCTTCTCACTAGTACTGGGGTGAGACAAGCCTTGTTTTTTCTCCTGATGTGCCATCAGCTGTGGCTTTTACAGAGTTAATGTGCAAAGGCTGACAGGAAACAGAACTTTTTAAAAAAAGTTTCTGATTTGTAGGTCTGTAGGATTGTCATGACAATGAGAAACGCTTTGTCTTTCAAAATCATGAGCCATAGTAGCCTTTAAAATTATCAGTCCTATGCAGTTAGGATGTTTTTATATTGAATCTGATACAAAGACAATTTTTTGTTTTGAATTGGGGATTGTGAACTGTGTCCAATCCTGTCAGGGACCTGGAAGGAGAAGAACGAGGACCAGGGCAAAAAAAGAAAAGTCAGTGGAACATTGTGCTGCACACAGAGCTTTTTCCTCATGCTAAAGATTTTGTAATTTTCACAAAGGGAAATACTATGGTTAGCCATTTTGGAGTTTCAGTCTCATCTTACCTATAAATAAGTTGCCTCTAAATAAGCATCACAACTAGTTTGTACCTTTAATTGTTTTATTTCTGTTTTGGTTCCGGTCATTTTTGCTTAATATAGTTGGTATTCTGTGAGGAAATGCAGAAAGCATTGCCTGTATTTCTTCATAGAGGAATGTCTGTAGTAATGGCACAAAAAAAAGGATGTTTAGATAGGTGATGAAGCCTGAAGATAGAATTTCTCTAAAAGTAGCTTAGACCAATTACAATTAATAACCATTCTTTATAACTACAGCAGGAGACAGTTGTGGGTGCTTCAGCATGATACAATACAGGGACATATTAAAAGTTTATTGAAGTCCAGAGTTTAGTGTATAGAGAATAAGAGTTTTGAAGGCTTTTGTTCAAAAATTGCAGGAGTCTAAGCAAAAAGGTGAAGACAAAAAATAGTGGATAGATACTGCTCAGAGGACATAAAAATTCTAAAGAATTGACAAATCAAATTGATCACCTGGAAGATTGTTCAGAGGAGAAATATCAGTTTATTGTGGCTTCCTACCAACAGAAGAGACAGAGGTATTTTTTTCACAGTGGATTATGATGGAGCAGGTCCTGGGTAATATTGAACTTCTTCTCCAGAATGATGTGTCACTGGGAAAGCCAGTGACACCATTCTTTGATTCTTGAAGGATGTGAAACTCTTGGATGATAAAAACAGATTGTCACAGAGATGTTTAGCCCTAAAGGTTCAAGATCACTGAAATTTCGCAAGAGACATAAAAATAAACTGGTTCTTGTCATTGTGCTCAGGAATCCAGACTAATTTTTCAAATAAGAATAAAATAGTGGTAAGAGTGTGCCATAGTAAATTATCTGTAAATCAGCTAAAGGCCTTTTTTCTTCTGATGGATGTACATGTGTATTTTGCAAATGAATGTATTTATACTCAAATGGCTCCATCGTTTGCTCTTGTGTTATCTTTTTTGATGGAAACTTTTATTATCTTTTTTCTTTATAAGAGAATGAAGTTTTAGAGGCATATACAGTCATACAGAGAGAATGTGCATTATTGTAATGGGTTGTAACTAATCCATAATTGTACCTTTTTAACTAGGATGACAACTAGAGGGGCTTCAGTCTTTAAATGATGTAGGAAAAATTCTCCCTATATGTGATTTAAGTTTTATAGCTGTAAGAAGCATTTGGATTAAAGAATATTTTGAGCATGTAAGAAGAGGCAGGAATCCACTCCAGCATGAATTATCTCACAATACTCTGCAACTATGAATTGTTTTGGAACAAAGGTCAGAGTTGAATTCAAGCTCTCTTAGCTACCAATAGCTAATACCAAGTTACTTTACCAGCATTACATTTCCTTGGAAGAAGAATATGGAAGGGATTTGTTTTGGGTTTGGAGGAGAGTTTGTTTTGCTTTGACTGAGCCTGCTGTGGAACAAACATTTGTTGCTTTTTATGCATTGCATGTCTTACAGATCTGTTGAACAAAGGATTTTACCAATGTCCTTAGTTAATGTTTGAATAGTTGAATATTACAGCAGAAAAACTGTTTCACACCATGTGTTTTGCTGAGATGTTTGGTTTATCTACCAACTTAACAAAAATAAAGATGCCAGTTGCTAGAGTCAATAAAACTAAATAGCCATCTCTGAGTAGTAGCTGAGCAGACAGAGGAAAATGCTGTTAGCACAACACTTTGAGTAATGGATAAAAATAAATTAGTAAATTACATTTACCCAAACGCGGTGTCAAGATAAAATTTTAGAATTATACAGTGAGCATCCCTAGTGTCCCATTGAAATTTGGATCCTGAGCTGAATCTTTTACATTCTTTACATACTGAAAGAAACAAAGATCATTAGAATGATGTACAGCAAAGGATTAAAATCACTAGGGTGTATCTCATTTTTTTAAACATGTTTTGCTAACATTAAATTTATAAAAATATATTAAAGGAAATGGTTTTAGTCATTGTTGCTTGGAATAGATTAGGAATGAAAAGATCTATCCATTGGTAAAACAGCAGGGAACTAGTCAAGTGGTTGCAGAAGATTCAAAGAAGAATCTTAAGGAAAATTTTTTGGTAGTGTTTTTCTCTCTGAAGTTCTTAAAGGGAGTTTTTTATGGGTTTTTTTCATTCTCACAATTCTTCCCTGTGTCTAGATTTTTTTTTCCTTAAAGTCAGCTGGGAACATAATGTACTTGCCTGTTGTTCCTCCTATTTCCTTACTTTGAAGATACTTCCTCTAAAATCTGCTTCAGGATTTCTTGAAGGATGAGATAGAGACACTAATATAGCCATCCTCCTTTTTTGTCCTTCCTGATGCTGAAGCACTGAGAATTGCTTATGCTCAGAGTTTGGTGTGTGTCCAGTGGCCATGTGTGATTACACCAGAAACAGAAGGAAAAAACAAGTTTGGAAATGTTTATAGAAGGTAATTATCATCGCAGAGGAAAAAGACAATGATGCATTGAGCTGTCTGAATGACTTGGCATGGAGTCAATTTCTAATCTATTTTGTTGTGCTTTTGAAAGCACATATTTGTCTTGGACTTCCCTTTCCCTCTTCATCTCTTTCATAAGCATCTTGCATGTCCATGAGTGAAATGAGTGGCTGATTGCTGCTTCCAGAAGTGCTTGAGGGAGTAGGAGCCCAGGGGAACTGGAAATACCTGGGACTTGTGGCATGTGGCAGTCCTGGGTGTTCCCCTGGCTTCCCTGGATGCCTTGAGAGCCTCCAGGCAGGGGGCTCAGAGGCCCTGGTATAGTGCCCAAGAGCCCTGTGGAATGGATTTCAGTCCCTGGGAAAAATTGCCATCATTGCAGGAAGAATTACAAGTCATAAAAAATAAGTGGAGCATAAATTAGATTGTTAGAAGGTAGAAAAGTGAATTTTTAGAATTGTTTATATTAAGGGGTTTAGAGTTAAGATGGAGGAATTTGGGCTTGGTGTGTCTTTTCTTCTTCTTCTTCTTGTCATCCATCTTTTGGGTTAGGATGGCACTTCTGGATTGGTTTGGGAGAAAGTTGGACAGTGCAATGTGAGTGTCATGTATTAGAAAATAATTGTAAACATAATGTATGTAATTTATAGCATAAAGATAAGACCTGCCCAGAGGGCAGGCAGTGTGCCTCAGACTGACCTGCCAGACAGACCTCTGCAAGTCAGAGAAAAAATTCCTTAAATAGAAAAGAATAAACAACCTTGGAAACCTCAGAAAACAGCCTGTGACTGCTCCTTCTGTGCTCGAGCTGGGAAAAGCTGAACTCTTAAAGCACCAAGTGTCCTGCAGTGGGGAACTCAGGCTTTGAGAGACACCCCAGGCAGTGACAGTGGCAGGCTGTGACAACCAGGCTGGAGATGTCAGCACCAGTGGACTGGGGATGCTCCCAGCAAACAGAGCTGCTGTGGCAGGGTGGAGGATGGAGCTGGCTGTCCCAGCTCCTGCCTGAGAGGAACAGAAAAGCCACTCTCTCAATCTCTGACCAGAATGCATGATAAGGCTTGATGTCAAAAAGGGCAAGATTGGGCTCACAGCAATTATGGCAGAGGCACACTGGTTTCCCTGGCAACCAGATTGAGGATTCTTTGTGATTTATTATTTACCACTTCAAACTCTCATTCCCTGATTTAATTAGGGAGAAGGATTTCCATAAGTCCCCTCCCTTCCAAATTTGAATACCCCCACATTATTGCTATGACCAGCTACACCTCTCCCACATTGATGTGGCTCTAAATTAGGCTCTGTGTTTAGCATGTGGGATTTTAGGCAGGTTGCTCAGACAGCAGATAACTGAAATTCAGTTGATGTTATGTTGGGTGGTGACTTGTTAATCTACACTAACTAGACCTCCTAACCTTCTCCCCCCACCCAGTTTTTCAAGGGACTGCAACAAGTGATAATTTTCAATTGTCCTTAGAGCTATGGGAAAGATAAAATATCTGCAAGTGTCAGTTTCCCTTGCTGGGGCAATTCACGTTATTTTCTCCTTGAAGGCTTTATTAGCAATACATCAGCCACTGTTGTGTAAACAAAGAGTGTATTTTGATACTTGGGAGCTTTTTACTACTACCAGTTGTATAGCTATTTGTAAAGGAAAATATCTCCTAAATTGTGCCTGCTAAGGTTGGGGAGTTCAGCTAGTCTGCTCTTACTTCAGATGTATTTCAAATATGTATTTCCCATGTTTATAAAGCATTGACTGAATTGTGATCTTCAGTGCCCATTCTAAATTTAGTAATTCAGAACAGAAGTCTGAACACAATAATAAAAATAATAGAGATTTTTATTCAAATGTCACTGGCAAGTTTGTATCATTATACATCAAGATTGAAATTGGGTCCTCCAAAGGGCATTTTTTCTCAAAGTACTTTCCTGGGTTGCATATTTTTTATTTCATATTCAGCATGAGGAGTCTGCTGCATTTAATAAAATAAAATGAAGGTCACAGAAGATCACTGCTTTTCCCATAATGTGTCCCAGTAGATGACTGGAAAAAGGCAGTGTTTGAAATGCATTGAGGATCTTCTGTGCAGACTATGTAGAAACCTTGTGTCATTTTTTAATTATAGGGAGAATTCTTGTTTTAATTGTGTTTATTTCACTGCATATAATGTTTCAGCTGTAGCACTCCAGTTTTAATTTCAAAAGTGTGTACAGGTTTTAGCATCAGGGAGTTCCTGAAGTGAGTCAATAGGTGTTGCTCTGCCTGTGGTGGGCTGAACATGAAGCTCACTGAGTCAATAAAAAACTTACAGTGACCTAAACACTTTTTGTGTCAGGTTCTGGCTCACTCCTGCCCCAGTGCCCCATTAGGCTGTTGAGGGAAGCTGGCTGCTGAGGGAAGATGCTTCTTTAAAATTGAGTAGTCTAATGAAGCTCATTAATGCATTTTTCATTAGAACAAGAATATTGAGTATCCAGGTTAAATTCTAAAGAATCTGTCCTGCACTCATTGAGGTTAATGACAAAGCTCCCAATGATATTAGTGATGCAGGATGAGAACTTAATTGAGGTAATTAAGATTCTGCTTACCTAAAATTCCGTATTATTTTCAAGTAAATAAAATATTACAAAATTGCTGCTATGAAGAGCTGTATAATGTTGGATCTCAACACATCCTTCAGAGATGACAGCAATTCACTGAGAGATAATACTATTTCTGTATTTTGCATTTGATACATAAAGTGCCCTCGTAATCTTGTGTGTGTGAAAACCATTGTGGAAAATAGGGTTTTTTTGGTTTTGGACCTCAAACATTTTATTTTATATTTAGACATAACGTGGGCCACACATTGCTGAATCCCAGTAAGGATTTGGAGGTCAAATTCAGCAGTGGCAGAGATAGAAAAGGCACTGCAGTAGTACTATGGCATTGTATAAGTTGCAGAGAATATTTTAATTAAATGCAGCTCACTTTGCAGTACTGCAGATTTACTAAAGTCACTGTTTGGACCAGAAGAACTTCTATTTGCTTACTGAGTAGAATAGATAGGATATGCAGCTTTAGTGCCTTCCAGGGAGTCTAAAGCCTGTGTTATAAATGACTGTGTCAGGATGCCTAATTTAAATAGTTACCCTAACACCTGCTCATCCCTGCTGCCTTTGGGCACCCCTCACCTTCTCCTTCCCTCCTTGGCATCCCCAGCAGATTCACAACTCCCTCCTCAATTAGGCTGCCATAATGGCCACTTTGATCCTGCTCTGAGCTCCACGTGCAAATTACCTTGATGAAGAGCACTCCTGGCTGCAGCAGCAGCAGCAGCAGGGCAGGCAGGTGGGGAGCAGAGGGGTGGGTACCCCAGGGATGGATGGGGACAGCCTGGTGCTCCCCCCGAGCCTGCAGGGACCTCTGGAGCATCCCTGTGCCTGTTTGTACACATATATATTATTATATATATATATATTATATACCTATATATTTTGCATTTGATACATAATGTGCCCTCATAATCTTGTAGAGGCTTGTGTACGTGAAAACCATTGTGGAAAATAGGGTTTTATTTTCTTGTGTATATAATATATATATATATATTAGTATATATATATGTATATATATAATATATATATTATTTTATATATATATTATTTATATATATTATATATATTTTATATATATAAAATATATATAATGTATATATGTGTTTTTTTATATATGTATATATAATATATATATTATTTTATATATATTATTTATATATAGAATGTGTATATATTATATATTATTTATATTATATATATTATATATATTATATATAATGTATATATATGTATTTATATATATATGTATATATATTTTATATATATTATTTTTATATATTATTTTTATATATTATTTATATATATAATGTATATTTATATTATATATTATGTATATTTTATATATATAAAATATATATAATGTGTATATATATGTATTTTTTATATATATATATATATGTATTTTAAATATATATATATATTTAGATATAATGTGTATATATATATATATATATATATATATATATATATATATAGTGTGTGTGTATATATATATATATATATAATGCATCAGGAGAGCATGGGGCTTTCAGGAGGAAAGCCTCAGTTTAGGTGGTGTGGAAAAAAGTGGAGCAGTCAGACCTTCTATACTTCACAGCTGTCTCCTGAAGATACTTGCTTTAAATATGTGGGGAAAGATTTTTTGGAAAGAAAACTCTGACCTGGGACAGTGAAGCACCATGCAAATTAATTATTGGGGAAATTACCTTCCACATCTCTGGTAATGGTGCAGCACTTCTATCTCGCTGGTTTTGAGTTTATATTTTGATTTTTTTTTTTTTTTCTGGGTGTGGTGCAGAGCTGTCCTAGCCCTTGCCTTCATTATGGGTTGTATTAAGATCAATGCAGAGCTTTGGAAACAGTCTTTAGCTATTAGATATGTGCTTCTAAATTGAAGTAATCAGCAAATGCAAAGTTTTCTTTTCTTGTTGTGCTAAAATGTCTGTTCATCCCTCTTGTTACTTTCTAATAGAAATAGTATTAAATATGGAGTTCTTAGTTCTCAGAGATTTCAGGGATCCTGATTTTTCATTTATTTCATTTGAACCTCCATTAACAGATTCTCTAAAAGCTGAAAGCATTCTTGCCCTACACATTGTGACAGTTGGTGAAGAAGACAAAAATTCCAGGACTGAAAACCAGAATTCAGACTCAGAAGCCCTGAATTTGAGTCCAGGTGGAATTTAATTATCCTGTCCCTTTATCTCCCTTGTCTTTCATGTTTTCAATGAAGCATATGGGTATGGAGCTCCTTTACAGGTGATTAACAGCAGTTTGACAGGGTGGAAAAGGTGCCTGATTCCTTTATTTACCCTGGAAATGGTACCTGTGTTGCCATTCCTACTCCCTGCTGCCCAGGGAGCATGTCAGAACTGCATATATTCCTTAGGAGTTTTTTAATTACCTCATCATTTACAAAAAAGGAAATAGTTTTCCTTTCTTCTTGCAATTTATTATTCAGAGGATGCTCTCAAGTATGTATGTAGAATTATTTCATGATTCACAGAATGTGCCAGAACCTCAAGTATATTGTAAAAACTGTGTGGTGCATCCCTCTCCTCTCTATAATAGTCTTTCAAAAATCCACAAGTATTTCATAGAAGGTAAGGTCAGGAAGAAAGCCTTTCACTCTGACAGGTATTTTCCAAGATTACATGCTACCCTTGTCTCATATCTATTTATGGGAACATTTAAAGTGATGGCACATTTACCTTAAAGTACATCCATCACATGGCTCTTCTTGTTTTCAAAAGGTATGACTGTATGTTTTGGTTTCATCTGCAGGATCCCTGCCTTTTTGTGTTCAAGGGTTCTACTTTCTCCCCCTGAGTTCTCTGCAATGTTTCTGAAGCTGTGCTTATGAGAAGGGGGTTGCTGTGCTATTTGCATGCTCATAAGCACTCTTTAAGCATCTTGCCATCATTAAAATTAACCACATAACTCCACTATAAATTATACTTTGACAGTTGACCCCACCCCACTTTAGTGAGACAAAAGAGTATATGAACTCTTACATTGTTTCTTGATTCCATTTCTAATGTGGATATAATTCTGTTTGTAAACAAGATAATGCTCCATTTTTAAGTTTGCAGTTGTCATCTCAAATATTGCCATGTAGTAGCAATTGTACAATAACTAAATCTGTGATTTTTTTAGCACTAGGGCCATATTTGTTATTTTAAACTCTGGCAATCGTAGAATAATATGTTATTTAAAATGAGCCAGAATTATCAGGTATTTAAATGTGATTAAATGTTCTACTTTCTTACACAGGTTAGGGTATATCCTGCTGAGAAGGCTGTGTACACAGCACACTAAGGGTTATTATTAGCACCCAGCATGGCACCTGCTGGGATGATTTGGCTTTCACCAATGCACATATTCCCAAAGAAATCATACATCTCTGCATGGCTTCTATCAGCCTCTGAGGTGACAGGGCTTTGGGTTTCTCAACGATGGAATAAAAAATTTCTTTTGTTAGCTGGCCACTCTGAATACTCATGATGGAAATTCCCCTTTCTTCCTCTTCCTTTGCCTCTCCTTAACACATGGTTTCCAATAAAAAAATGATTGTGATAACTGGAAATATAAATTGTTGTCAAGATACACTTCTATAGAAAATAAAAGAATATTTATTTTTATTCTGCTACCAGTATCCTGTGCAGAGGAAATAATTCAACGGGAAATCCTGTTGACACAACATTTCTGACACATCAGCCTTTGTGTGCCTTACCTCCCTTTTTAAGAGGTTGTTTCTGATTCAGAAGCTTCTCCTTCCTGACAGGTGCTGTGCTCAGAGAGTTCACAATAGGTAAACTGGAGATAACCTTTAGGAGGGTGGGTTTACAAAGACCATGGGACTTACTTGCCTTGAGAAATTTTGGAGATGCAATGTATTTAATGGCAAGAAAGAAAAGGGTAGAGTGCTTTTTTGTGAGCTGGCAGAGGATCAAGTGTGTATGATGTGAAGGAAAAAAGGAAGGAGATTCTTGCAGCCTGAGAACAGACATCTGGCTGGCAAAAGAAAAGAAATATCATTGGCAGATGAATGCTGTTTTAAACTGGGATAATTTTAGATCAAGAGGGTAAAGATTTGCTCTCATGCATACAGCTCCACTGAAAAGGATGGGAAAGGTGCATGCATGTGAGAATAAAATGTGGTGCTAAGTGAGAACTGAAGAACACGTATTTTTATATTAGATGTTTGGACTTTCATGTTTAGATCACATGGTTTCCATCTGCCATATGTAGGCATTGCTAAAAGGCTGCCAGGAACCAGGCTCTGGTTTGGTGACTTTCATTAAAGGAATTAGTGGTTTCTCTCCAGTTTCAGTGTGGCTGGATTCAAAGTGCAGGAGCCCATTTTCACAGTTTAGCATTAATTAGCACTCTAATGGCAGCCTGGGCAGGCAGGTGAAGGATTAAATGGGCATGAAGACCAAACTGTCTCTCATCCCATAGAGGCAATTCCTTCAAAATAGGGTTGAGATGCACTGGGCTGATGTGGGGATTGTGCAGGGCTGTGTCTGGCTGTTCTTGTTCCAGGTGTGTCTGTAGCTCTCATCCCTGTCCTCAGTCCTCTCCTGCTGCTAAAGTGCACACACACTCCCAAACCCTAACAAAAACATAATTTAAAAAAACCCTTTAATTCTGCTGACTCACAGAGACACATCCTAGCCCTTCTGAATGAGGGGTGAGAGGTGTTTATAAGAATTTAAATGAGATCCTTGCCAGCAGTACACAGGAAGGATCAACACTGTTGGATTAAAAGGCTGAGATGCTGCTGCTCACTTTAGGTTTTGCTGAATCATTTAACAAGGTGCAGAAAGTAGGTAAGCCCTGACTCTTTTTTTTTTTTTTTTTTTTTGCTGAAGAGAGCCTCACAGGGTTGTATTTGAGAATTGCATGGAGACTGAAAGCATAGAAGGGAAATTGTAATAAGTTTCAGTGAACCTGGAAGGCAGGACTCATCCTGGTGTGAGTCAGAGGGTGTAACTCTGGCTTCTCTCCTGAATTTCATTAAGCAGACATATGTATTTTATGTTTATGTATACTGAATAGTAAGTGTATAATTACAGAAAATTACATGCAGTTTTAATTTTGCTGCTCACAATGAATCCTGAAAAAATATTAAACTAGTCAAAGATTTTTAAAATTTTCATTTTTAAAAGGCTAAGTCATGTTCAAATAAGATGTAAAAAAAAAAAAAAAAAAAAAACTATAAAAAGCTTTCAATGGTTACTTAATATTTCTAAAACCTTTTATTGAGAGGAATTCATATTTCCATTTTGTAACAGACAGGCTTCCAGATTTTAATTATGTAATTGAAATATGAAATGTCTGAGAAGCAAAATTCTAGAAACCAGTGTTAAGAATCTGCCCTCACAGCTCATTTATTCAGTGAAGAAGTTGCCTGGCTTCAGTGTAATTTAAATGATCAGGTCTGTTCTTAGGATCTGTGTTTCTTTGTTAAAGTTCAAATAATGAGTTATTTTCATGTACCTATTTTGAAATAATCCCATTTTTAGGAACGAGTTTTAAAAAATGAGGAGATGTCTCTTACTACAGAACAGTTTTCCTTTACTAAAAAATCCCTTTTCTCCCCATGTCCACTCCATTCAGCATCTTAATTGACAAGAAGGAGCATATACATAAAATGGTAGAGAATCCAGCTGTAGGAGGATATTTTTGAAATGATCACTTCCTGCCTAATTTGGGGCTGGGTGAACAGAGGGGTTTTGTGTGCAGGGCTGCTGGCTTTCCCTGAAAGAGGAGCTGAGTGCTGTGAACTCCAGACCTCTGGGTGCTGTCAGGAGCTCTGACTGTGCCAATGTAATCTTTTAATAGACATGCTTGCCAGAATGACTTTTTCCTTCAAAGGTAGAATGAGAAAGCACAGTTGTCATTTAAATTGCCTCTGTCTTTTGTAGGAGTTGGGAGCGTTCTGTTGACCAGGATTGGATAATTTAAAAGCTGTTTAACAAAATAACATGCTTGTCTGTGTGAAATATATACAGTGCTGAGAGACAGGGAGAAAAGTCTCCCTTGACAGAGTTCATGGGATTCTTTAGACACTGCAGGATGCTGAGGCTTGTCTGAGGTATTACCAAAGCTTTGAGGTGCCCATGTTGAGCATTTGCATGATTTTCAGATGGTGAAGTGTGTTCAGCTGTCTTTGTGCACCCTCCCGTGTGTGCCTGAATGCACTTCAGTGCAGAGGGAGAGGATTCTCAGCTTTGCATTCCTTAAACATCTATTATTGAAATGCTGCCCAGGACACATCACTTCATCTCGTGTAGAACTTAAATCATTATGTTGCATGATAGGGTAAAATAAAAGAGATTGTGAAAGAGACAACTGTAAACATTCTGTTTGAAAAGATGTGCTCTTTTCAAAAGACCTTTCTGTTACAACCAAATAACACAAGAAGTGATATTTCCTTGCCCACAGAGATATATATATATATATATGTATATATCTATTTCTGCAGAGATTTGTTTTGGATTCTCAGTTCTTCCAGTATCTTCATTCTTTGAAATAATTTTATACTTCCATGTTGACTTTCTCTGTGCTTTAAGTTTTAATCAAAGGTTCCTTGCTTCTGATGTAGAGTACTGATGTTACCCTGTTTGCATTCCACTGTTTGTCCTCTGTATTCAGTGAACATTCAAATGTGGTGGTGCCTTTTTGCTTTTATCTACCAAACTTAGCACACTCTCTTATTCCTGACAGCTCAAGAAGATGTGTGCTAGTGGGCTTTGACAAATTTAGGTTACCTTTGTAAAGACAATAATTTTTCTCAAGGAACCAAGACAGTGGAATGGTAAATAAGGCTTTGCAAACTTAAATTTTTTTAGCCAAATTTGAATTTACCACATGTCCAAAACATGATTCTGAGTTACAGTTCTTTCACAGGATTTGTACTTTTCATTTCATAGACTAAAGTATCAGAGTAGAGATTTTGATTGTGATTTTTCCTTTCAGTTTGTCTTTCTATATGGATTGATCAATAAAGCATTAAAGAATTTATATTGCCACTAAACATCACCTCTACCTTTTTTTTCTTAAAAATGTGATTTCACAAAAGCAGTTTATTTCCTCCTTTCAATAAAGAGCCTGCACTCAACTAATTTGTGAGCAGATAAAATGTGCAGGAAACATATGTTTGCCAGGAAGCTTTTCTATAATCAAAACGGTCAGCAGGACAGAAATTTTTTTTTTTTTTTTTTTTTCTCATTCAGTGTTAGCAGGCAGAGGAGGGATGTTGATTTCAGCCAAACAAAACAGGTTTGTTCGAGGTATAGTGAGGCAAGCAGCAGGTTTGGTACAGCTTGGTTAAGAAAATATTGGGAATACTGGTGTGGAATTGCATTGGAGATACAAAGTTACTGGTGTCAGCAGTAGTTATTGACAGAGCCACATACTTACATTTAAAAAACTCTGGAATGATGCTGAAGCATTCAGATGCTGGTTGTTCACACTTCCATCCCGTGGCAGTGCATCTGTTTATCAGGAATTACCTCCTGAATGTAAATGAATTTCAGTCCTAAGCCATTGCACCTGTTGCCAGGAGGTATTTATTCCAATCACTTGCCTAAAGCACGGGGAGTTATTGCTTGGCGTTTTATAGCTCCAAAAAAAAAAAAAAAAAAAAAAGCTGTCGTTTCAAAATCATTTGTTCAGAGAGGAGAAAATGGAGCAAAACAGTTCATTTTACCCTAAGCACTGCTATTTGGCAGTATTCACATTTGCACGGCACAAAGCTGCAATATTGATTTTTTGCTTACAGGGCCTCCCACAAGTTCTTTCTTCGATTGTCAGGATTGCAAGATGGATTGAATTACACTTTGCTTGTTGATACACTTATTTTTTTCCTTCGGTGATAGGAAAAAAATTACAAATAAAGCTTCAGCATAAAGATCATAGCAGCTCTGCTAGTGGACTTTGAATTTATTTATTTTATTTAGTTAAAATTATTTCTGTACCACAGAGATTCCTTAGAGCAGCATTCCCACCTAATGCACGCTGCATTGTTTTGCTTTATTGCTTGCTGCTTTTGCAGTGTAACCTCTACATTGCAATCTCAGGTGTGTCCTCTGCTGCCTGCAAGGTGATCTAACCTTGCTCTAATATTTTTAATGTTTGTCCTAATACAGAACTTCTTGCAGATGCCTGCAGGGGGAAAAACTGCAGGCTAAAACACACTCATAGTCATTATAGCAGTGTTGCTGTATGATGAAGTGAGATTTGCAGGCTGCTGATTTCTCTGTGGCAAAACTGCAGAGGTTTTGTGTTTGAATTCAGAGTATTTCCTGGCAGAAGGGAAGCACAGTGAGGGTCAGTGCTGGTCACAGGGAGCTGTGTGTGGGTTTGTCAGCCCTGGCCCCAAAACTATCCTGAGCTGCCACTGACACCTCAGCAGCTAAACACCTCTTTGGACAGCTGTAGGTGCTGTTCCCCTTCTTGCTGATGGAAATTCACAAAGTTTGGGAGGGGTGAACTCCCCCAGGCAGGCCAGAGAATCCCTGCTGAGTGCAGGAGATTGGGGCACCATTGCTGCCATTCAGGGGAGGGCATCAGATTTGGCAGGAGTAGCAGGATATAGGAATGGCAGTGACTAGCAGCATCATCTTTGGTCCCACCATGGCTGTTGTGATGGTGATTAATCAAAGGAGCTGCTGTGCTCACGTGTGCCCTCCCTGTGCCCATTTCACTGAGCTGTGAGTGACTTCTGTCTCCACTGCATTAATTTGCTGCATGGGAGGAACATGCAGGGTATTCATGTGATGGATTCATGTTTTAGCCCTTTCCAGCTTTCAGCCCATGACACCTCAGCAGTAATAACAGTGTTTGTTATTGCTCATGGCATATGCAGCTAAACTCAGTCTGAGGTGGAACCTGATGCTTTCCACAGGACTGTGGCTCCTTCCCTTACTAACAAATACTGAAACACACTGGCAGAGCAATAGCACTGCTTCCCTCTAGGATATGGCTCTGCAAAATAAAAAGGCAGAACTGGTCACTGGGCTCTGGCCAGCTCTTCTCCCTGTGGCTGGGCAAGTGGATGCCCAAAGACCTGGTCCTCTGGGAGCTCAGCAGCTGCCTGCAGGAGAGGGAGGCTGCCAGCCCCCGGCCAAAATTCATTACACAGATGTACAAAACCTGGTGCTGGTGCCAGGGGAAGGCAGGGATGTGCAGGTAGAGGAGGGTGGATGGGAGGATGGGCTCTGGCTGCCAGGGAGCCACATCCTTGTTCTTGTGTGATCCTTATAAAAAAACCTTTTGCTGTCTTGACAGATAATCATCTGCATATAACAGGAGTTTTAATCTGCAGAATTCAGGAGAGAAAGTGATAGCCTCTGGTTCATGGGAAAATTTACTATCAAGGGGTTATTTCAAGTTGTTCTTGATTTTTTTAAGCACTTGCTTCCTTGCTTCTCCCAATGAATCATACTTTTAAGAAAAGTTTATTTTCACTTCAAAAAAAAAACCCACAGAGCTCCAGCTTTCCATACTTAGCAGCTATTTCTCTTGCTGTCACAACTGCTCTCCAACACCCTGCACAGATATATTAATGGCTTTGTGTTTACTGTATTATGAAGGCATTTTTAAAAAACAGGAAATCCTCCTGAAAATGTAGGATTTACTATTTTAAAGAAATATGTTTTTAACACTGCCATATTACCCAGCTTGTCTTCCAAAAGTCACACAATGTTTTAAGAAACAAAAATACTGTTTAATAATAATCCATCAGTAACTATGCACAAGAAACAGTATGCAGATAGTTTTGTTCTCATGTAATATATTCTTTTGCATTAAGAAATGTCTCTAAAAGACTAAACATCTGGATGAATAGCTGAATCTTGTTTTTTTCTAAAGTATCTTATACTGCTTCACTAAAGAAGTTACTTTTTTTTAGGAATCCTATTAAGCAGAAAAAAAAACATGTTAAAAATTAAAATTCTGTGAAATATATCATTTTTGTGAGAGATGGGAGGATTTTATGCAGTACACAAGTGTAGTACTGATAATTTCTGTATTTGTTTCAAAATACTATCTGTATGTAGTTAAATTTATGTAAAAGAAGGAGCAGTAAGGAACACTGGAGTCTAACTAGGTGAAGTATCAGCATGTATATTGGATCATGTCCATGCTGAGGTCATAAAATAACTCAGCAAAAGCAACCAGCTCTTCCTGGAGAAAGGGAGACACAAAGTAAAAAAAGACTAATGAAGTTGGAGCTATGGCTTTGGGCTTTTTTGTGGTTGTATTGTTTCCTTTTTTAAAATCACTTCTGTAAATCCTGCCTGCCCTGCTGCTTCCCATTTCCAGACACAGCCTGTCTGACTGTGCCCAAGAGTGG